>CM052711.1:23320263-23348623 GCA_028551405.1 Uromys caudimaculatus | reverse complement strand
GTGGGTGGGTGGGTGGGAGGTGGAATTCCCTCATAGAGGCGGGGATTGGGAGGGGATAGGGGGTTTCCAAAGAGGAGCCCTAGAAAAGGGGAAACATTGGAAATGTAAATAAAGTATAAAAAAAAAATTCTGAAAAAAAAAAAAGACCAAAAATACTCTAGCAATAATTGGACTTATCAGATTCTTGAAAGGGAAAAAGATGAGAGGGAGAGGGAGAGGGAGAGGGAGAGGGAGAGGGAGAGGGAGAGGGAGAGGGAGAGGGAGAGGGACAGAGGAACAGAGGGAGGGAGGGAGGGAGGGAGGGAGGTAGGGAGGGAGGGAGGGAGAAAGGCAGAGACATAGGTTGTAGAGAGATGTGCTGGGGATAGCCCCAGGTTAATATAAGGGTGTAGTTGAGAAATGGATATGATCAAAATACATTCTATGCATAAATTATGTTTCAAAGGCTAAATAAAAAATATTATTTGAAAATTTAAAAAAAAAAAAAAGAAGGATAGTTGAAGTTAAATAAGACAGGTCAACAATTTGAATATATATCGACAAAATTATATCTTTGCTGAGGTGCCAGTGATGATCTCTGTGCCGATAAAGAGAGAACAAACCCAAGTCTTGAGCATTCACATTCCACATTTGGAGCCATCACCAAGGGGAACTTATTACATAGATTTTGATTCAGTATATTTGGGAAGAGCCAAGGACTGTCTAATTAAAGCAATCCTCCTGATAATACTGGCACTGCTAACCCCAGGACCACAAAGAACAGCAATGGCCAACATGACCTCTGTGCTTCTTATAAATATTCTATTCTTCAAAGTCATGTCAATGTGGCTTGAATAAAGGTATGTATGTATTGAATACAATATGAGGCTAACTTTTTAATAAAATTGCTTCTAAAGGAAAAGGCAATTTTTAAAAATAATTTATAACAATGGCTTTCTGCCATGTAGAGAGCCCATAGGGTATAATATTTGGATAAGCAGATTATTAAAAATAAGTGAGGAGTGAGAAAAGAACTACAAAATAAAGCATTGTTTTGTTCATGAGTATTAAAATAAAGACTCTCCCAGAAGAGAGACCCTTGTTGCTTTTGGGGGTCACATACATATTGGGATATATTTTGCTAGCCTTTTACATAGTTCAGTGAACCTTGCCATAAGGACTTCCCATGATTATGATTTCATGCCTTCAAAGTTGACAAGGCCATTCAGTTCCAAATAACTTCGTAGTTCTTAAACAACAACAACAGCAAAAAAAAAAAAAAAAAAAAATCTTAAATTCATCTATTTAAAGAAAAGCCAAAGCCCCCACCCTTCTTTTTGATAAAACAGAATTGTTCTGACAGGGCTTTCCTGTTCTCTCAAGTCAATAGTCTCAAATGGCTTAAAAATAGATGATGGTTTTACATTTGTCATTTGAACAAACATGGGAAATACAAAAACAATCCTCATGGAATTCCCGGTGTAACTTTCCCGTCCCTGCAGTTGGTACCACGGTTCTTTGGGGATGGAAGATTCCATAAATGAAGACATCAGTAACTGGCATCTTGCCTCCTAAGACATGGTGTCATTGGAGGGCAATCTCACTTGGAGGGCACACTTGTGATTTCAGAAACTCTGCTAGAAAGCCTGAAGATGCTGGTATCTCAATAAACTTTCTCTCCTGTGGGTGTAGAATGAGCTTAAGACACCACTAGGACTTCATTCTATCCTCAAACCATTTCCTCCTGCTCTTGGCTGTGCTCTAGGTAGAGCTAGGCTGCAGGGGATAACCCAGTTTCCACAAAGAAATGTATGGAGAACAACATTTGTTAGTTACCTGTCCTTTTGGTTCAACAAAATACATGATAAAATCAACTTAAGAGAAGAGGACTTTGTTCACAGTTCTGTGGGATACAGACCATCATGGTGGGAAAATCATGGTTGCAGAGTGGAGGGATGGACCCAGTTCATCCCCAGCCATGATGAGAGCAAGGAGTGTCTGTGCTGAGCTCACTTTTTCCTTTGTATTCAGACTGAGTCTTCAACCCATGAACTCTTGCCACCCAGAGTTAAAGAGGGCCTTCCCAACTTAATCAACATATTCTGCATAATCCCTCACGAGCATGCTCAGAGATCTTTTTATGGTGATTCTAAATCCCATCAAGTTTATAATCCAGATTTAACCAAGGCACCAGTGAATTATACAATTTGGAGATGTGTGTTATAATTTCAGGTAGAAGACTAATTACCTTCATGATGTTAGACAATTTATACAGTCTGACAAGCAACACTCAGTTGTCTTATCTGTAAGCAGAAGACTGCACTGGGTTCCTCAGGTCTGTTCTGGTGTTGGCCCTCAAAAAGTAAAAGCAGTAATTTCATGGTGATTTCATGATACTACATAGAAATTGTCACTGCGTAAGCACAGAGGCTTCAGTATGTGTACTATATGCCCCATGGAGAAAAATCTAGGATTCGAAGTTAGAGAAAAGAAGTTCTCATCCAGCACTTAGGGACCATTTCTTCATCCGAAAGCATCATCGGACGACTCTAAGCCTCTGGCAGTCCCTATACTCAGCACCTGACAAGTGAGAAAGAGACTCTTGTGCCATTGTGCAATCTAGATTCTCCTGGGAGGAATGGGTAACAATTAAATAAAAATGAAAAACACAAGATAATTGCAGATTGTTATATTGTATCATTGAGGAAATAAATGAGGGATATGGTCCCCAAGCAGCACCAGTGCTTTTCCAGGAGGAGAAAAATGTCTGGTTCTTTAGAAGGACCTGACCAAGGGGGAGAACACATGAGGTAAGGATGAGGGGAGAATGCATGAGAAGACTTAAGACAAGAGTCTAAGAAGGACTCGGCAGACACAGTGAGAATTTGCTTTCTAAACACAAGGGGGAGGCACATCAGGGTTCTAGGAAGCAGCAGGATCTTAAGTCAAAGCCTGCAGCTTCTGTGTGGACAAAGTACAGAGGAGGGAATCACTGTGAACTCCTGGGATTTTGCTCATTTGTTACTTTACAATTATTTAGAGCAAGCTGAAGTCAGAATTTTTGTGCACAGATTTTTCTGACTCTGTCCCAGGAGATGAGTGAGGGCAGCTCTAAGGACACAGCTATATTTTGAAACAAGCTCTTTCACAATCTGCTTGTTCTACTGCTGCAAAATGAAATGTCCACTCTGCTTATTCTCTGCCTCAGACCTGGAGTTAGCCTTTTCTCCAGGATTGAGGACTCCACTGAGAAGGAATGGCATTCCCAAAGCAATGTTTAGACCTGATTCAGTGGACTCATTGGAAGGTCTCCCTGCTGGTCTTGCACTGAATTCCTATTGGTAAGAAGGCTTCTTTCATTTCAGTTAATAAAATAATTCATCCCTGTTTTATTAAACTTCTTTTCATTTGAAAGCTCTGATTCATTTCCAATCCATACTGGTGAACAGTGTAGGCTTTTCTGTTTTGCTTTTTATTAAGTAGCTATTGGGATCTTGACACTCTATTAATAGGTGATTTCCCCCTAAATATTTGGAAATACTACTTGTGGTGGTTTGAATATGCTTGGTGCAGGGAGCGGCTCTATTGCATTTTTGGAGTAGGTGTGGCTTGGTACCAACTTATGTCTTAGTTATGATTTCATTGTTGGGAAGAGACACCATGACCAAAACAACTCTCATCAGCACCAATGTCTTCCACATTCCTACTGGTATGCCCATTAAGCCCCACTTAAAACATTCCATTGCTTTCTAAAGTCCCCAAATCCACATTTCTCCAGATAAAATCAAGGTCAGGCCTATCACAGCAATACCCCATTCCCAGTACCAACTTCTGTCTTAGTTGTGATTGCATTGCTGTGAAGAGCCACCATGACCAAGGCAACTCTTAAAAAAGGACAACATTTAACTGGGGCTGGCTTACAAGTGCTGAGGTTCAGTCCATTATCATCATGGCAGGAAGCATGGCAGTCTCCAGGCAGGCATGGCGCTGAAGGAGCTGAGAGTTCTACATCTTGTTCCAAAGGCAAACAGGAGAAGACTGACATCCTCAGGCAGCTAGGAGGAAGTTCTCAAAGCCCACCCACATAGTGACACACTTCCTTCAACAAGACCACACCTACTCCAAGAAGGCCACACCTCCTAATAGTGCCACTCCCTGGTCAAGCATATTCAAACCATCACACTACTATTACCATTTACCTATTTTTAAGAATCTATTTATAGATTCTCTTTTAGTCCATTGCTCAATCTATTCATGTGTTGTGGTCTCTACTTTGAAGTGGTAGATTGTGCCTCAATACCAAGCAGGACTACAACCCAGCCCTGGACCATCTTTTACATGCTATTTCAACTTCTCCATAAAACTGTGAGAGTGTGTGTGTGTGTGTGTGTGTGTGTGTGTGTGTGTGTGTGTGTGTGTGTCTTTTCCTTTTCCTGTGATAAAATACCAGCTACTCTGAGGAAAGCAACTTAGAAAAGGGATGCTTTTTCAGTGACACAGTTCATCATACAAAGGAAACCAAGGCAATGGGAGCTTACAGCAACTGATCACACTGAATTGCTAATCAGGAAGCAGAGACCTATGAATGCTTATTACTGCTCAGCCTCTTATCTAATTATATAGTCCAGGATGTCAGGGATAGAGTGATGCCACCTACAGCTCACTGGTCATCCCATCTCAGTTAATGTGATCAAGATAATCCCGCTCAGGCATACTCAGAGGCCCATCTCCAAGATAGTTCTAGAGTTTGTCAAGTTGACAGTTAGCACTAACCCTCCCAGTAGGGTTAGATTATAAAGAATATAAGCTGATATGCCACTGTAGTTTTGATTTTATTCCTCTGATAGCTAGAGGTAATGAGGCATTTTCATATACTCACTTTTTATCATCTTTGAAGAAAATTCTATTCAAGTCTGTTGGCTCAAATTTAAATAATTTAATTTGAGTTTTGTTATAGAGTTTCAAGAGTTCTTCCAATATTCTTGATATTTATGTATTTTGGGTATTAATCACTATTTGGTATGTAACTTCAAAATATATTCTCCCACCCCATGTGTTGCTTTTCATTTTGTAGATGGTACAGTTCCATATTCTATTCTTTATTTCGGAGTGTTCTAGCCAAAACTTCATTCCCAAATTCAGTGTCTTAGATTCTTCCCAAGTATTTTTGATGTTAAATTTAAGTCTGTAATTGGGGTAAATTTTGTGTGTGGTTTAAGACATGGTCTGACATCATTCTTTTGCGTGGTCATCTGATGTTTACCCAACATCACCTATAGAAACTGTCTTTCCCCATTGACTGGTCTGGTTAGCTCTCCTCCAATGCATTTGTTTCTGGGTTTTTCATTTTATTCCAGCATCTATGTGTCTGTCTTTCTGCCAGTACCACACTCTTCTAATCACTGTAGCTTTGATTTCATGTCTTCACTGTTGTGACCTGGACAGCAATGAATGTGAGTGAAACCTCCCTTTAAACTGACTTGCTTCCTTCTGGGCTGATAACCAGTCATTGACTATCTCCATTATGTGGTAGTTCTATTATCCTTTTCAGAAGTATCCATGCTGTTTTTTGCAGTGATTTTATTAATTTTATTTTCTACCAACACTGTACAAGAATTGGTTATTGTTCTTCTATTTGACAAAAAAAAAAAAAAAAAAAAAAAAAAAAAAAACACGCTCATACTAGTGTGGGATGGTCTATCTTTGTAGCTTTGCTATGTGTTTCTCTGATGATGGGGATGCTGAAAACTTTTTGGTTCAAATGCTGCCCATTTATATACCTTTTTAAAAGAAGTATCTACTCACATCTTTTTTTTTTAGTTGAACTATTCTTTATTTTAGTGTTGAGATATTTTACATTTCTTATAAGTTTTAAATATTAGTCTCTTAACTGTTTGCCTGCGAACATTTTTGCCCACTCTTCAGGATGCCTCTTTGTCTTTTGGTTATTTTTTTTGCATTGTAAAAGCTTCTCGTTTAATATAATGCAGTTTGATGATAATTTCATATTTCATAGCTCATGATTTATTTTGAGTTAATATTCACTTTTAATTTTAATTAATCTGCATTTCTTGAATAAAATATTTCTTCTTGTATATAATTTTAAACTATATTGGTTGTTGCCCAGGTTAATTTTGGACAATTTCATCAGTATTTTAAGGTAAAAGTTGACTGTAGATGAAAGAAGAGAAAACTTTCAACATCAAGATTCATTATTAATGTTATTTTCCTTTTGGTGGGGGACTAAAAGGTTGCCTTCTTTATGTTCTTGTGAAAGTGGATGGGTGGGCTTCGGATGTTTTCTTAGAACTGCTCTTTGAAGCCATCTGGTTATTCTTGCCTTTGTAGAGCTGTGGTGAGTGCAATATAAGTAATCATTTTTTCCAGTTCCTCTCCAGTAACTACTGGGTTTTTAGTGGAATTAATTTTTGCAAATTGTGTTTTCTTAGAAAATAATTCACTCTTACATGAGTTCAGCCTCCTCTGCTGCAATAGTTGTTTCCCTTTCTGTTATGCTATATATCTGTGCTTTCTTCCCTCACTCCTAGATTATAAATCATCTTTATTTTCTTCTTAATTAGACTAGCTAGTGCTTATCTATTTTGTTTATTGTTTAAGCAGGCTGATCTGGCTCTTTTTTCTTTTTCCTACTTTATTAACCTTTGCTTTTGTTCTTACTACTCCGTTTCATTCTCTCTATTAACTACATGGTTCTGGCTCTTAAATTGTTATATTCACCTATCATCTACTGCCATCCATTCTTATTGATACATGAGTTTAGTGATCTATAGTTTCTTTTGGTCATTATTTAGTCATATGAATTAGATATAGTACAGATTCTAATACATGGAATTATCAGGTTTACAGTACTTGTGACTGATTTCTGGATTTTCATCTGAATTTTTTTTTCAAATAATCAGTGTTTAAATTATTAGCCTTTTATGATTTACTCAACTTTTTAAAAAATCATGATTTAATATGTGGTAACTTCAGAATGGTTCAGAAATGTCCAGCATGCAGTAGAAAATAAAAAGATTTAAGAAAGAAGTTGACTTGGCATTAACCAGGTATGAATAAATCTCATTCTATGTCCTCCTTATCTGTATTTGCCCTTGTTCACAGCCTCTCTCTCAGGTTGAGTCACTCCGGTCTGGTGAGTGTGAGTGTGTGCATGTGTGCATGTGTGAGGGAGTATGGGTCGACGTGTGCGTGTGTGCGTGCGTGCGTGCGTGCCTGCCTGCCTGCCTGCCTGCCTGCCTGCCTTTCCTGTAACTTCTTTTGGGACGGTGGCTGATATTCAGGAAGTTTTATCTTATCTTTGCTTGAAGTTTGGGTCTTTGCCATTGTAAAGGTTTCTTTTCTGTGTTGTCCCTTTTTGTCCTGAGTCCTGACTGGTCAGCTAAGAAGATCTCAGGTCCCAGCCTCATTTCATTTGTGAGCATTTGGGGGATTGTACTCAGTTCTTTAAGCTCAGGTTTCCACACTCACTGATTTTATGTGTCTTGTTTGCATGAGGTTGGTTTTGCTTAGTGAACCAGGTTTAAAATATTTGAATTTTAACATATGAGTTAAGCACCATTGCAGCCATTAATATAACTGATATGATTTATTTCAAATCTATAATCTATGTATTATGTTTTCATCACATAGTGGCTCATACAGAATCACATTCTCTCTTTCCCTTTCCCTCTTCTCTCTCTTACTTTTTTGGTTTATTTATATTACCTTTGTTGATTTTAGACTCTTTTTGTTAGTTAGAAATGTTCATACACATATTCCAGTCGTTGTCTCAACCCGATGCCGGCATATAACACTTGGGTCTTCTTTGTGTCTTAGTTTGCTTTTTCTACCACAGCTGTCCCTAATGGTCTCTGACTCTCTCCTGCCTTGTCCTCTCTGTTTTCCTCCACCAAACTTCTCATCTACACTTTCAGCCCCAATTCTGCCAACACACATTTCTAGCCTCTTATTTTCCCAATTACTGGGACATTAAAGTCTGTAAAGTCCCTTGTCATTATGTCGTGTTGCGAGGCAAGATTGGAGTGATTTTATGTGCTTGCCGTGTTCATGGGCATATTTTTTTTTAGCTGTGTGGTGATTCTAATTTAGGCTGCTGTCATTATCCCATGGACCTGGAAGCTTCTCATAGACTTTTATGAGAATTAAATGAGCTAATCTAGTGAAAGTAAAGATCGCTCATTACCCTTTGGTGGAAAGACTTTTGTAATTTGTTCTCTTGCATTTAAGGAATAACATATTTTTCTAACTACTATCCATTAACCCTTTTCTGTGAAGTATTTTGTTCTCTTTTACTAATTATCAAGACTTTTGTATTGATGCGTACAAATCATGTGTGTGAGGTGCAGGAAGTTGGGAAAGATTTGAAGGGACAGCAGCATCCGGTGGACTTCACCGCAGAGAACAGGAAAGGTTAGGGCATTCAGGCTTCTAGCATAGAAAGCACTGAGTGGACGAGCAATGGCAGAATCAGAAAATAAAGGGAATATAAATTATTATTAATGGCTCTTCTTTGCTTAGCTTTGTCCTAGACTGTGTATAAAGTTAAAGGTCCTGTGGTTTTCATGTACCTAAACAGAGTTCAAAGGGGCTTACAGAGACTGAAGTGACATTCATGGACCCTGTGTGGCTGTGAGCTAGGTCCTCACCACATACATTATGTTTGTGTGTTGCTGTGGGACTTTTCACAGTGGGAGTAGGAGGTGTCTCTGACTCTTCTGCCGGCTCTTGAAACTTTTTGCCTCCGACTAGGTAGCATCATCCAGGCTTGATATTAGGACTTGTGCCTAGTCTTACTGTAATTTGTTAGGCCTGTTTGGTTAATATCTCTGGGAGGCTTGCTCCCCCCCCCCCCCATCATTATTATTTTTGTTGTTGAGAGTGGAGGAGGAGCAGTTTGGGGAGAGAGGAAAGAGAAAGTTCTAGGGAAAGTGGAGGATGTCAGGACATAATATATGAGAAAGAATAAAAACAAGAATGAAGTGGACACTTAAGGGTTCTTTGGAATGTCAGTTGGATGGTGTTTTGCTGAGGCAAACACACAAAGGAATGTTTCGTTAAAGTGGACACAAGTGGGACGGGCTAAGGTTGACTCACAAAGGAACATTTCCCTAAAGACGCAGGAGAAAGAACGATCTATGAAACACATGAAAGGACAGGTGATAAAAGGTTTTTTACCAATGACACACATATTTTTGTCTGCCTTACATTGCATAGTTGAGCTACATTTGTCAGGACTCCATAGAGAAAAACGCATCAGAAAAGTTCTAGTGATGTGCTATAGTTTCTTGATTCTTCTGTGAACTCGGGCTGACTGGATAACATGCTGAGACTAGGCCCATGGAGGATACTTGTCTTTGAAGATCATAAATAGGAGTCCATGGAGTGATGGAGAAAGAACTTGGCTTGCTGGTACAGCTAGCTGTGCAATGCTGTGGTTCTTGCTGATCTTCACTTCCCTGAAAGAGGCACAGCCAAGAACTTCTCTTGATGTTCCTTGCTGATTCCCCCTGCTGACTGGAACCCAGGCTGAAGCCTGGCTGTTTCTGCTAGGTCTTATCACCTTTGTTGCTAATCCGACTCTATCAAACTGGATCGCTGGTGTATCTGTGAACTGTAGGCAAATGGATCATGCTGCCACTGCTAACCTGTAAACTGAACTGCTGATTTCCAGACAACACAGATGGGATTTGCTCCAAAGAACCTTCCTGAACAGGTCCACTTCCCCCATATCCTTTCTTTCCCACTACCGCTGGTGGGCTAAAAGGGTGATTAAAGCATTTAAAAACCACTATTAAAAATAAGGCTTAAAAAAATAAAGTTACACAGGAAAATACCAACACTTGTCAGGTATTTCATATGGGTAATCCCAGCATTTGGGGGCTGAGGCAGGGGATTGACTGTCAAAATTCAAGAACAACATGGCTGCATGGCTGTGTAGTGAGTTCTAGCCTAGACTGAACTGCGGGATAAGATTCTACCTTAGAAAGAAAGGGTGACAATATAACACACACAAAAGTCCTTTTTGAGTAATCGTCACGTTTACCTTGTTAACTTTCTCTGTGAAGGTGTTGCATATGGCCTCTGAGGAGCAAGGATTTATGGTAGACAGAGAATGAGCTTAAGAAAAGGTTAGGTCTATATGAGATGGTGAGGGTCAGTCTGCCATTACATTCCCAACAAGCCAAGAGCTTTGAACTGACAGCATCTCCATTGTAAATAGGAGAGGAAAATTAAGATTCAGAGAGATGGAGCAGATGGGGAAAATATACATAATAAAGTACCCGACAGAAAGACATACAACTTTGACAAAGGACAGAAAAGCAAATTTATCCGTTGGGATTCTTTACTTAAATCTCATGTACTATAACACACACACACACACACACACACACACACACACACACACACACACACACACACACACATGCTGTAAATGGCCCAGATAGAAATACTCCAGATACATTGGTAAAGAGAAGTTACTGGTGATAAGAGCAGTTTAACAAAACTTTCAGAAGACATTGGAACCTCTCCAGCGAAGGACCAGTGTCCTTTGCACATAGGAGCTGTAGAGAATCATACTCAGATGCTACTTTTCTGTGTGATTTCATCAGCAAGACTTCTTCCTTCATGAAAAAGGAGCTCTTCCTTTGCCCTGGGATCCTCTGGCAGGAACCCTCTGTTCATGGGAAGAGGTGGTGATTAATCCTATCACTGGGTCCTGGGAGGGACCTTGATGGAAAGTGCAGGGAGGAGAGTGACATGGAACAGATTGCCTGTTATCTGATCAGGAGGCCTTGCCCTCCTTCACTGGAAGGAACAAAGACCTGGTCTGTGTACCCATCCTCTGAGTCAATAAACCCCCAGCAGGGTGCGAAGTGGTCTGGAAATGACCTACAGCCAAGTCTGCTAGTAAAATGAGAGGCATATAAATATCAGAGCTACAGGGGTGGGGAAGTGGCTCTAATGGAATTAGGGGGTAGTCCTGGCAAGGATGTGGCTCTGTAGTGTCCTCTCAGCTTCCCTGAGGAGGCACTTCCCAGTTAAACCCTGAACTGCAGAACATTTATCAGTAAATTTCCCACTTGTACCCAGGAGCATGACACCCTAACAGGAGACCAAGGCAGGGAGGATTGGAAGACAATCACCGCCATACACTCTATTATGTAGATGAGGAAGCCAAAGAATTCCTGCACAGTTCATTCTCCCCCTGACACAAAGACAAAGCCCTTGGGGAAGAAACAGAATGGAAGCCAGACTCCAAAGCTGTAAAAAGCCACTTGAGGTCCAGCACAACTTTATGGATTACAGCAAACCAGGAAAAGAAATAAGTAAATTATCAGCAATACCCGAGTTTCCTACCTTGACTATCATTCTGAGCTATGTAGATATGACATAAACATACCTTGAGCCTGTGTTCTTCTCCATAAACTATAAACTATTCACTCCACAAGGCCATGCAAGACCTAGGGAGTCCAGTACCTCTGAGCAAGTGTTTCAGGCTGGGTCTGACAGTAACTGGATAGTAATAATTACCATTTGTTAAGTGCGTGCCAGAGACCAGTCATCTCCTAAGGTTTTGCATTTATCTTGTTTAGTACTTGAGATAACATTCATAGGCACATAGTGTGGTCTCAGTGTATAGATGAGAAACTAAGACAAGGAACTGGAGGTAGAGCATTCGTGAAGCCCCAAGTTCAACTCCATGCCTCACATAGACCTGGTGTCGTGATGCCTGTCTGTAATCTCAGAATATGGGAAGTAGAGGTATGAAGACCAGACACACAAGTGATGCCTCAAGAAGAAGGAGATGAGGAGGGGGAGAAGGAGAGAGGGGGAGAAGGAGACAGGAAAGAGAGGAAGAGGGGAAAAAATATTAGATTTCTCACTGAAGCTCCCAATGATAGGAAATTCAGTATCTGAACTACAAAGTCAACCTAAACAAGGTATAAGAATCAACTCAGTGTGTGTATGTATGTGTGTGTGTGTGTGTGTGTGTGTGTGTGTGTGTGTGTGTGTGTGTGTGTGTGTATCATGGCATAAGCAGATAGAGGGGTTTGTACCTCCATATGAAGAGGGTGTGGCCTCGAGAAAAGAAAGCAGGAGTTTAAGAAGGAAATGAAGAACTGGTTAGAAACCTACGGGACAATCTAAGCAAGAGATGGTGGGGCCAGGGCACAGGCAGTTGTGAGAAGAATGAGGCAGCTAACTGACAGAACAGACTGCATCACAGGAGTGGAGAAGGACTCAACGGTCAGGATTCACCAGAGAAGAAGGAGCTGAAAGGGAGGTGGGACTTTAAGCCTAATGGATTGGAGACCTTTTAAAATGTTGTTCTTAAGCTTTCAATATACGAAAAGGAGCCAATTTCTCTATGGTTAAATTATCCCAAGCCCCAAAGATAATTCTAGAAAAACAAACACATGACTTCTTTCTACAAACTAAAAGGTACAAAAACCCCAAAGCAGCAGAGAATCTACAAGCTGTGCCACCCCAACCCCTTAAACTCTGGTGATCTGCCCGTGCAGCCCTGGTCCCCTGTAACATGATCTCACACAGGGAAGGCACGCAGTGTTGATAGACAGGTATTAGGGTCAAGATTAGGATAATACACCCTGGGATTATGGTCTTTTCTGTGTGCAGGTATGCCTACATGTACACACTTTACCAAAGCATTAAAAACAAACAGCAATGTCAGAATAATCACCAGCAGATTACATTTATTTTGTGTCTGTTTTCCAGTGAATGCTATTCTTTTCAATTAAGCTGCAGTCAATGTCAAAGAAGCATACTGAGAATTTCTGTTTTCTTCAAGGGAACAATGAAACAGCACACTCATTGAGAGACTATTATGCAGTAATCAAAAACAATACTTCTCTTAAAAGGTGGCAACTTGAAAGAAAAGTACCTTGAGTTAAAATTTAAAAATATGTTCAATGGTACAGACCTTTAGAAAACTAATGGCTACCAGTACTTTCCCGACATTCTCAGGGTATGAGGAGACTGAAGAAGTGTGATCACTGGGTATACAATATGGCATCCAGGATGGAGTCCTACAACAAAGTGGGGACCAAGGAACAGAGCACACTAATAACTGTTTCATTTGCAGACTTTCCCACATCTGAATGTTTAATAACTTGTGCCTGTGTATTTTATACAATGATAACTTTAAGTGATATGTTGGTTTTTGTTTTGTTTTTTGTTTGTTTGTTTTATTTTGTTTTGTTTTTTTGGTTTTTTTCATTTCACATGTCAAAATCTTGAAGATGCATTGCACAATGTGCTAATTGGCTCTGTAATGATTCACTGCAGAAGAGGCCCTTTGGCAGAGTCATGCCATAGGTGCAGGCAGAACAAGGCACCCAAACTATTTATTTAAAAGAAAATGGCACTTCTGCAGCTTATTAAATGTAGGTTCTGTTTATATGCCGAATGAATCTGAACCATAGGCAATTGCCAATATCTGACTGTTGTTTGAATTTGAAATATGGTTCAGTCTAGAGCATGTAAGGAATGAGCCCTGGCTGCCTTGCCAATGGGGAAGTCTCCGGTCTCCAGCTGGCTCCCCTGCCAGCCTAGGTTTACTGCCTCTAAGAAGAAGCCACTCCACTCAGAGTGGTGAACTTCCTTAAAAAGATCCCCCCCCCCCCCATAGATTATGTTTTTACCTCCTTTTGTCTTTTCTTTCGATTGCACCTACAACCCCCAAATAAGCAACCTAACTGTCAGGACAAGAGGAACAAAGTCAAGAGGGCTTCCTTTGTAACTCCCAAGAACCTAACCAAAATCGAATCAGATCTGGGGGAAATTTTATTGTTCCCTAGAAAAGCCTTCTTCCTCACTAGGCTATCTAAGAATTACCTATTGCTTGCAGGGACAGAACAAGGGCCTCGGATTTTCTGAGGGACCTGAGGGTTGTAATCAAGACTGCAGAATCCTTAGGGAATGAGGGTCTGGAAAAAGTATTTGGTTCGTTAAAAGGGTCCCGTGCCCTGCGTTTGACCCGCGTCGCTAAGTCCTCAGTAATAAGGCAGTATTTTATCCTTGCTTCCTCCCGCCCTCCTTCCCCCTCCTTCTAATTCCTGACTTTTTTTTTTACCCCCTAGAGTAGCAGCCATGGAGCATGGGGTGAGAAGTCGCTGGAAGGACAAGTTGACAGATAGGAGTTGGGTCGCTGGGTCACCACGAGGCGTCGTGATCTGGACTCAGACAGAGCGATTTCCTCGGTGATTTTAATCTTTTCGTCTGTTCACACGTCATGCCACCTGGACATAATGCAGAGAAATCTGGAAGCTTAACAAAGTTTTCCCTTGCCCCTAAGCTCACCCAGGGAAGAGAGAGGAGGAGAGAAGGAAGGAGAGTTAACCCTTTCCCAGCCTACCCCAGCAGCAGCAGCAAACCTGGCCCCACCTTATCGACAATTAGAAATTCCAGATCTCTGAGAAACAAGGGCCTTGTCTTTATGGATACTGTAAATAATATAACAAGATGCTCCTCTACTGCCATAGACACATGAAAGTGGTGGCTTTATCCCTTTTGGACTGACCTTCTGCACTGGTTTTGACTGACTTTCGAGACTCTTGTCATAGACTTCACAAAAAAAAAAAAAAAAAAAAATTGGTGTTGGGGAGAAGTGCATACAGCAATAGAAGGGACGTTGAGGAAGAGAGCTACCATGTAGGACAATATTAATATCTTCCCCATCACTGTGGCCAGACAGTTTCCTTTCCTGAGTTCCCCATAAGGTTCTGAGCTATTTCTGACCAAGAGTGTTAATGGTTACAATTAGCAGATTTCAGCAAAGTGAACTGCCAACATTCCAGCAAAACGGTTCTTCAGAATCTGTTGGGGATAGGTTCGAGGTACCCTCAGAGAGGGAGCTGGTTGATGAGAGGTTACGGAAGAGGGCGCTCCTCGGATCTTACCTGGGGACAGAAGATAGGAAGAGAAAGGCAGCTGTGAAGATCCCTGGAGTTGGGGCATTTGCAGGAACATGTTTGGGAGTGGGACCGGAAAGTGAAATGAGCCATACATGGAGAGAAAATCTCAGTTTCCTCTTATGTGCAGAATCTAGGTTTAATTTTACAAATAACCATTTCTATATCTAACTACATGTGTGTGTGGGAGAACTAAACGGAGGAGCAGAAAGCAAGAGATAGAACAGATTACACGTAACAGGAAAGTAGAAGAAAAGAGGAAGGAGGAGGAGAGTGACACAGCCACATTTAATTAGGAATTAGGAATTTAAGCAGGAATTTGGAAGTGTGACTCAAGTTCTAAGGCTGAACATCTTCTGCATTCCAGTGAGTCCTATCTGAGTACAGGTGGATGTTGCTCTCTTGGCATAGATAGCATGGGATGAGATGCAGGAATGAAGTCACCTAGCTAAAAGCTACTTGGAAATAGGGGATAAGCTAAGGCAGATCCGCAAGTCCTTCCAGGCCATGAATTTGAAGGACACTTTAGCCCAGTGTTTCTCACCCTTCCTAATACTGCAGTCCTTTAACAGAGTACCTCTTCCTCATGTGGTGACCCCCAACCGTTAAAGTACTTTCACTGCTACTTTATAACTGTAAGTTTGCTACTGTTAGGAATTGTAATGTAATTTTTTTTCCAGATAGGAGTTTGTCAAAGGGGTTGCAACTCACAGGTTGAAAACCAATGCCTTAGCTCTTCAAGCAGACATGGGACCACTGACAGAAGGCTAATGAAAATTAAAAACACCCACCAGCTTGGAGTTAGCAGACACTGCTCATGAAAACACTTCTCTGATGAGTTTGGCCAAGTGGTGTCAGCTCAAAGGAAAGCAGTCAGCTACATCTGCAAGGAACTTTCCAGAAAGAAGGAAACTACAGTTAGTTCCTCAGTCATATGACTCCAGCTTCCACAGGTGGTAGCCCTAGGTCTTGGCCAAATTCCAGTTTGGATAATTCCATTCCTCTTCTCATTATTCCCGCTTCAGCTCCACTGGGAGGGAACATTGCCTTCCTTTCCTGTCCTAACATTTGGAAGCTGCCATAGCTAGAAGAGAGACTACATTGAGTGCATTTTTTTTAAAGTTTCTAATGAGACTATTTTTCTTGTTTGACCAACTTCCAGATAGCTTATTTTTAGAATCTAGCCCCTAGACCTTTCCTAACTAGCCAGGTAAATTAGTGCCTCATAAACCATAGTAATTGTGGGAACTGCTCTGTAGAGACTACAAAAGCAGAGAGGGAATTGCTGGCATTTCAGGCAGACCACAGAGAATTATGAAGTCAACAGGCCACAGTGCAGAGCATGGAAACTGACAAATACCTCCCGATCTAAATACAATGTTATTTGAAAATTAAAATGCTGTATTTAAAAAGCCTCACTTATAAGTCAATGATTTTAATCCCTAATAATCAAAACCTTAAATTTTAAAAGCTAAGAATAGGTAGGTGTGACTTGGAGAGATAGTCTATAGAGTGAGCTGAGGAGCACTGTGCTTCTGTCCCTGGTTGCTTCCTCTTCTGGCTTTGCAAACTTGCATTATGAAACCATGGTTTCTTTGCTTCCCCAACAAGCTTCTCCACTATCTCTTAGGGCAAAGTCTATCAGAAGAAGCTGAGTATTTAAATTCAAAGAACAGAGACCTGGGGAGATAGCTTTCTGGATAAAAGGTTTATCTTTTAAGCATAACCTGTTAGATCCCCTGAACCGACATCGGAAAGCTAGGTATGGTAATATGGTTTTATTCCCAGCCTTGGGGAGTCAGAGACAAGCAAAGCCCCAGAGCTCCTTGTCCAGCCACCCTTGTCTACTTGGCAAGTTCTAAGCCTAAGAGAGACTTGTGTCTAAAAATAAGGAGGATGGCTCCTGAGGAGTAACACCCACTGCTGTCACCTGCTGGCATACACAGGGATTTGGGAATGTGCACATGCTCTCTCACACAGTAGGTGTGAGTCTCATCCTGATTCTTCCCCATAGCAGTAAAGAAAACCTAGGAAGACAAGTTTGTTTATTACACATTTATGGTATGGTAACAAAATGGAGATTACTAGCTTAACTAAAATCTAAAACTTAATGGCATTGAAATTTAAAATGTGGATTAATTCTAGGGTACTACTCCCTTGAACACTAGAGTCACCACCTCCATTTAATACAACGCTGTTTTCTGCAACTGAGACTCTTCCCACCCCAAACACACCAGTAGTCAATTGAAAAACTCAGACATCTAAACATAAAATTAGTTCTGAAGAGAACCATCTAAGAAACAGCAGCATATAGCGATTGTTTAAGAATGCTAGGCTTAGATACATTGGAATTAGAAACTTGTTCTGTCTTCTAAATCTTGAAAACCTTGAAATAACAATAACAGGTAAGGCTTAGCTTTCTAATCTGTGAAGTGGGAAAGCAACAGCTTCCTCACTGGAGGGGATTAAATGAGAGTCATGGCTATAACAAAGACACAGTCAAACTTCAAGTAACAACTAAGTGTTCAGGTCACTCCAGTGAGGACCTTCCTTGTCTACCTAAGTCTTTGATGACCTCCAGGTATTGTCCAGAGGGCTTCATTATTTTTTGTAGGAAACAACTTTCTTTGCTATACATTTTGCAAACACAAGGATTCCAAAACTGAAAAGGTTGGTCGACTAACAAGTACATTTCCTTGAAGGTAACAGTAGGACTGTTAACCCTGGTGGCCTCCTGACTAAAACAGTATATTAAACAAGAATAAAGGCATGTAGTAGTTGAACGTCTGAATTCATTATGCATTCTGGGTTTTCAGAAATGTTTGTGTCCTAAATGAATGACAGGTGAACAACCCTTTTTGCCCATATTGTCCACAAAGGGAAATTTTGAGTGACAGCTCAGTGTTCATAATTCAACTTTTAGTAGAGTCCCCAAAGGACTTCCCGTTTGAGCATGTAAAGACTTCCTTCCAACACAAGGACACAATTGGAAGTGACAGAACTCAACCATGTGACAGTGAGGGATTAGGAATGAGGTCAAATAAAGAAGCAACATCTAGCTGGGAAAAGGGTACAAGGACTCGTATCAGCTCTTTGCCTCAATTTTCTGAGCCCTCAACTTGTTCACTCACAGTAAAAATAAATATTTCTTTTGCCAAGTTTGGTCATTTACCTAGAGAGTAAGTCATCTGTGCCTTCAGATTTCAAAGGAAGTTCCTTTCTCAATATTTGTTCTTTGGTTCAGGTTTGAGCTCAAATGAGAAATACCTATCTTAGTGATAGCAACAGGGTCTATTCCATTCTATAATCTGAAGCAGTGCAGCCCTGGCTAGAAGAGTTCCTGACCATGGATAAAAGAACTCTATAATTTGAACCATTTCCAACTCAATGGCCAAACCTGACAACTAAAATCAGACCCAAGGAAGTTGACTCAAAACTACCCAAAGTAGAAGTTATCAATTTATGTCTCACAAATCAGTCTGGCCTGTTGCCTCATTTTGTAATTAAAATTGTATTGGCAAGTACTGAAACATACTTATTTATATTATCTGTGGCTGTTCCATCCTTCAAGAGACAGTAGAGATGTTGCAACACAGACAACGTGACACTGGAGCATTCAATATTTTCTGTCTCATAGGAAAAATATTAAACCACTTAACCTAAAACTACTCAAATAGGCAGCAAACCTGGAAGTCCCATGAAGGAACTTAATCACCTCCTTAATCCCAATCAGGGATTCATCTCTTGCATTATACACCAACATATAAAAATAGCAAAACATAAAGGAAAATAAGCTAAACAGAGAATTCTCAACTGAGGAAATTCATAGGGCTGAGAAGCACCTAAAGAAATGTTCAACATCCTCAGTCATCAGGGAAATGCAAATCAAAACAAGTCTGAGATTCTACCTCACACCAGTCAGAATGGCTAAGATCAAAAACTCAGGTGACAGCAGATACTGGCGAGGATGTGGAGAAAGAGGAACACTCCTCCATTGTTGGTGGGATTCCAGGCTGGTACAACCACTCTGGAAATCAGTTTGGCAGACCCTCAGAAAAATGAACATAATACTACAAGAGGACCCAGCTATGCCACTCCTGGGCATATACCCAGAAGATGCTCCAACATGTAATAAAGGCACATGCTCCACTATGTTCATAGCAGCCATATTTATAATAGCCAGAAGCTGGAAACAACCTAGATGTCCTTCAGCAGAGGAATGGATATAGAAAATGTGGTACATGTACACAGTGGAGTACTACTCAGCTATTAAAAACAATGACTTCATGAAATTTGCAGGCAAATGGATGGAACTTGAAAATATCATCCTGAGCAACGTAACTCAGTCACAAAAGAATGAACATGGTATGTACTCACTGATAAGTGGATATTAGCCCAAAAGTTCGGAATACCCAAGTTTCACTTCACAGTAACAGCTGGACTGAGAGTGAGGTACCAGATGGAGGGGTTGGAGAAGGGACTGAAGGAGCTGAGGGAATTTGCAGCCCCAATGGAGGGAGCAACAGTGTCAATTACCCTGACCCCCAGGTGCTCCTGGAGACTGGACCACCAACCAAAGAATACACATGGAGGGACCCATGGTTTAGACCACATATATGGCAGAGGAGGGCCTTGTTGGCCATCAGGGGGAGGAGAGATCCTTGGGCCTGAGGGTGTTAGAGGCCCCAGTATAGGGGAATGTCAAGGTGGGAAGATGGGAGTGGGTGGGTGGGTAGGTGGTTGGGGGAATACCCTCATAGAGGCAGGGGGAGGGAGGGGGGATAAGGGGTTTCCAAAGTGGAGACCTGGAAAGGGGGAAACATTTGAAATATAAATAAAGTATCAAAAAATAAAAATTAAAATAAAAAGAAAAAAGCCATCAATAAACAAACAAACAAAAAAACCAAAACAACAAGCACAAATACTTGGGACCCTGCAAATAAGAGAGCTGACTAAACCTGAATATTTCTATTGCTCTTATTGATTCTATAACAAGTACCAGAGGACTCATGTAAGCTGGTTATTAACCAGAGTAAATAATTGGAGGCAACCTTGATAGTTCATTGCTGTCCTCCATGGCCTTGGAATCTTTATGTCTAGATAGCTGTCATTCTGCCTATCACTTTGATGTTGCTATGTGTCCTCCATTTTGTGCCTTTTGTAGAAAAGGGAGAAAAACCTGTTTAAGGATCATTCAGCATCTTAATAAGTGCTTCATGAAGATTAAGTAGCAAGGGCATTTAAAGAACAAACCACAGCCAGTGAACATCATAGCATTTTTACAGCGTAATTTCAAATTAGCAGATGAAAAGAAGGACAGAGATCTTATATCTATGCCGTTTTGTAAAACACTTGAGACAGGATTACTCACAGAATGTAAGTGGCAAAGTTATTTTACATCTCTCCTGTCAATTCAAAAGGACTTCAATATTTCCATCCAG
The DNA here is from genome assembly GCA_028551405.1 of Uromys caudimaculatus. Taxonomy (NCBI): domain Eukaryota; kingdom Metazoa; phylum Chordata; class Mammalia; order Rodentia; family Muridae; genus Uromys; species Uromys caudimaculatus. Next base: position 23,328,249 of record CM052711.1, on the reverse strand, counting down.
AGGGAAGGAAGAGAGATGATAAAATGGCAGCAAGAAGAGTTTGGGCATAGAGGTGGCACTTCTGTGGTTATTAAATAATATCAGCATTGACCTTCCGCCGGGCACACTAAGGTCATGATCATCAAATATGTGGAAAATGCTCAAATATATAATAAAATCTTATGGAAGGTCAAGCAAACAGGAAAAATGAATTAAATAATGGTAGATATATGGACACAGTGACAGCAAATGACAACCTCTAGAGACAAATAAGTAAGCCAAAAATTGGCCACTGAAAGCAGCTATTCCAACTTCAGACATTAAAACTAACAGAACACCCAAAATATTGAACTAGAAGCTCAAGTTTCTATGGTGACATGTGGAAACTTTTGGGACACCCATTCTGACCCCAACAATGAAGATGAAAACTTGTGATGAAAATGGCAGCTTCACAGTTAAACAATAAAAGACAGCCATTCATGCACTTATGCGTTCATTTGTGCATGCAAAAAACTATTTGTGCCAACTGCCTATTTTATGTTTAATATCCAGGAATAGAGTAAGCATGACTCCTAGCCTCATGGAACTCCCTTTTCTCTATCTGTCTATCTATCTGTCTATCTATCTGTCTATCTATCTATCTATCTATCTATCTATCCATCTATCTCTTCCAGATACACTTCTTTGAGAGCTGATTAGTAGAAGGAAGTAAAGAAAGTAAAAAAAAAAAAATGCACTATACAATGATCACGGAGAGAAACAAACATGCTATGCAACACTATATGACAGATGAGGTTCTGAGAAATAGAATTTGATTGGGAAAAGGATGGTCAGGGAGAGGAACAAAAGGGCAAAGATCCTAAAGTAGGAGGATACTTGACATCTGTGGAACACAGAAGGAACATGGAAGACACAGAGAGAGAGACTAGGAGGCATGCTGAGTTAGGCAGGTAGCAGCGAAAGACAGCAGTATCTTGTAGATTGGGAAAGAGCTTTCGTTTTATCTTTCCTGAGATGGGGAACTTTTTTTAAAAGACTGGCTCTCCTGGGCAACCAGATAGAAAGATAAAGTCCATTTAGCGTGCTACTACACTATTTCAATTGAGAAGCATGGTAGTGTAGGGACAGATAGGGAGAGCAGTGGTTGTGATGAAAAGGGCATTATAGAAATATTTGGAGGTGTATCCCATGGGGTGTATCATGGGTGTGGATGTGGGAAAGAGACATGAAAGAGCTCAAGATCTAAAGATGCCTTGCCAGATTTTGGCTTAGTGAGGATAAGCTGCATTACTCTTTACTGAATGAGAAAAACTGGGACAGATGAATGGGAGAAAAAACAACAAAAGCAAACAAGAAAACCAAGAGTTCAAATGATCCCAGTACCACACGTAGCAAGATCCCGACATCATGTGCCTTAACTTGGTAAATCCAGGCATCTTGGGTCCCAAACAGGAATTGATGTTTATGCCATGACAACCAGAAACAAGTACTGGCTTTGTGTTCTGGAAATTTCTAAAACCATGGACAGTGCCAAAATGCTCCTGCCTCCACCATTAATATGTCAACAATTGTATTTGTTGAAAATATTAGCTTTTAAAAAATTAATAGCCAAGAATTGTTTGGTTCGGGTCACTCTACATCAAAAAACAATGTGATGGGGCCCACTTAGGGAGGGGAAAGAAGAGCAGAGGAAGATGTGGAAGGTGCTGATTTGTGTTCTCCATTTAGAACATAGATTGATGAGTGGCTGGGAACCTATTGCTCTCTAATTCAGAGGGAAAATAGCAGAATAAATACTGAGAGACTGCAGCTTGTCATGATGAGCAGGTCAGTTACCTTCTTTGGGTAGCTCTTTATCTGCTGAATGTAAGTTATGATTGGAATAACTTTTTACACTATTTGTATTTTCAGTATGTTCAGAGAGTCTAGTTTCTGGCCACTCCCACTCCTGTATCTCCTTTCTGGACACACTGACCACCCCACCAAGGTGCGGGATGACGGATGAAAGGGATCTCTTCCGAGACATTCCGTTAGGAAGCAGGCTGTGGCACTGATGAGAATGGAGAATGAGATCAAATCTACCCTCAGCTCCAGCTTGTCTCTGGAACCCTGGATCTCCAGAGCTCTGAGCACTCCACGCGGGCCCTGGGCAATGCGGGAAGTTAGGCAGCATTCCTCCCTCTTTCCACTGTATTCTAGCAGTAACACCTCTGCCCCTTCCAGCAATGGCAGCTAAAAATCCCCAGACAATAGCCACATGTCCCCTAGGGGACACAGTTGTCACTTGCAGAGAATCACTGCTCTAAGGTAAGCAGGGCTAAGAAGTTTGGCTTTCTCCTATCAATGAATCTCCGCCCTCCTGGCTCAGCACCGCAATCTACCAACAACAGGATTTGTCTCCCAAATAAATTTCCTTCCATATAATTATGGGAGACATGGTTTAATTGTACCTTAGCATAGTCAACTGCTAGTCTTCTTTTGCCTGATATTGCAGTCCAAATGCAGTAGTTTGGCATAAATAACACCCAGCCAGGTGAAGGCTGAATGACACAATAAATATACAAGTCTGTAACCTCCTTAACTCCTATGGTATTTTGGAGTTGCTGTGCATGCATGCATGCGTGTGTGTGTGCGTGCATGTGTATGTGTGTGTGTGCACATACATGTACATTGTTGTTGCTGTTGCTTTTATTTTTCTTTTGTTGTTGCTGTTGGTTTTGTTTTTAATTGTTTTCTTTTAAGTATACACCATGGAAACCACTTCTAGCTTGCAAGGAAAAGGGGTAAAATACCCAACCCTGATGCCATTACTTAAATTGGCCCATTAAATATGAGCTGTGAGTGAAATACAGCTTTATTAAACAGATGAGACTGCATCAGAAATGATGAATCATGAGGTTTCTTTTCGGTATTACAATGGCATGTGACCTTTTAAACTTTAATCATTCACCTCAGAGTCTGAACTGTCATCAGGTATACAGGCTTCTTGATGATTGCATTAACATGAGGCAGCTGGGGAGCTGTTGGTGACAATTCTCCACAGGCTGTAGCTAGCATGGCTGAGTGACACAGAGACAGCCCAAAGCCTGTCCAGAACGGGAGTGTAGCTGCTTCTGTCAGGGTCTAGTCAGACCCAGGGAGAAATGTCCAGTGCCTTTAGCTTCTCAGACCCTGAAGAAGGGTCTGCTCCAACATAGGGACTCCTGGTGTAAAACTAATTCTAATAGTGAGTCTCCACATCCAAGATATTGGACTAACCTGCTGCATTTGGACAGAGTCTCGAGTTTAAAAGATCATTCCTCAGCTGCGGTCACGTAGGTAGTAAATGGAAAAGTTAGACTCCAAAGTTCAAATGCTGAACTGTTGATCCCAAATTATATTATGCTGTGAATGAAACACAGACTCCACTTGTGCCCCCAAGGCTTCTGTGTGCTGCTACCTTTCACAAGTCATTTGAGCCCCTCCCACACATGTGTGGTCCTCGTGGGCTCTTTGTGAGGACTGTTTGAGATGATGAATGTAACTAGCTTAGCATGATGGATGGAATGGTGTGAGCGCCCAACAAACATGATTTATAATTATTTGTAGCATCATAAAGATGTCCTATGGGACAACACAGAGCTAACATCCTAGAATTCTCTAGGAAACCTGGACAGCCCCCTAATTTCACTCAGGCCCCAATTAATCTCCATTTACCATTCTTTCTTCTTTGTAGTTACAAGGAAGCCAAATAACCCAACTAGTGAGTCAAGATCCACCTCCTTGAACTAGGAAGGCCCTGCCTATGTGTACTGGGTCATTTAATGTCTGTTTGCAAGGAGCTATTATCCTATTAGGCCAACCCTATTTCAATGGTTCCTAAACTTCTCTCTCTGCTAGAATCGCCTTTTAAACATTCTGGTTACACTCTAAATCACTTTTTATCAAAGTTTCAAGGAAAGAACAAAAGGATCTTTATGCTTGGAGAGTTTCTGGGTAATTCTTCAGTTTAGAAAAGTTTGAAGGAGGCTCTTGGCTATAGCCTCAGATGAGCCACGGGGATCTGGTAGATCTAGTGCCACCTCTAGAAATCTCCCATGATTCTGTACCCACTTGAACAGAGCATGAACACAGGCCATCATGTATGTCACCCAAGAACTGACACAGTCAAGTGTGGTAGAATTAATAATGCCTATAAACTTGTTATATTCTTGTGTGCTTTGATTTTTAAGCCAGGTTATATTGTCCAAATGATTAAAATTAGATGATGTAAGTCTGAACTTCAACTTAAACCTATGGAGCAGCAGGATGCTAACATTCATCTTACCATTCAGAAAGACAAGGGTTCTTCTATTCATTTGTGAGCCATGTCTTCAATGTCTAGAACTCTCGGGTCATCATTGGTCTCTGTATTTCAGTCAGAAAGCAGTTTCCAGCTGCTTGCCCTATAGTTCAGTTTCCTCTTCTGTTACACGGGGATACTAGCACCCACTATGGTTCCAAAAATGAAGAAATTTCTTCATTTGAGAGATGTACAACTGACGGTTAGTTCTGCTACTAACTAGAGTGACAAGGTTAGTGTTGACTTCATCTCTTACAGATGCTGCAGGGAGAGATGCTACTCTTCCCTTAGAGCTTTGTGACTACTGTGGTAGCATATGTGGAAGGGCCATGTAAAATATATGTCCTAGGCTGGAGAGATGATTCAGTAGGTAAATGCACTCGCTACTCAAGCCTGATGACTTGAGTCTGAATCCTCACACCTTACATACAAGATGAAGGCAGTAGCACGGTTTTCTAGTCCAGCACACCGCTATGGGCAGATGGGCCGCAGACACAGAGGAATCTGCTGAAGCTTCTAAGGAGAGGCCTTGTCTCAATCTGGGTGCATAGGAAAGGTTCTACATCTACAGGTTGTCCTCTGACACATACTGTGGCACCTTGAGCGCCTGAATCCATGAATGCATGGACACATGAGAACAAAGTTAAAACAGCTATACCTTCCCATATGGATGTGAGCTAATCCAGATAGGATATAGCAAACTGCTCAGTTCAGTGCAAGGCAAAATGCACAGCACCTTTTCTTTAACATGTGTCCCTCTCTTTCCCCCCTCTTCCTCCCTTGCTCTCAAAATGTTAATATGGGCCTCTCTATAAATAACAATAGTGGCATACTGACATCCAGATTTAAACACTGCGGCACAGCACCCTCTACAAGGAGAAGGCTGACATGGAGCTTCTATTTTTATATGTTTAGTGATATATCCAAGTGTCACTCAATAACAACAGGAAAGGAATGACTGAGCTGATAGCTCGCTCGTCTCTGCACACACACACCCCACACCCCCCGGCCTACCACTCAGACATATCTGTGACAAGTGAAGCCTGTCTCCGACTGCGCCCCAACTGTCAATATTTGGATTTCAGAAAAAAAAAGATAGACTAAAGAACATGACTCTTCATTTTCATCAGGGTAAATGTAGATGGTTTGAATGATGATCTTTACAGGGCTTTGGGATTGCATTGAAATGCTTTATTAAGTGATCTCTGCAAAGAGTATTCCAGACCATTGGAAACAGGAATCAAACTAGATGCTGGCAGTGGATGGAGACTCCTGGGGAAATGCAAGGGAGTACCTGAGACACTTAAGTGAGAGCTTAGTCAGCACACAGGACCTACGTGCTCTGACTGCATGGGAAAGGACCCTGCCTGAGCAAACCCATGCTACACCCTCCCTTTCTACACAAATCCTCCATAGGGGGAACTGAGGCATAGCCATCCTTACTAATGATGTGGGTTAAGAGCATCATCTATCGAATACCAGTGTAGCTCACTAGTCTCAAAGTACCTGTGAATGTGTCACATGAGAAAAGATCAGACTCCACCAGAAGGCAGTGTTCTCTAAAGCCCCAAGTAAAGACAGGAGAGCTGAAGGCATTTGTTCCAAACTCTTTATCTGAAGCTTGCTCCAAATGCCAAATGTGATGCTCAAGTTTGCCTTCTGTCTTTGTTAGGGTTTTATTGGTGTGAAGAGAAACCATGACCTCGGCCATTCTTATACAGAAGCAGCTGATAAGCAGTCAAAGTGTAAGAGAGAAGACTAGAGGTCCAGACAATCATGGGTTTGTGTCCCTGTTTTATATCTTCCTACATTTGACATTTTGAACATGTTATTTTACTTACATGGCTTTCCCCCCTCATTTGTAATAGATCTGGCAATGCCTGAAAAGTATGAAATTACATGTACAAGAAGGGACCCACAATGCTAGTTCTTCATAAGAAAGCATACCTAATACACATCCTGAACGGATGCTGAATACAGTTTCAAGTACTTTCTGAAGTCTCTAATTGTATTAATGCCTATAGATGCTTCTTTCTTTCTGAGTCTACTCTGAGATTCAATTTCACCCAGATTAGTAATATGGAGGCTGCAACTCTTTTCTATTTGTTATTTCAGAGCATAAGTCTTAAAGATACAGTGCTGTTTTAAAGGGTGATGTATCTAACCAGAACGTTTCTGGTACAGTACTCTGCCTCTCTCTGTCCTGAGGACTGCTGTGCTATGAATTACCCAGGGCTCAAGCTGGGCATTTGGGACTCCTGGACAAGTGGTCCAATGCATAGCTCCATCTCTAAAACCAACCCCTTCTGTTACATGGAGGTTCAAGCACCAGTCTTTCTCTGGCAGCTTCATGGGAGTGATAGTCATGATTGAGAGGACTCCAGGAGGTCCTGATGCTGGCAGAACAATAAGACTGAGCTGGGTGGAGGTATCACATGTCCTGTTCACCCAAGGACATTTAGATAACTGGCAGGTCTTCTCATTCTATGTCCATGCTACTATAAACCAGGAACCGAAAAGGAAGTGGTCCCCACCAAGAGGATGTACATATTTTTAAGTTCACATCTGACTATTTAAGGTAAGTGAAAACTAAGAAATATATATTTCTAGAATGTTATATAATCTTAGCACGCTATGATTTAAATTTTTATTTAGTCTTCTTATTTGTATAATGTTACTACCTCAAATTTGAGACCATTAATTGGTTAAAATCACTATATTAGCAATACAGACTCAATTCAAACTGAACTCTGTATGACTTTAAAACTCTTCATGTTAAAATTATTCTAATCATAATTACTATGAAAAATAGCATTCTATTACTTAAGACCTCCTACTTTGTCTCTATTCTGCCCATGTTTGATCTTCTCAGCTTTATATCAAACATGCAGAAAATAGATCTTATAAAAATAATTACATATAACTGGGTGGGAGGGCATGCTTTTAATCCCAGCATTCAAGTGGAAGAGGCAGGAAGATCTCTGAGTTTGAGTCCAGCCTGGTCTACAGAATGGGTTCCAGGACAACCAGGACTACACAGATAGACCGTGTCATAGAAAAACAAACAAACATGTTAATAAAGTCAGTATGCAACACCAACTTAACACACTTAACTGAAACTGAAGAGATCTGAGCTAACATCCACAATGAATATTCAAAGTGGAACATGAGGAGAATGTAAGATGACCGTACTGGCTGGTTTTGTGTGTCAACTTGACACAAGCTGAAGTTATCACAGAGAAAGGAGTTTCAGTTGAGAAAATGCCTCCATGAGATCCAGTGAGTGGTAAGGCATTTTCTCAATTAGTGATCAAGGTGGGGAGGGCCCCTTGTGAGTGGTACCATCTGTGGGCTGGTAGTCTTGGGCTCTATAAGAAAGCAGGCTGAGCAAGTCAGGAGAAGCAAGCCAGTAAGTTACATCCCTCCATGGCCTCTGCATCAGCTCAAGCTCCTTGACTTGCTTGAGTTCCAGTTCTGACTTCCTTTTGTGATAAACAGCAGCATGGAAGTGTAAGCTCAATAAACCCTTTCCTCCCCAACTTGCATCTTGGTCATGATGTTTGTGCAGGAATAGAAATCCTGACTAAGATAAATTGGTACCAGCGTAGTGGGGTATTCCTGTGACAACCTGACCATGTTTTGGGGAGGACTGTGGAAGGACTTTGGAACTTTGGGCTAGAAGATCC
>CM052711.1:23254581-23319763 GCA_028551405.1 Uromys caudimaculatus | reverse complement strand
GTCATGCAAAGGAGGTGAAGCTTGGCACTATGAAGAGAGCCTATGAGAAGCTGTTTGTAAAGCCTAGTTGCAGCAGAAGACAGCAGTGTTTTGGAGACGCCAGTACCATGAGATGACCACCAAGAACAGCAGCAGCAGTGGAGTACAGGCATCTGTCTGGAGCCGTGTGTGCTACAAAGGGCAGAGCTGGAGAAGTGACTCAAGCCCTTGGATGAATCCAGAAGATCGTGAGTAGATCCCAGACATTGGACGGTTGGAATTTGATTTCACTTTTGATTGTAACTTTGCCCTGATATATATTCCCTCCTGAAGAAAGAAGGTATTTTAGTGGAGCCCACAGTTAAGAGACTTTGAATTTTTAAAGACTTTGAATTTTAAGAGATTAGATGTTTAAAAGGGACTAAAATGTTAATATGTAAGAATATGTAAAGACTGTGAGACTTGTAAAGTTATTTAGATCTTGGGGATGAATAAGGAAGTAGGGGTCGAGACTGGTGATGTGTTTCTGTGTCAAGTTGACAAGGGGTCAATTGTACTGGCTAGTTTTGTGTGTCAAATTGACACAAGCTGAAGTTATCACAGAGAAAGGAGTTTCAGTTGAGAAAATGCCTCCATGAGATCCAGCAGTAAGGCATTTTCTCAATTAGTGATCAAGGGGAGAGGGCCCCTTGTGAGTGGTACTATCTGTGGGCTGGTAGTCTTGGGCTCTATAAGAAAGCAGGCTGAGCAAGCCAGGAGAAGCAAGCCAGTAAGTTACATCCCTCCCATGGCCTCTGCATCAGCTCCTGCTCCTTGACTTGCTTGAGTTCCAGTTCTGACTTCCTTTTGTGATGAACAGCAGCATGGAAGTGTAAGCTCAATAAACCCTTTCCTCCCCAACTTGCATCTTGGTCATGATGTTTGTGCAGGAATAGAAACCCTGACTAAGACAATGACCCAACATAATAGATACTCTATTTTACAAATAAAATTCCAGATAATGCCATTCAACTATCTCTTCATTGGTTCATAGAATTCAACATCTCACGTTTACATAGGATGTGTGTGTGTGTGTGTGTGTGTGTGTGTGTGTGTGTGTGTGTGTGTGTGTGACAATCATGAAACCCAGAGAATGGATCACACAACTTCCTAGCAATTGTCTCTAATGGAGAAACTCACAGACTTGTAAGCTAACTGCCCTGTTATCCAGAAGCTCAAGTCATAGGAAAGCAGCAACATGGTCCCTTAGTTTTGCCAATGAATACTGCCCTCTAACACCATTTGTACTAATGACTCTTCTCTCTTCCTGAGTAGGAAATTGTTGTCTGGAAGACTATGTGCCTATGTGTCTGCTGCCTTTTCCTGATAGCCACAAACTCCAGCCTACCCTCCCCCACCCCTGAGGAATATATGGCTAAGTCTCCTTCCACAGAAAAGAGAGAGCGCCCATGAACGATAAGAATTATGCAGCATGAAAGCTTTCTGGGAGTGAAGGACTGAAAAGGTGTCAACATGTTCGAGGACACAGAAGTGTGAAGTCCTTTGATCAGCACTTGATTAGAGTATTAAAGAGGAAAGGACTTAAAGGCTGGTGGAAAGCCAGCAGCCAAACAGAGCCACAGCTAAGCTTAACTGTTCTTTTCAAAGGTTTTATTTATTCCTTGATTTTTTTTTCAGTACTCTGATTTGTTGGTTTCTATTAAGTTACTAATTACCCCTGAATCCACTAACCAATCAGTGCTAAAAAGGCAAGTGTGCTTAGCTGACATTGGAGAACTTTACTCTGAATCTGTGGGTGCTGTAGGACAAAGCCAAGGGTTCAGTGCAGGGGGTGATGGGTGAGAGAATTTATAGGCAAGAGAAAAAGTCTGGGGGATGAATACTGGTAAAGAGTAATACCCAGAAATCCCTTTAGCCTGATGATTCAAAACCCCTGGTTTATAGTCATCCCTCCTCAATGGGCTTCCAAGGCTGAATGAGTTTCAGTACAATACTTGAGTTCTGTTTCATGCTAAACTAAACTACCAAATCAGATGAGTGCCAATTAATGAAAAAGTTACAGAAAACTGAATAAAATTTTAGGTGTCTTGGTGCACTTGGGGGAGGGGTTAATCATGTCACACTTGAATACACACTGGCAAAATGGTTGAACAATTGAGCACGAGGATGTGTATCCCTAATAGTCAATTCATGCTTAGATTGTTCTTGTGTGCGTGTGTGAACACGTGAGTGTGGACATGTGTGTGGGAGGATGTAGCCCCATGTCTGCATGTGGATGTGATGGTCAGAGGCTGGCGTTCTGTACCTTCCTCAGTCACTCTCCACTTTGGTTTTTGAGTCAGATCTCACACTGAACCTGGAACTCCTGGACTTGGCTAGTAGGTGTCCAGTAAATGTCAGAGGTCCTCCTGGCTTTCACCCTAGTGCTGGGGTTATAAACCTACCCTGCTGTGCTCAGCTTTTATTGTATACATTATTGGAGGTGAACCCGGGGTCTTCACACTTGCATGTGTAACACTTTATGGGATGAGCAATCTTCCTAAGCAGTGATCCAAGGTCACTTGTAACCAAGTAGCCCTAGGTAGCCCTTCAAAATAAGTACTAGTACCCCAATTAGGCTGCTAAGTGCTTCCAAATATTCTCTACCCTATCAGCTTTGAATGTTTCCCTTATTGTATTCCTTATTGTAGTTAGCTTTAATTGACAACTTGACACAGCCTAAAAACTGAAAAGAGAGGAATTCAGTAATTGTCTTTATAAGGTGACTCTGTGGGCGCCTTCGGGAAGAACTGTTGATTGTGAGGTAGGAGGGGCTGACCCAGTAGAGGCAGCACCCTTCCTTAAGCAAGGGGTTCTGGACTAGGTAAAAAGCCATCTCAACATGAGCCAATGAGGTGTAGGTGGCAGAGAGAGACAGAGGAAGAGAGGGGGTAGGGGGAGGAGGAGGAGGGAGAGGGGAATGGGGAAGAGAGAGAGGGGGAGGGAGAGGGAGAGAATACAGCAAAGTTCCTTCATGATTCCTTCGTTGAGCGCCTACACTGCCTTTTCCCAGTGATGGATTTTTGACCTGGAAGTATGAGCCAAATAAACTCCTTTCTCTTCAAGTCACTTTTTGTCAGAGTGTTCTGTCATAGCAACAGAAAGGCAAATTAGATCACCCCATATATATACATGGAAGCCCATTGTAGCATAAGCCCACTTTTGAATTAGTAGACCTACGTAGAGGTTGCCCTGGCCTTAAACAAGAAGACGAGTGACCCTCTTCTTACACAATACACACACACACACACACACACACACACACACACACACACACACACACACACACACACTTCACTCATCCTTCCCAGTTTCCTCTCCACCTTCCCCTCCCTTTTCTAGGTCAAAAACTTATTTTCTCAAGTTGTTCTCGGTTAGGCAGAGTCTACAAAGAGCGCTGATGTTTTCACTCTGAGAAGTTTTCAGTGATTACACCCAGTCTCTTTCATGCTAGAACTACATATTTATCAACCCCAGAGAGCAGAGATGAGACGGCACCAGGCTAGTGAGTGATGTGAACTGCTGTCACAGCAGAAAATGTGCTAGGGAGGCCTCCAGATTGTGGGGGTGGGGACGAAGAGGAAGCACTTTGGGTCGGGGAGCTGCAATCACAAAGAAAAAGAAATGTGGAAGAAAATGAGAGTAGGAATAAATGCAGTGAACAATTAGAGAGAACATAGAGGCAAGCAGTTGCCCATCCCTGCAGGAAATGCCCTCCAGTGGCCAGAACTGGGTCAGAAGTGTAATGAGCCAGGCAGCCTGACATCTGGACTCATTAGTCCAGCCTCAGGTTTCCACCTGGGTCTGACAGCTTCTGAGATTTGGAGCTCAGAGTTAAGTGGATGCTTTTTTCTTCAATGTTTGTCTCCTTTGTCAGCCACAGCCACATTTTGCCTATGGGGGTTCAGAGCCTGTAGTTCTTGCTCAGTAGCCAATGGGAGCTCCATTCCAGACTGGCACTCTTGTCTCACTCACAACTGTTCTGGGGGAAAGGGCAACACTGCTCTAACCCCTAGCCAAAACTATAACTTGTTTCTAAACAGCAACTGTGTAATTCTCTGAATTTTCACTTTCTCTGATACCTAATCTAGCATATTTTGCAAACATTTTAATTTCAGAAAAACTGGAAAAGAATGATAAGCTGTCCATCTACACTGTGATCACTGCTATAAAACATCCCAGAGAATCTTTGATCCTAGAGGTGGATTTGACTGGCCCTAATCATACATAAATATAACAAGCAGATTTCCTGAATGTCCATAAGAAGTGCTTTAGTCTGACAAAAGGGCTTGGTACTAGAGAAATGAGGGGTGAGAATGTGGCCCAATGGCTATGGTGCTTGCTACCCAGCTATGTAAGAATGCTGAGCTTGGGTACCACTGTAATGTTAGGTAAGCTGTGGCAGCCTGAGCTTGGCATCTTGACACAGGCATTAGGAAGAGGAGAGAGGAGAATATGGAAGGTTCCCTGGCCAAGCAGTTTTACTAATCAAGAAGCTCCAGGTTCAGGGAGAGACTCTGCCTCAAAGACAGATGATAGGTAGGTAGGTAGATAGATAGATAGATAGATAGATAGATAGATAGATAGATAGATAGATAGGTGATAGATAGATCAATGATATATAGTTGATAGATAGATCAATTAGTGGATAGATAGAGGTACAGGGAGACATACACAACATTTACATACACCAGGCGTTCACATGCATATATGAGGGCATACACACACACACACACACACACACACACACACACACACACACACGCACGCACGCACGCACGCACATACACACAGGGTTGGGGAGAAATAGTAGTCACATTTCTGATTTCCTGATGATTTTTACAGTGTTAACTATTTTCTTTTTATTAGGTTATCTTTAGAGTCATACCTGGGTCTCTTACATCATGGATAGTCTTACTTTTATTCTACATATTCTAAATTTCTTATTTCCAGGCTTTAACCTGCTGTCCTCTAGCACTGCCTTTATTTATTTATTTTTTTAATCTGAGGCACTAAATTAATCTCTGTGAAAGTTGAATGCAAGGATTTCTGTTGCTCCAAAGGCTGGCCAAAAGCATCAACAAACACAGAGAAATGGAAAGACATTCTAATTCCATCAAAGCTGCTTCTGCTTCCCTGAGAGAGGCAGAAGGCATGACTCTAAAACTCAAGGCCAAACCCAAGACTCCACCTGGAGAAGCAGATGACAGGACATTGATTCTTGTGCAGTTCATCATAAACTATTGCACAAAACCATCATGAAATTGTTACATTTCTTTTCTCCCCAACAAGTGCTGGCTGCAACAGTGGAGAAATTGGACTCCACATTTCATCTCACTAGGTAGTGAAGTAGAACTGGTCTGGTGGCAGGAAGTACAGGTGAGCTGGTCCAAGAGCTAGAATATGGGAGAGCTGCCCTCTCCCCACACCATGCAGTGGCATGGGATGCTGTCTACCACCCACCCCACCCCTGCCACCTGTGACAGGCTGGCCAACTAGACCAGAAAGCAAGAGAGCTGGCCCTGCCCCTTACCTGTAAAAAATGAGATAGCTGGCCCTGGTGGTACTGACAAAGGAAAGCTGGTGGGATGACCAATGAAGTGTCCATCCAAGCCCAGATCTAGGGCTATTAGTTAGCCCGCCCCCCAACATCTACCCCACCTATGAACTGCTGGAGCGTGTGAAGGGACAAGTCCTGCATATCCAAAGCTGCAGGATCTCCATGACACTGAGCAACAGCAGAATATGGGCAGTCCTAAGTGAGGATCCAGTATTAATAGCATAATAGAGGCCAGAGGTCTCAAACCAAACCAATGAGTCATTGAAATGAACATTTGTAGGAAAAGCTGTGTAGGCAGGGGAGTTTCTACTGTGTGACACATGGTGACCCACCATAGCTTCCATGGCGAGATGATTTTTTTGTTTTGTTTGTTTATTTTACTTTTTTATTTTCTTTAAGGGAGAAGGTTACAAGGGTAGGTGACAGATATGGAAGGATGAGGAGATGAGTGGAGTTGGGGCACCTAATGGGAAAGTCACAAAAAATCAATACAAAGTTTTTAAAAATATTTTTCTGCTTGCCCTCACCTTCTCTCACAAGTTTCTTTACTTTTCCAGTAACATTGGAGTAGAATCAGATTCTTCCCTTGTGGTAATGCTGTCTGTGGTGACAAAGAAACTGCACAGGACAAGCTTTGGGTAGCAAGAAAATAAACAGGCAAGGTGAATGACAAGACAACAGTAACAGAAGTATATGAGTTTCTTTATAGAGTTTTCCTAAAGAACATTTTTTTTATTTTTGCACCAGACCTGAAGGAGTTATTTTCCCCTAGTTATAAAGGGTGGAGAGTAGAGAAAAAATGTGTGATTTTAAGTCAGAGTACATGAGTTGGCGATACGGGCTGTGGCATCTGCTTACCTGAGTTACTTTTCGTCAGTCATTTAATATTTCTGATGACAGTATTCCTATCTATAAAAATTAGAATTAAGGTAATATTCACCTCTTCTTGTGGTTAGGAAAATCCAAAGAGATGATACATGATACAGTTACTAACATCGGTGAATCATTGGGCCATAGCAGGCATGGACAAGAAGGAATGTTAAGCAAAGGGTTTCCAAGAGGCACATCAAATCACATAAGCAGGCCACATTTTCATGGTGCCACTTTAATGGGCAACCCTAACTGAATACCTGAGAACATGTTAAAATAAACATTATAATTAGAACCCATTGATTTATACAGGTGAATTTATTTTAATCAATCATCCAGGAGTTGCAGAGTAATTTGATGTGTTTCCTTATCTTGTATGTATGTGCCCCAAGTTGCCTCAAGGCCCAATAGCTTCAGCAAAACTGAAATAAACCACTGAGTATAAATTTTCAAGTCTATTCATTGCTCAGATATATTGCAGTCATTTTCTTATTAATTTTTTTTTCTAGAAGCAGGTGAGAAAGTTACCAATCCCAAAGGGAAGAGAGATATGCTCAGTGTATGAAATACCCAGCTGATTGGGATTCCAAGGGACTCAGGATAGTTGCCTCATGACTTCCCAGGAGCCAAGAGAGTCAAGCAACTTCACTCCAGAGAATTAAATGTGTCTTTGCACCCTGGAGAGATATAAGAGCTGATTTGTGGAGTCCTGGCTCCAGAGTAACATAGCTATCATGTTCTGTTTCCCACTAGGCATCAGCTTATGTTTTCAAGAAAGAAAAGTACCCTTGCCAGGGCCCTGCTTCATGTGGGGTCAATTCCCAGAATTCACGGAGAGAAGAAAGAGTTGATGGGTGTGATCGGATTCAGTACAAGCTGTTGGGTGACAAGTTTCAGAAGGAAAATTGTGATTTGAATGTGAAATGTCCCCCATAGGCTCATGTGTTTGAACCCTTGTTCCCCAGTTGGTGACGCTGTTTGGGAATGTTCTAGAAACTTCTTGGGTGTGGGGTAATGGGGGAAGCCTTTGAGGTTTCATAGACCACCTCACTTCTTATTTGCTCTCTGCTTCCAGTGGACACAATGTGAGCCTCTCTCCTTCTCTTCCTCCTCTTCCTCCTCTTCCTCCTCCTCCCCTCCTCCTTCTCCTCTTATTACCACCTCTTCCTCACAGCTGCCATGTCTTCTCCACCTTGATGGAATGATTCTTTCCAACTCCAAGCTGTAACAAACCCACCCTCCCATATGTTGCTTCTTGGAGGGTATTTGGTCACAAGAATAAGAGAAGTAATTCCAAATGTCTAGTGGCAGCAGAAGTTAACTGGATAGTGATAGGAGGAGATGCCAGGAGGTCCCCAGACAGAGCTGGGAAAATAAAATCAAGCATCAGTGCTTAAGAAAGCCAGTGATGTGCAGAAGGAAAGGAAGGAGCCAAGCACAGAGGCCTGCGATATGACTGTTCAGCCCCAACTTTCCTCCACCTGAGTTCTATGTCATATCAAACGCAGCACACACTGCCTGCTTTTGCTGCTGTGAATCTTGCAGGCTGCCAAACCTGGGTGATGCGCTGCCCAGCTAGGGACTCAAGTTCCTCATGTCCCGTGTGTTTTGCATCCTTTTAAACTGCAAGTTGTTGGAAAGCAGACCTGCATTTCTTCTCCACCTTTCAGTTCCACATACAGAGGCAGAGGTACAATAAATTACATAAAAATGAAAAATTATGATGGGGTTTCATGCTCGATATATTTAGCATGAAAAAGAATTCTACCAGGTTGAAAATCAAGTTGCAACTATCAAATTCATCTTTGAGGATCTACATAGAAACATGGGTCCTGTCAGCAATATTAATTAAGATGTTGTTACTTCTAAGCCATTTGCCCCTCAAAGAAAACATTAGCCTTCAACTTTGGACAGTGAAAAAAACTGATTTCTTAGCCAACTGAAGCATCAGGGCAGATGATTAATTGATGGATGGATTGTGGTACTACAGCTCAAGCCTAGGGTCATGCCCATCTGCACTGAACTATCTCCCCAGCCCTTTGCACTTTTCGAGACAGGTTCTCCTTGAGTTGCCTAGGTTAGCCTTGGCTTTCCTCTGTTTCCTAGGCAAGCCTTGAACTTGTGATCCTCCTGCCTCAGCCCCCCTGCCAAGCAGCTGAGAATATAGGCCTCACCTGAGTCCTGGATAGCAGTAGGAGTTATCTAGACAATTGGATCCGGCAGGGAAAAATGTGTCCTTGCATTATTTTTGCAGGGGATATTCCCAAATTCTTGCTTTAGGGCTGAGAATTTCTCAACTGTAAAGTCCTACGTAGAGCTGAGACTTTGCTCTTGCCGGTCTGGATTATGATGAATACCGACCCTACCGCTGTATATTATTAGACTGCTGGCTGTCAAGCAGGGCCTCAGCACGTGCCTGGGATGGGAGATTCCTTTCTAGTACTTGGCAGAACCTGATTTTCATCTCTAGTTGTCTTTATTTATCCTTCTCTACCAAATTTTTTTTTTAACTCCCTTAGATTCCAATGACATATTTAAGGGGAAAAACAAAGAATTTGCAATTGTTTCCCAGCAACGTGCAAATTGGTACTTAATTGAGAATTAATGGTGTGCTAACTGCTCAGTGCTGCCATTCCCACTGCAAATTGCACTGGGACCCGCTTGCACTCCTGACTTTGACATGCTTTTTATAGGGGTACATGAGTAATTTGATCTGTAAAAAGGAGCAAAGATTCTACCTCCTGAAGGAACAGTCCTAATTAGTAGTGAAATCTAACTGCTTTTCTCCGTCAGGGTCTCTATCTCCGGCTATGTTTGGCTTAATGCAAACCCCTGCCATGCCGAGTCTCTACATTGGATTGTCCAATATAGACTGTTTAATTTTAATTTCCTTTAGCAGAGTCAGTATTCAATTAGCCACACCAATGAAGGGTTGCATTAACACACATAATAACCCCGAAAGATAGCGTGGAGCTTCAGGGTTTACAAAGTATTCCGTATTCACTCTCCTGAACCACTGCACTTAGCAATAATCCCAAGTCTCATTTTACAGACAAAAAAGTTTAAACCCCAAGATCTAAGGATGTGTCCAAGATCACACGGTAGGAAGTGGAAGAGGTCCAGAACCCTGACTCCATAGTTTTTAACCCATTCATTTTTTGTGCATTTATATCAAGAAATTATTTGTTTGGTGCTACTGCTTCAAGTTTATGATAATGTCTTTGTCAGTTCACTCCTGTTTCTGTATCATCCATTAACGCTTTTACACAACACCTGCTAACTGTTTTTGGAGACCAGAAATTAAAAATCAAGGTAAGGATATCAACTTTCTAAAAAATCCTTTTTTAATTAAGATTTACTTTTATTGTTAAATTGTGTGTGTGTGTGTGTGTGTGTGTGCACGTGCGCGTGTGTATGATAGACACATGAGTGCAAGTCCCTGAAGAGACAATTGTGAGCAACCTTACATAAGTGCTAAGAACTGACCTCAGATCTGCTGCAAGAGCAGAATATGTCACTGAACCTTCTAAACATTCTTGAAGATTATATATATATATATATATATATATATATATATATATATATATATATATATATATGTGTGTGTGTGTGTGTGTGTGTAAATGCCAGTGCTGAGCAAAATCTAGATTCTTGATGTAAGAACCTCATCTGATACATCATTTTATCCTCCCACAGGACCAAGGAGATGGCAGATATTAGGAAAATACTTAGAAATAAAAGAATGGCCAAACCCAGGTTCCTTGTGTCCTCTATGGCAGTTTCTTCCTCGTGGCTGTAGAAATTGTCACTACCTGTTCGTATGTAGTTTGTTATTTGTCTCTTACTTTGGAATGTGAGTACCATGGAGATAAGCTCACCGCCACTTTCATCCAGGATGCACACCACATAAGGAAAACAGTGCCAGCTTCCTTAGCCAGAACCGTGAAACACAGGATTTTACATTTCTTGTTGTCTTTGGCTTTGAGGGCAAATCTGGAAGCTCCATCCTTCTGCATGTCAAGAAAGAAGGGACCTCATTTATAAAACCTTTTGGTCCAGAGGTGTAGCTCAGTGGTAGCACCAGCCTGGCAATACAGAAGCCCTGGGTTCTGTACTCAGCATGGCCTTACACATGCACATGCAAACCACATATCACATACCACGCACATACAGAGAAAGAGAGAGAGAGAGAGAGAGAGAGAGAGAGAGAGAGAGAGAGAGAGAGAACTTCAGTCATTGTCAATAGTTGTTGTCTATAGGAGGTGATATCATTTACTTCAATGATGTAGGCACTGAGGCATTTTTTTCTGAAGAATAAGGAGTTCAGAGGGGAAAATGAGGATAATAAAGGATAATGGGGTGAGTATGATCATTATGTATATGTGTGTATACATATATATACATATACACATGTGTGTGTGTATATGTAGTGTGTGTGTGTGTTTGTGTATGTGTATTGTGTGTGTATATGTGTGTGTGCATATGTGTGTTTTGTGTGTGTGTGTATGTGTGTGTGTATGTGTGTGTGTGTGTGAGAGAGAGAAAGAGAGAGAGAGAGAGAGAGAGAGAGAGAACGAAACTGTCAGCCAAAAGATTGTAAAAAATCTATTCTTCATGAGCTCCTTAAGTGTGGAGAAGAAACAACGCTTCCATGTAGCCACCCCACCACCCCTGCCTCCATGTGTGACTTCTGAAGACCTCCCTTCAGATGGACCACTGTGGGTTGTAGAAATACTAGAATGGCAGTCTACCATTCCTTGTGGACTTTGACAGAGGCTGAGGAGCAAATGTTCCTGCAGGAGAGGGATCCTAAGAACCTCAATGCCCCACTCAAGAGCCATGGTGCTCAACTGTAATTTTGACCTGGGACAGAAATAGCCATCTTGAGATTTTTCACATAGTGCGATGGAGGGATAAGGATGTGGGGTGGGGTAGCCTCCTGCTGAGGAGGTGTGAGATTCTCAACTGTGTGCGCTTCCTCATTAGCACCCAGAGGGGTGGGTATGGTGGCAAACACATGGAAGTCTTGGCTCTGAGCCCAGCCCAGGAAGTCCCTGAGATGAACTTTAATAACCCCCTGGGAGGGGCTGGGGGGGTTAATTAGATGGTAAAATGCTTTAAGTCTGTAGCAGTTGGAGAGTGTTAAATATTTTTTAAAATCCTAATCTTTTATGAAGTGAGGTTTTCCGGGCATTGCAATAGAATGTGCTATTGATAGTGAAACTTGAAGTTACTGAGGAGTCCAAGGCTTTAAGAGATAAGCGGCTTCTCTGAGCACTGTCCTGTATCTCCTACATCTGTATTGTCCAATCCAATATCCATGCCGGTGGTCCAAGTGCTTGTGTCCTCCCAAAACAATCTGTTGAAAATGGACCCTCAACTGGCCAGACACCCCAGAGCTCCCGGAGACTGGACCACCAACCGAAGAATACACATGGAGGGACCCATGGCGCTGGCCACATATGTGGCAGAGGAGGGCTTTGTTGGACATCAGTGAGAGGAGAGGCCCTTAGGCCTGAGGGTGTTAGATGCCCCCAGTGTAGTGGAATGCTAGGGAGGTGGGTGGGTGGGGGAGTACCCTCATTGAAGCAGAGGGAGGGGAGATGGGATAGGGGGTTTCTGAAGGGAGACCTGAAAAGGGGAAAACATTTGAAATGTAAATAAAGTAAATATCAAAAAAAAAAAAAAGACCCTCAAGACCAGTGATTCCTATCTTCCCAATACTGCGACCCTTTCTTACAGTTCCTCATGTTCTGATGACCCCCCCCCAAGCATAAAAGAATTTCATTTCCGCTGCTACAAAGAGTGATGTAACTCTCTGATACGCAAGATATTTGACATGCAACCCCCAAGAACGTTGCAGCCCACAGGTTGAGAGCTGCTGCCCAAGACTATGGCATTGAAAGGAGAGGCCACCAGCTGACCAGATTATCTAGGCTCTGACTGGATTTTTTTAAGTGCCAAGGGAACCTGCTTGTCACTTATTCACAGAAAGTCACATCAAAAGAAAAAAAAAAAAAAAAGGATTGTTTATGCAGCAGCAGTGATGTCCCCCCTCATAACAAGATCTGCTGATCCCTGATCTGAGATTGTCCAGCAGTGAATAATAAATCCATACTGTTTCTAAATTACCCAGTCTATAGTACTTTGTTAGAGTAACCCTAACAGACTAAAACAACCAACAGCCACAAGTCATGTATAGTTCTTGAACACTTGAAATGTGTCTATTGCTACCAAGAGGTGCTGACAAAATAACTTGCATTTTGAAAGTATTTAATTCAGTTACTGAAACAGTATTAAAGTATTTGGAACTTCCTGAGTATGTCAAACACTGATTTAACTATAAATTTTATGAAAGTTGTTATTCAAGTGTTTCTGACAAAAAATTTAGTGTCTAGGTTGAAACAGTCTATAAGGAAAAAGGGCACACAGGGCTTAAATGACTACAAACCGGTTGAGTGTTTTATAATAATTGTCTTCGTTGGTTAAAACTTGAAGAGTAGACAAAATACGGTCCTCACAATAAATTCATGTAGCATTTGGTTTCATTTTTAACGTGGCTCTGCAACTTTTAAACCTTTATCTATTGCAGGTATTTCCACTGGAAATAGTTTTCCAGATAATTGGGATGGGGTTGGCTAAATCAAATCTTCCTAACACAGGTTGAAGCTGAGCCTTCTAATCTCTCAGAAGGGGTTGTTGTTTAAACGGGGGATCCTGAAAGGGGTAATTAAGATAAAATGTGGGCTTATAAATGGGCTCTAAATCTAATGGGACTGATGTTCTTCTGGGAGAGATTAAGACACAGACACACACACACAGCAAACGACCATGTGAAGATACTTTAAGAAAATGGTCATCTATGAAGCAAGAAGGGAAGATCCAAGGAATCACCCTTGCCAGTACCTTGCCTCTGGGCTTCTACCTGCAAGACCACTAGAAAACAAACATTTGCAGTCAAACTGTCCGGTTGGTGCACCGGTTGGTACACGTCATGACGGCAGGCATGGGCAGCTAATATAATCATGAAAATTAAACTCCCACCAAGAACAGATGCTTCCACAACAGCTGCCGACTTCACGCCACTCTCTTGTCTCACTTGTTGGTCTCCCCGACTAGAGCATAAACACATGAAGAAAGGAACTGAACCTTTCTTAGGTGTACTAACACAGTTCCTGCTACATACCAAATGCTCAACAAACGCTTGATGATCATAAAATAACCAAATCATCTCATGTGTGCAATTTGCATGGCTAAAGGTAAAATTATAGAAAAATCATCTGTTTTTCATTAATATGAGCTTATGAGCTGACCTTTTCTCCCATACGCTGCCATCATTTGACCCAGGCCAATTCATACTCTGTTTCCACAATGGCTATTGATCAATTCATTTCCCTTACAACCACAAGCCATCACTCACAGGGAAAACACTTTGAGACAAGAAGTGATATTTTGAAAGAAAATTAAAACTAATCCTTAACAGTCTTGGTTTTCTCACTAGCACTTAACACATGGGGACTCGTAATAATGCATTGATTAACTGGATTATGGAAAAAGTCTGAGTTACACAGGTCATTCAGGGTCCAGCTACCCTAACTCCCATTTTAGGACAGCAAGCTAGTCTGTTTTAATTGCTGCAACAAAATACCTCAGCCTGAGTAATTTATAAGCATTCAAAAGCTAGTTGCTCATAATTCTGGGAGCTGGAAAGTCCCAAATTAATGCCCCAGTAGATTCAGTGTCTGGTGAAGGCTGGCTGTCTTCTCCACAGACTGGATCTTGTCACTGTGGTCACCAGAGCAGAAAGAATGAGCAAGTTCCTTCAATCTCACTCATCAGAGAATGTTCAGGACCTACTCACTACTTAAAGACATTTTCTTTCATATTGTTATGTGGAGAGGTGAATTTCAGCATAGGAACTTTGAAGGCTCTGGTGAATACTCGTCTGTCGTGTGCACCTTTATTCTCCAATTGCCTCCCGTTGTAACTAACACTATCTTATCCTCAGCCAAACAGTACTGGTTTCACAAGTGTTCCTCATTTGTGGTTGACCTCCTACTAGATGACTAGAGATACTGAGGAGTCCTCCATTCCCCACTTTCAACTGTTACCAGAATTCAGGAGGAATGGGAACCCATTCTAAATTCTACAAAGCTCACATATTATGCAATTAAGACAATGTGCCTCTGACAGTATCTGACTGGCATGGTCTGGTGACCTTTCTGTATGAAGCCAGAGTGACTCTGCTTATTTCCTTCAGTCAGTATGTAGGTATCAAGCACACAGATACCTACATGCCAGCTCTGAGGACTTACTGGAGATAGAATCATTCTTATTTCTCTGTTTACAGAGGTTATATTATCTGGGACAATACATGGAGTGGAAGTAGAGGCAGGATTCATAGTGACTAAGTATGAAACAAAACATTCCCAAATAAACACATGATCAGAAACTGGACAGAATTCATGAAATAAAGTTCATTAAAAATATCAATAGACTTGAAGGAAACATAGCTATGAAGATGCAGAACATGACGACAGGAAACAGAGAAACCTGGTCTAACCTGGGCTGTGGGGAATGCTGAAGTGAGATCTGAAGAGTCAATAGCTAACTGTGATGGAAAGGAGAAGAACCCAGAGAGACTATTACACCCACAGGGAAGGAGACATGAGAGCTTTGTGTGCTGAGATGACGTTTCTACAATTGCTAGAACGCACACTATGGAGTCTTCGTCAGGAAATGAGCTTGGGTCTTTAGTGTCACACCTTACATTTAAATAGGGAGTGATATGACTACACTTGTGTTTAGTTTCGAGGTAGAAAACGAGTTCAAAAGAAGTAGACCTGGTGAGCTATCTCAGTGGGTAAAAGCACTCACTGACATGCCTGAGCTCCATCTCTGGGATCCTTATGGTAGGGAAAAACCTGACTCCTGCATGTTGTCTTTTGACCACCACAGGCATGTTATAACTAGTATGCCCACATGTACACATATATAAAGATGCATATCTATTTTAATTTGAAAAACTCTAAAATTGATGAAAATAATAGACACATAGCCTAGATTCATGGTTGGGAAGACTCAATAGCATCATGTATCAGTTTACCCAAAATTTACCTATAGATTTGATACAATTACAATCAAATTACTTGGTCAAGGAGAGCAGTTCAAGGAAGGAGCAGACACACAGACAACCCGGTACTGAAGGGAAAAGAATGGAGTTGGGAGATTGATCTGATTTAGTACAAAGCTATAGCAAGATCGTAGGAGACAGGATTGGCGATAAAGATCGATAATACCGGCTACATAGGGGGCTGAGGCAGGAGGATCACAATATAGAGGTCTTCCTCCACTGCAGCATAAGTTTGGGTCACCTAGGCAACTCGGTGAGACCCAGGCTGAAATTGAAATGTTAAAAAAATAAATAAATGTCGCTTAGAATGTAGAGCTCTTGCCTAGGCTGGCTGAGGCTCTAGGTCTGTCCCCAGTACCACTGCCGAAAGGGATGTCGCACTAGGGAAAGAATAGACAGACTCATGGGTTCCCAGAAACTAGGTTCGGAAAAGATCTTTGTCTTTTCCAGCCAGCTCCAGCATTTACCAAAGACTGATTGATTTTTGTACTGTTTGGGCAATGGCATAGCTCAGTGCTTGTCATTTGTAGCAGTAATTGCTTTGTAACAGATACACAGAAGATTATATACATTCCTCAGGTACCAACCCCAAGTTCCGAACAGTCTAATTTCCTCCAGTACTACACATATACCTGGTTAGGAACCCAGTCCATGTTTTTAACTGCTACTTT
The DNA here is from genome assembly GCA_028551405.1 of Uromys caudimaculatus. NCBI lineage: Eukaryota > Metazoa > Chordata > Mammalia > Rodentia > Muridae > Uromys > Uromys caudimaculatus. Next base: position 23,303,511 of record CM052711.1, on the reverse strand, counting down.
ATAGGTGTAGAGTCTGATCTTGAAATTAATTTAAGTTAAATTTTTAGCACCAGGTTCATTTCTAAGGGAAAAGCTGCATTCATAGCAGAGTATTTGCTGCTGACTGGTCAATCTGATGCACTTGTCATAACTACTAAACTATCTAGACACACTCCATTTATTCCAGTCAACGTGATGTCAGAATCATAGTGAAGAAATTGGATCAATAGACCTTAACCATCGACCTGCAAGTGGTCACTCTGGACTGTTGAAGAAAATCAACTAGTCTGGTTTCCCAGGGAAAAAAAGACCATTGACAAACAAATTATTGGATCCATCATCTTTGTTTACAGTCAGAAATTGCATGGTTTCATTTTAGTAAGGGCTGTGAACTAACCTATGGTGAGCAATGTCTAAAAACCGAGAGGCATGGTATATCATAAAGCTGATATGATGCAGCTGACTGACTCAGGAACTTAAACAAATCCACTTTTCAAACTCAAAATACAGATGACCATTTGAAACAATAGCAATAATTAACAGTGTGATTGCAGCAGTATCACATGAGGTGGGAAGGAAGTCTAGAAAAAGTATTTGAAGATACATGATTTATTATTGTTTTATAGGACATTGAGATATTGAGCAAGGACAAGGTTTTCCTAAGAAATGTAACTCATACGTTGGTGAGACATAGAGTTACATAAAAGATTCATCTTAAACTGTACTAGGCAGGAAACTAAAACCAAGCACAAATGTCTTGGGTACAAAGGAGTTATAATCACAGTAAATATTCACCCAATTATGTCAATGATCACGTTGAATGTTAATGACTTAAATTCAACATTTATAGGACAGAGATTGCCAAAGTGAATTTAAATAAACAAGATTCCACTACACATTCTTAAGAAGGACATGACACCGAACAAAATAAATCAGAAAGGGAAGAGGATGGGTTAATCCAAGTGTCCATGTTTGAGTCAGTGAGGGGGCAAACCATGGTGTGTACACAGAAGAAAGTTGTATTTGGCCTTAAACAAGTAAGAAATTATAGCACATGTCAAAACATTGATTAACTTCGTTATTACACTAAGTGAAATAATCCAGCCAGAAAAGTTTGCTATTAAATTATTCTATTTATATGAGATATTAGTAGTCTAATTCATAAGGACAGTAAATGGCTATGAAGAGCTGGAGGGAGGAGAAAAAGGCATTGTGTCACGGCTATAGACTTTCAGCTTATAACGAGAAGAGTGTTCTGGACATAGATGGTGATGATGGTCCCATGTACACGCTTGCATGTGTGTGACTTTCGTGCACACACACAACACACAGAGCATGGTAGGGAGAAACAATGTGAAAAAAGCAATGCCATAAAACTATACATTAGAAATGATACATGTATAAGATATATTCCCAGAAATGCATGAAAATAGAAAAGAGTCGAAGTTACTCACCTATGTTAACTTTGAATAATGTTGACTTCAGACAAGGAAGATCTTCAGAGGTAAAGGGCATTGTCTGATGATAAATAGGTCAGTTCTCCAGGAAGATGGACAACCCTCAACATATGTACCCAACCACCCAGTGTAGAACGCGTGAGGCAAACTCTGCTAGAGTCGAAAGGAGACATAGAAAATTCCAGCAAGGTAGCTGAGATTTCAACACTCCTGTCAGTAATTGATAAATCAAACGGGTTGAAAAGCAGCAGGGGTGTGGATGACCTGAGTCACATCATCAATCAATCTGATTTAATTGACATTTGAAGAAAACTCTATCCAACTACAGAATACATGTTATTTTTAAACTCACATGGATTGTGCACCAAGACAGACCATATTTTGAACCACAAAATGCACAATAATGAATTTAAAGGAATATAAACAGTATGAAATATGTTCTAAGAACAAATAAGAGTTGAACCCAAAAGTTTTTAAAGTAGCTGGAAAACATGTGGAAACTACAAAGCACACTTGTGAATGAACCATGGGTAAGAGAAATCTTAAGAGATGATGAAAAAACTTTAAACTAAAATGAACAAGTGTGAAACACATTAAAAATTTAAAAATAAAATGTAAGTAATACTTAGAGAGTAAGTCATAGCATTAAATATCTTTGTATTAGGTTTGAAAAGTCCTTAAGAATTTTCTATTTAGCTACAATTACATGTAAGACATATAAGTATTCACATACACACACACACACACACACACACACACACACACACACACACACACACACACACACCTTAAATGAAGTTATTCCTGAGCTGACAATGCTTCACACCAGAGACACAGATCATCTAACAAAACCCCAGTATTGGGCCTATCTTTTTAAGTTGTTTATCAAAGTTATACAGTCAAAGAGACTCCAAAAATAATAAAGGTTACTGCTATTGCCTGTGGTTCCCTCTCAGAGGTTGAAGGTATGTCCCTATTGGTAAAGATGACACACACTTCAGACACAGGACTTGGAGAATTTAAGCTAGATTTCACCTGAAACTCTCTATACTGAAGTCTAGCTTTCATAGTACCATGAAGGACTCTGTAAGCTGCCAAAAGGGGAAGCTTTCAATCTGTCTACCCAGCTGTGAGGCCTATGATCCACAACAATGACCAGCAAGGCAAAACACCTCTAAAGGTAAGAGAGTGTCACTCATATTGTAGTCAACAGCCTTCTAATTGGACTTAAGGGGGGGGGAGGATGTCATCTTTGGTACTGGAAACTTAGCTACTATCCATGGCTAGTGAGGTCATAGATCTTAGAGAAGAATCTAATACCACCATTTCGCTAAACCTACCTAGTTCCTAACTGCATTCTAATACTTAGTCTTATACCCACAGATATGTGTAGTTCTCACCCTTCCCATAAAGACCATTACAAAAAAACACAGCTGATTATGGTGTGCCTTGCCCCTATTCATTCAACCATAACATAACTGAGAACTCTGGTGAGCATCACTTCATCTAGGTGGTCAAGGCCAGTAGCAGCAGTAGCAGCTAAAATCCCAGATGAAGATCAACAGTGACGCATCCATCCTACTTACTGCATGAACCTTTCATATGGGGGTGGGGGAGGAGAACAACAATGTTTTATTCTGATAGTTCTTCTCTCAAGAGCCCAGAATCAAAAGAAAATTTAATCATGCGAAAGAAATCCAGAAAAATCCAATTGGATAATTTACAAAATACCTAACTGCCATATACCCTAAACCATCTAAGCCAACAAAAACTAAGAAGGGTCTGGGCAGTTGTTAAGACCAAGAAAAGAAAAAGGGGTGCTTACTAAATACAGTGTATCCTAGATGATATGGTCGCCCAGAGAAAGGACATTAGATAGAAACAGTAAATTTAGTAAAGGCTGAAGTTGATTTAAAATAAATGCCAATACTGACTCTTCCATCATGACAAACAGCACAGTGGGTCAAGATGCTCATAACTGAGGAGCACTGGATTCTTTGTACTATTACTTTGTAAAAGCTAAAAGTCACTCTAAAACAAAATGTGTGTGTGTGTGTGTGTGTGTGAGAGAGAGAGAGAGAGAGAGAGAGAGAGAGAGAGAGAGAGGAGAGAGAGAGAGAGAGAGAGAGAGAGAGAGAGAGAGAGAGAGAGAGAATTATTTCATGTTGAAACACTTGTTTTGATTGGTAAGCTAGGACGGCTGCACCATCCTACTGGTTTCCATGAGTCTTTCCTGCCTTTCTGAAGCAAGAAGGAGGAAGGAAGGAAGGAAGGAAGGAAGGAAGGAAGGAAGGAAGGAAGGAAGGAAGGGAGGGAGGGAGGGAGGGAGGGAGGGAGGGAGGGAGGGAGGAAGACAAAGAAGCAGCTTTGATTCCACTCTCTCTAGTGACCCAGTTTGTGGATGCCATCTAATTTCTTCGGAAACCTGCATTTAAATGATGGTATTTCCTGATTAAAGCAACAGTAAAATGAGATTAAAAAAAAAAAAAAATGAGATACTCCATAAAGAGTATCACGAACTTCTAGGGGTCCCCAGTTTTCTTGTTTTCATCCATAAACCTGGAATCATAGTTCTAAAGGCCATGGTGACTTCCAAGGGGGGTGGAGGTCAGAGATAAACCACCGAACACTTTCACCAGTCTTTATGATATCCTTTATGTATAGTTGATGTCTGCAAGGCTGCTTTGTGATGCAGCTCTCTGGGTAGCACTTCAGGTGGATGTGGGTGACAGGAAAATAGAAGTGACTGCGTCAGAGGAACAGAATCCGTGTCTAACAGCTCTAGGGACTGAAGAAGGCAACCAGCATCTCCCAGAAAGCACCATTATCAGCAAGAAAATGAGGAAGGAGATGCAAGCAGCAACCTTAAGCTGTTGATTTGCTTTCTTAAAGTAAGAAACAGATTGAGTTCAAAGAGAAGATAGATGATAGTTTCAAATCTTAATTTTTAAATAAGATTTATTTTAAATCTTTAAAAGTGTAGTTGTCCAAGCAAGCTAGAAGAGGGTGTCAGATAGCCTGGATTTGGAGTTACAGTAGGCTTTGAGCCTTTGTGGTAGAAACTGAGCTCAGGCTCCCTGTATGAGCTGTCCCAACCACTGAGCAGTCTCTCCATCTCCTTATACCTTCTCATGATTTACTCAACATCTGTGAGAAACACAATGTCAAAAGCATTCGTCGATAAGAAACACTATCAGAGAGACCTCAGAAACAAAGACATTTACCTATTTCCGAGTGGGCAAACTGGCTAGCTATGGGCTTAGCTTGAAGATCCCCTTGAAGCTAACAGGGAGGCAGGGTCAGAGAAGCCAAGTCCCACAGGGAGACAGTGGAGGATGTTGGGCAGAGCAGCTATCCATGTAGACCATGTGTTTGAAGTCCAAGAAGGGTGAAAAATGGGTAGTAATACTTTCCTTCGCTCCTCTGGTCCCTCCAGCTTGCAAAGCACTTAGGCTGAAAGCAGATCTGAAACTCTTAGGGGTTCTGACAGATTAACAAATTAGCGTTTTGATATTCATACTTCACTTTGAAATTCCAGGAGCACACTTGAATCCACACAGAGCCAGAAATCCCCAACGGGAGCCTGTCAGCAGTCTTCTGGCCCACTGTCCAGTGCTCTTCAATATCCAGGTGCCCTCATTTGCCTTCTCAGCAAATAAAGTTCCCTGCTATCGGGCTCCTCAAATACCAGGCTCCTCAGTATATCATTTTTCCATTTGCAGTAACTTGAGACAGACAACTTTTGTCACACCCAAAGGGCTTCTTTTTACTTCAATTATATAATAGGTTTCCTGGCATTTTTGTCCCCAAATGTAGGTTAAAAAGTGCTTGCTAAAATTAACTTCTGTTATTCTGCACTCATGGGGTTTTCCAGGGAAGGGCTGTCCACTTAAAATAGCTTCTAAGGGAACTATTCAGGACACTTGTAACTTTAGGTTTTATTAAATGACACAAGCTGCTGATGCTGGTGTTCCCTGACATGTAACCGAATCTCATTTGATCAGGAAAAAAAACCATGTTCCCTGTGTTGCTGCTGAGGTAATGGGACTCTGTGGCCAGGCAGTGCTGCCATTTTAGCAATCTAGACTGGGAGTGAGTGCAATGCACTGTGGGAAAATCCAAAGATGAATGAAAGTGACTGAAGAGTAGAGACTGTTTGACTAGGGCTAAAGGGCACTCGGGGATTCACACCTGAGAGCCCAACTCTGTTTATCTGGAGAAAGGAAGAAAGAGGGCACAAATCACAGGCTGTCCTGACTGCCCCCAGATAAAAGCTTGAGGTTTCAAATGTTCAAGCTCACCGCGATGCACTCTCCTGTACTGAGAGGTGAGGCACACATTATACACACTCCAGTTATAGAATTTATCTTGGTGCAAGCTCACTTCTAGTGATTGCCACTAAAGCGGTGTGTGTGTGTGTGTGTGTGTGTGTGTGTGTGTGTGTGTGTGTGTGTGTGTGTGTGTATGTGTGTGTAAAATGAAATGCAGAAAAGATTGTGCATCCCCTTCCACCGCCATATTTACCAGTCCACCCTTCTCTGAGTCTATAGATGCAGCTTTCTTTTTATTACTCTGAATGAGCTGATCCTAGCTCAAGTCCCTTTTTAGTAGCCAGTCCTCTCCCCCACTGTATACTTAGGAATAATTTTCTAATGGTGTCCCACCTCTCTCCTGCATCACACAAGTACCCTCTGTTCTGAATCATTTCTAACCGCATGGAAACATGATATAGTATCTTTAAAATTATCCTGTTATTTTCACTAAATTTAAAGATCAATTTTCCCTGTGATCCCACATCTCTCTCCTGCTGTACTCCGTGCCTTTACCTCTTTCTAGCAACATTCTCCCCGGGAGAACTTTGTTCTCACTCTCTACAGCGCTCTTGTAACCTCCCTTTAATATATGCCAATCAGCCTTTGAACCCAGCACTTCACTGAAATCACTCCTGACAAGGTCACCCATGATGCTGATGGAACAGAACATGTTTCTAGCTCTGATCTCACTCATCCCATCCACAGCACTTGACACATTGATCATTTCCTCCCACTCGAGACACCCCTGCTCTCTGTTCTCCACCCTCCTCACAGCGCAGCTATCCCTTCTCCGGGTCCAGTCCTTTTACTCTTCACTCTATAACCAACAATACCGAGTATTCAGAGTCCATTTCTCACACCTCCGTCTTCTCTACCTTCACTCACTCTCCAAAATAATCCAGGACAGTGCTTCCCATACCCTGTGTAATAAGTGTCCAGACTTCTAGCTTCATCCTGAAAGTATCCCCTAAAATTCAGATTCCTATATCCAGTTGTCCACTCTAAACATCCATGAAGGAATTCTTGATTTCTCTCACTGCACTTTTATTCCCAGCAGGTTGGTACTTCAGTCTTTTAACTGATCAGTGTCAGAAGCGTTGTGTCATACAATCTGTCAGCAAGTGCTGCTGACTCTGTCTTAGAGGACAGGAAGCATATGGCCAATCCCTGTTCTCTGCACCTCAATACTTAGAAACCATCACCATCCCATTCTCCTGTTGCTGCATTTTCTCTCTGTTTCCAAAGAGGAGACCCACTCCACAGGAACTAGTACAATGATCTTAAAGCTTAATTTGTTTTTGTGGCCCCTATGGCCTAAACTCTCTCCTGAATTCCTGTGTTGGCCAGCTGGCCAGAGTTTAAATTACCCAACAGCACCTGTGTGACTTGAATTCTTCCTGCACCTCTCTGATCTCACCTACTACTTCTCTCAGTCAATTCAAGACACGCCCCTTTAGTCTTCAGACCAAGTTCCTATTGCTATCAGAGAGCTGGGGAAGTGTTGCTGTCAGTGAGAGTACTCAGGAGCCATGAGCCTGCCCTGGCAGGCCCTTTCTCTCCTTAGCACTTTATTTTCTTCTGCTGAAGCTACTGCCATTTGCCATTCTTGCTTCTGTAATAATCTTCTGTTCTTTCAACTAGAATGCAAATGCCTCTCTTATTATGTTATATTATCAGTGTGGAAGAATATTGCTTGCCACTTTTAGTGGATGCTCAACAAATATTTACTGAATAAGGAATGGAGAAATTCTTAAAGTACATTATTAGTTATTTATTTGGATACATAACAGCACTTTGGATATTGGAAATTAGTGAGATCCTTGCTGTTCAAGTAGATTATCTTGTAATCCAAGTTCTCATGGCTGGAAGACTGAGAAGACTTACTGAGAGGACACTAAGAGTGGGACCGTTTGCAGAGAGAAGCAGAGATGGACAGGGCAGAGGATACGGTGTTCATGGAGAGACCAAAGGGGAAACTGCAGGATCAAAGTTGGTGAGTCACAAAGGAAAACACAAGAATAGAAAAGCCTCTCCACAGGAAGTCAGTTGTAGGAGGGCAAGAGAGGGGACCAATGGCTCTGAGGAAGTAGAAAAAGGGGGAGATTGCCAGGCAGATGCTCATCTCTGATAACCCACCTTACATTAATTTAAGATAATACACCATTAATCTTCATGCACGGTCTCTAATTGCAGAATCTTTCATCAGCCTTGCTGTCTACAGCACCTGTCATTGGAGATGCTCCGCAGCTTTGTTGTACTGTTGTCGTTTCTCACGCTAATTAGAGGGCTGTCACATAGAGGTCCCCTTCAGTGTGGATCCATTTAAACTTTGATGCTGTCAATGACAATCCTGCTCCTGCAACAGACGTCACCCATTGACGATTTGGGGCACATTTCAAATAATAGATTGTTTAAATTCCTAATGAAATACCCCCACAACAGTCAGAACTTTCTTAATATCCTTTAACAATCCAGTAATCCATCCCACATCTGCTGCACAGTCGTTAAATCCCAAATATACGTGTTTAACATTCAATTGGGTGCTTAATGATCTTACCTTAACTGGGCCTATTAAATTTAAAGAGATGTGCATAATAAGTTATTGCACATTAATTATAAATACCTATTGGTATTAAAATCACATTCCAAAGGGTTAACACCTATTGCTAGGATTGGCTAAGTCCTGCCCAATTTTTGTTTTCTTTGGGAAAACAAAAACAGACTGATAAAGAAATGATGAGGACTGCCTCCTACTGGTATGGACCAATCCAATTCAACTGCAGATCCTCATTCTAACCAGGTAGCCCATTGGACCCCCCACCCCAGAGTTAAACAGACAAAAATGGTATTAATAGCTGATACTTCTATAGCACTTACTGTATTCCAATGGAATTTTGCTAAGCATTGTTGCTTCTAGACTTCCAGGAACCCTGGCTATGTGCAAGAAGTATAATTGCTTTTGTAAGAGATGAAAGCATTCCAGAGACTTCCCTGTTATCCTCACAGCTAACTTAGTAACTTGTCATAGTTCATCTTGATTGTCAGGTTAAGTGGATCAGGAGCCATTTACAAGATGTGCCCTTGGATGAGTGTATGAAGGCATTTCCAGAAAAGATTAACTGAGAGGAGAAGATCTGCCCCTAGAGAATGCAGCACCTCTGGCAGTGGCCCAGATATAAGAAGTCCAAGGAAAAACAGTGTTGCCTGCCTGTCTCTGATTCTTTCTTATGAATGCATTTATTCTATCGCTGCTGCTGCTGGTGGTGGGATTGCATCCATCCCCAGCCATCAGATCCCAACTTCTTCAACCTTCCAACACGGATGGAAAATCAATGGCTCTCTGGGAATCTTCCAAGTCTTCTAAGCCAGTCTGCAATTGCTGAGGGCCGGATCCATGAGCTGGGCAGTCATTGGGTTCTTACTGTGGTTGACCATTTTGACTAGCCAACTTTTAGTAGATGAGCCAGTCAAATAACTACCCCCTTGTAATATATACAGTCTAAACATTCTGACTAATACAGTACTGAAAAGGAAATGGAGACAATGTAGATAGTGTTGCTTTGGAAGGACAAAAGGTCTTTCCTTCTCTAGTCCATGAATACATGGATGATACCTCTCTCCACTGTGGAATGAATGGATGATAACTCCCAGGACTGTTGGTCTATATCCCTTTAAAGATTAGCTGACTCCTCTTCCCTCTCCCCAACACAATGATGTGTATAAGCATCTTCTGCTCAGTTTCCCAACTTTCACTGGTACCCTGTACCCTGTACCACTTGTTGCTCTGTTTATACATGAGTTTGGTTTCTAATTAACAGGATGGTGTCTGGATTAGGACAATTTACCTGTGTACCTATTAAAAGTTACCAAGAGGAATAATTCTTCTTTTTCCCTCTCTAATACATGTTATGTTGTGTATGGTTGTATCACCCTGAGCACTCTCATCTGGTGCATTATATCATAGTCAGTGGTGAATGTTTAATAAAGTAGTAGACTAATAACTTTTTGTTAATACTCTCGCTAGAATTCAATCACTGGGATAAGTTCTGTGTAAGTGTTAGGGGTGAAACCCACTTACAGAGCAGTTGGCTAGCATGCTCAAAGCTCTGGATTAGATCCTCATTCTCAAAAAAGTATAAAATAAAATGCCTGGAATCATCTTCTTTTATACCTTGAGTACTGTTTTTTATTTTGTTTTCTTTTGCTTTGCTTTGGTGATTTTCTTTTCATTCATTTCTTTCAACCTATGCCTGGGCTCTGAAGCTCCTGTGGGTCTTCCTCCTCTCAATAATAAAACATGACTGATAACAAGAGTTGGCAATCATCCAAGTGACTCCCTTTGTAGAAAATCCCCAAACACAGTCTATTCAAATTTAAACAGCCACATTTGAAACAAAGAGAGAGCTGTGTCAAATGGCCCCCTGCTCTGTTTTCTAATGATCTCCAGAGATGTATTTTGTCTGTGTGAATCCTCTTCAGCCTTGTCACATCTTTCCACAGAAGATCTGATCCTACCCCATTGTGTCAACCTTGGTGCTCCCCTTTTGGGGAGTAGTATGTGGTTAAGCAATGTGGTCTGGGAGTCCATCTGGCTGGAGCACGCCTACAAGTGGCAGCTTTGAAACCTGAAGAGAGTTTGTGTATGCAACAAAGGAAACTTTGATAGAATACCAGGTTGTTTTCATGCAACTGGACTCTTTCAGCTTACATCTGGCTTCCCTCTTACTCTTTCCTCCATTAAGAGATTTGGAGTTTTCTGTTCCTTTTTGTCTTGGTGTGAGACAGAGGAGATCATCCAAGCTCAACCTCATTGTGCCTCAGTCTTTTCAACAGAACAATGACGGCTCAGCATACCTTACAAAATCCTTGTGAGAATTAGTAGAGAAATGTACAGAGAAAACCTTTGAAGGGCGTGTACCACATAGTCAAAAAAAAAAAAAAAAAAAAGATACAGCACCCAGGTAACAAGGCTCTAAACACATATCCTGCTTGTTGCCCTCCTGGGAATCATAGACAGCCTAATTATTGCCACTTCTCACTGTCACACGTTAATAATCCCCATAAGTCCCACATGTCACATCTCAGATCATTTACTAACCACACTCATTGTTCTATGGCTTTGTGATGCTTTATCTTGCCCTCTTCCCCACTTCTTCCTCATAGACCTTAAGAAGAAAATATCTTTGCCTAAGAAGGATTAGACAATTGGACTTAAAATCCATCCCTCCACTTCAGCCCTCCTCTTCCCTGCTCTGTCCTTTCTTCCTTAAAATCTAGCAATGTGATGGTTCACTTTGATTGCCAACTTGATAGGACTAAGGATCTAGGAGATCAATGAATGAAGGTTAAAGGGTTTGCAGAGCTAACATGGTCCTCCCATCTTCAGATATGTCTGAGGTTTGGAGAGACGATTCACTAAAAATACAGTGACTCAGCTTGCATGTGAGTAGAATCTGCCAATGGGCTGGCACTTGAAATGGAATGTAAAGGAGTAAATAGGAAGTCCAATGACACAGGAAGCTTCTTCCCTTTCCCTTTCCCAGTTGTTATGGGGTGAGTAGCCTCCTTCTCCACATGGTTGTCTACCAAACCTCAATTCTTCCAATGGAACCAGCCTACCAAAGACTGGAACCTTTCAAACTTTGAGCCAAAATAAATCCTTCTTCCCTAATTCATTTCCATAAGCAATTCTGTCACAAAGACAAATAAATGAATAATAACACAAAGGAAAAATAATCAGGAGCTCTCTGTATGTTAAATAGGCATCAAATTATGACAATTAAATAAATATTACAGTGAACATCCCTAAATTTAGAGGAAGATGTGAACACTTACATATGAATTCCAAAAGGGGAAAGAGATATATTTTGAATGTAGATAGTACTCCTCTTTGTCCATTGACTGAAAGATGACTCCACTCAGTGCTACCACTCCTCTTTTTCTGTGACATGTGACATAAGAGAAAGAATACTGACCTGGAAGATAAAGGAAGCAGGACTCAGTCCAAGCTCTGTCACTCACTAGCTGTGTAGCTTCAAGTAAATTATTGAACTTCTCCGGGGCTCTCTGTTTTCTCAACTGTGAAATGAGAAGGCTGGCCTTCCTGTCCTGGGATCCCTAATAGCACTAATGCTCCTGTACTTCTGTCCTCTTTCTTTCCTCTACATCTCCATCACACAGGATGGAGGTTGTGGTTCAGTTTAACTAAGTACATAGTGGGACTGAAGCCCTTTACCGATTATGAGGAGTCTTCTCCAAAGTCTTGTTCAGAGACTAGGCACAGGGATCTGCGCTTACAATCACTTCCACTGTGTGAACATCTCTGCTTGCCCATACAGAAAGGACTCCAAACCTTAAGAGGGAAATAACAGAGTAGGAGAGATAAAGACTGAAGACCACACTCCACAGTTTGACAATGATATCTACCTGCTGCTAGGTCTGCTCTGGTAAGGTGTAGGCCAATCCCATAATGGCATCTATAGGATGAAACCCATTCCACATGGGTCACTGTCTTCACTGTCTTACAAATTCTTCTACAAGTTTTTTTGATCCATATGGTTCATCATTCATAGAAACTTCCATTCACTTCCCACAGCGTACATCCTAGCTTCTCTGTTCTAACATTCTGCTGTTAGAGCAAGCGGGTCTCATCTGCCATACTTACTGCTCTCTCATTTCCTCTTACTTGAGTTCTTTTAGAGCTAATCACTACCTGTCTGGGGATTTAGGGTTTATCACAAATTCTATTTGAATTAAGATAACAAATTTCAGTCTCCAGTTGAAACTGTCTTGATTTTGTGTGTATTTGATCATGTTTGCTCGCTTCACTGTCTTTGCAGGAAAGTTCAGTTTAATTCTATATCCTATCCTATTCACCTTGCATAGAAGGACAAGTCACAAATAAAATAAGTCAGATCATTTTGAAATGGAGTATAAACCCCTTTGCTAAAAGGCATCAGCAAAGATTTATGGCAAAATAGTCTTGCCCACCAGTAGCATTCTTTTTAAGGGAATTATAAATTGTGGATTAGCATTTTTGTTCTAAGAGATATTATTTAATAGCTCGGAAGCTAGCTGAGGCTTCCACAGAGAGCATCTTGGCTCGATGAATTGTCCCTTCTCCTGTGCATAATTACCACACTACAGTCGCATACTGCTATGGCATGATGCTGTACACATTAGCTGCATATTTTCACATTTTGCTCCCAGATTTCTGCATAGACATGTCAGAGGGAAATCAGATGACAGCTTCTAGGAAGACCTCCTTTACCAGTGAAAACTTGATGGGAGATTTTTTCCCCCCACAGGCCAAGAGTCCAGCCCTCAAATTTAAAGTCTGAAAACTCAATTTTACCAGCCCATCTAAAGGTCATTGAACACCCAGACTCAATCAAAGTTGAGATGTCTGCATTCTCCAAAACTACACACTGGAATATCAATTCACCTGGAGTGGTAGATATATATGGAAATATCATCTAAATTGCAAATTCAGCCATATTATTCCTCTGCTTAGCATTTTCAATCGCTTCTTCCTGCCTACAGGATAAAATTCAAATTGCTAATAAGGTAACTCCTGACATGACCTCTTTCTACCTTATTTCCTTTCAAGTCTTCCCTCATAGCCAATGATATAAATGTTCTCATTTTCTCCAAATAGTGTTCCAGTGTCCTGCTCATTGCTCAAATATCTGCTTTAAATATGCTCTGATTCTTAAACATAGTACCCAACCTATTATACCACCTAAATTCATGACTGGCATTTCTAACCTCCAAATTTTAGGGATAAATGAAGATATTTCTTTACCTAATATGACCTCACTGACTTTTTACTTTTTTGAACATAGTCCAGGTAAGGTGTCTTCCCACTGAACAGTAAGTCTTTGCTTTGTATAACATTATAATGGGTGTGTTGTGTCTGTCTGTCTGTCTGTATCTGGGTCTGTGTGTATACACTTACATCGTAGTCATGTGTCTCCTCGATTGCTTGTAGCTGTTTGTACATGTGTCCATGTATATTTACGTACACATGCATGAGTGTGGAAATTCACGTGGACATTAGAGATCAACAATGAGGTTCTTTTTTAGTTGCTATCAGCCTTATTCAGGTTGTTCACTGAACTAGTATTTTGGCAATTCAGCACACTGACTGGTCAGCAACCCCCAGAGGTCTTTCTGTCTCAGTTTCACTAGCACTAAGATTAAAGGTGTCTGCTACTACGCCCAGCTTTCTCAGATGTGTGTACATCTCCTTCTTTGCTTGCTCAACTCATCTATAAGCCCATTGAGAGCTGGAATCATTCATTCTACCCTTGTAACCTTGATACCAGAGTCCCTAGGACTTGGGCATGCTTAAGCACGCTTGTTGAATAACTGACTAACTCTTCTACAGGTTAAGCCATTAAAAGGCAAAATCATAGCTCAGAAACTATTTGATGGTAAGAGGTTTGCGGTGAGATTTGCTAGATCCTTACGACATCTGCTTTTACCAAGCAATTGGAATACCTTTCCCCCCTCTATGGATACTCCTATTAGTATCCCAGTGCCCTTTACTTCTATGCAAACCTTGACCTATCTTGGCTCTGCAGGCTCCTTTATTTTGCTAACTACACATAGTTCTCACAGATGGCCCAATCGAGGTGGTTATTATAGTCTGATCTTTCATTTGTGAGTATCAGTTGCATTTCAGTGCTGAGGCCCCATGCTGGCCATCCTGATTAGAATGAGAAACACTGTGGTCTTTTATCTACATATTAAGTTCTCTTGATTCCTCTGGACAGACATTGGGTGTCTCTTATTCTCAGCACCATGACATCATTAGCAGCTCTTGGGAGTCTGTTCCTTCTGCCAATAGATAATTCTACCTGTAATATGTTCAAGCTTACTAGCTTCAGTTGCAGAAACTGACTTCTACCTGAGCTATCCCCCATTTCTGAAGTGAACTAAAGCTCCCACATCTACTTGAGGCCCGCCTTCTTAAAAACAGATTCTAGCAAACCATGCTTTACCACTTCAGACCCTGGCAGTGGAAAAAATCTCTAAAGACCTTCTTTCCTAGGTTTTTATGCTCCAGAGGTGAGCCTGGGAGAAGGGACTTTGTGACAGATCCCTGGAGAAGATGCAGCCTTATCTGCTGGCAAGGGCTTGTCACCATGAGGAACCTCCCAGCTTGCTTTGCACAGCCTGCCCTATATTGGCTCACCATGCCGCTCAGAACCTTCCTAGGGAAGCTGGCTCTGCGTCTTGTATTCATTTATTTTAAACACAGTGTCTTCTCCTCATCCCTTGATGCCTATTGTGTTGTTTAATTGCTACCCTCTGCCTAGTAGTTGCCAGCACGATGCGCTGTGAGACCAATACACACAATGCTGTGCGTGCTTGGGGGGACTGACAAGCCCAGGTTCCAAACCAGATTTTCAAAGGCAGAAACCAATGAAACCCATTGTCGAGAAAGTGATAGTTTCTGTGCCATGCAATTATACCCTTTAAAAAATATACCTCTGGTGCACTATCCTGCCAACAGTTTACTGACGACGAGGAAACAAAACCAGCAGTTGATGCTAGAATGGCTATTGAAACCCTATAATCACCGTAAAAATAGATTTATATAGGGAACCTGGTTGTTATGAGTGTGGTTTTATAATATATTTCAGAAGAAAAAAATTCTCTTCATGACTTTAGCCATTTCAGCTTCTGTTCCAATACTGCAGATATTTGGGTTGAAGGGAGGTGGGAGAGGGTAAAGAAGAGAGAGAAACAATGTGAACACCCAGAGGCATTCTTTGTCACATGCTTCTCCTCAGTTCACCCGCCCACTGTGCTCTGACTCCCCACTGCACGATCATTAGAATAGTTGCTCACAGATCATGCCCACCAGGAGACATAAAAGCAAGCCTTGTCTCCACAATTACTGATTCACAAATAACCATGGGCCTATGCTCCTTTTATCCCAAGTCTCTCTCTCCCCAGGCAGGACACTTCAGCACTCTCCCACTATGCAAGCACAAATAGTACACATGTGTGAGACCTTCCCAGAGAGGCCCAGCCCCAGTAAAAATGGTTGGGATGTCCCAACAAAAGTCCTCTGCCCCCTTTCCCAGATTCTTGCAAGTTAAGGTGGTAAGAGTCTTCAAAGGTCTAAGGAGAGGGGAAGGAGAGATGGCCTGGTCCTTAAGGGTATATATCAATTTTTTGAAAGGACCTGAGTTGAGTTCTCCACACCCGGATCAGGTAGCTCATAACCAATTAGCTCTATGCCCAGGTGATCTGTCTTTGAGTCTCAGCAGGCACATGCGCTTGCGTGTGCACTCCCATGTGCAGGCACAGAATTTAAAAAAAAAAAATAAAAAGTCTCAGGATACACAATACCTGATCAGATGGACAAAGGACATGTGACCCTCACCTGTGTGGTTAAGAAGGCTGCTCGGATCATTTCGATGTCACTTGTAACGTGGTCAATTCAATGAGAGGTGTCTAATTGATTTTAGAAAAACTGCGTGACACACGGTTGAGAGCGTAAGCTCCAAATGGATCATTTGAGTTGCAATTGAAGGCTCTTTACTTGAGACTGTGACTTTTCCCCCCATCATCAATCTTCCATATGCAAAGTAGGAGCTGAGATAGTTCACGCCGTCAAGAGTTGTCATAGGCTTTAATTAGCAGGTATACACAGAAGTCTCAGACTCTGCCGCACAGTACAAGGGCTGTTTAATGATAGTATCTGCTGCTATAACTGCAGCAGTGGTCAGAGCAGTGAGCTCACTGGTTGAAGGTTTCTTATTCACTGTGCTGTACACACACCAAGAATTTCTGAAACAGTATTGGTGGATTTTATGACATTCTTTAGGGGAGAGTATGTCTTCACAAATACCCTGCTTTCCCAGAAAAAAAAACGCCATCATGTGATGCATTAAAAAATGACATGACAATTGCTTCTCTATAGATATCGCCTTAAATAGAGAATAGATGAAGGGAAGGGAGAAGGGGGGAGTCTTTAAAGTGGAGAACGTGAAATAATAAAATAAATGGAAAAGAAAGACAAAAATAAAACCAAAGACAAAAACAAAATAAGACACTAACACCACAACCTACACAATCTATAGAGTGATTTCTATAAAAAGAAGTTTTGGGGGGGGGAGTTAATTTTAGCATGATTTTGGTTTAAATTGGCCTGCTATTTGTATTGATTTGGGGAGTATTTACATTAGAAATTGAACTCCGTTCTAGTAGCTCAGCTTTCTGCTCATAGCAGATATACATCAACAAATACAACTCCCTCCAAGCTGAAATCTTTGCCCAACCAACTCTCAGATCTTTTTCTGGGGCACCCAGCGTCTAGTAGTTGCTCACTAAACACTAATGTAGTGATAAAAATGAACAAGGAGTAAGCCAATGATTACCCTTTCAGTTCACAGGCTAGTAAATGACTGCAGTGTTACTTGTGTGGGAACTCAGGTGAAGCCGTTGGATATGGAGTCAGATGCAGGATATGTCCCAGTTGTGGCAGACACTGACTCTGTGACATTTGCAAGGCTTCTGAGACTCTACCTTGATAGCAGTTGACAATAATAATTGTCCTCTCACAGGATTTGCCTGATGCTTGTATGAAAGGAAAGGGCAGATAAAATGCTTTTTTAAGCAGGAGATCCATGTTCAGATGGAATGTGTCCTCCTTAACTGAGTAAATGAATGTCTCACAAACGAATCTGCTCTCTACAGTTTACAAGCCCAACAAGAGAGTTTTGCTACAAGGGCTACATTCATTTTGGAAACTTCCAGTCCTGAGAGGAGGGGAAAGTTGAAAAAATGAAGGAAGAAAGTAAAGAAAGGAGATTGGGACGAGAAAGACTGAAAAGCAAGGAGGAAGCAATTTTACCTCAACTGTAGTCGTTCAGGGATAGCGGGGGAAAAAACGCTGTGGAAATCGTCCCTGAGAAATGGACAGCCTGCCCTTGGTCCTTTTTATTTTTCAGATCTTCTCACAGGGTCTGCGCTGGTATTTAGAGTGACTTTTCAATTAGCCAAGCCTCCTGAAGTCTGGAGTCAGGCTGGGAGACTCTTGCCAGGGCAGTGGCTTTTATCTTATTCAGTCATAAGGAACATGGAAATCAATTTTTCCCAATCTCAGTTATAGCTCGAAATCCATCCTTTTCAAGGCAGCAGGAGGATTAATCTATTGAATGGTTTTCGGGATTTTGCTGACACATAAACATTTTAAGAATACATTACATTTTTTTCCCCTCTTTCCCTAGCACTATTTTTAAAATGAAGCCAACTCGCAGTGCCAGCCAGGACAAGAAAGATGGCCACGCATTTCTTCCCTGTGAGAGTGCAAAACCATTTTTCCCCCAAAATCTGAAGCACAAACTTAAATTCCCATCGGTTAGTGCGGTCCTCTTGACCAGCTCTCCCATGTCACAGGGAAGGCCCCTCTTTTCATGTAGACATTTATAACCCCAAATAATTCAATTTCGCAGCTTCCAGACACCAGAGAATGCTCCTTACAGAGGAGTGACTCCCGAGATGATTTGCTTTCTTGCACTTAAAATGACAGTGCTGGAAGTAACCCAGGCAGCAGTGGTTTGGGTCAGGATGAGGCTGAGCACAATTGTTTTTTAAAATGTAAGCTATAGAATTGATGAGGATTAGGTAGTCACTTCAAAGAAGCTAGAAAAGATTCCAAAGCATTGTCTGTAGAGTAAATAAGAGGTAGACTCCCAGAGCTGGAAAGATGGACAGCAGTTAAAGGCACTTATTGTTCCAGCATAGGGCCCAGGTTCAGTTCCATGCACCCATATGGGGGTTCACAACTAGCAGTAACTTCAGTTCCAAGGTGATTAGATGCCCTCTTCCGACCTCCACAGGCTCCTGCAACCACATGGTACACACAAACTCATTTGGGCTCAGATAAATAAATAATAACTACTTACACATATATCCCTGCCTTTAAATGTATTTAGATTCTACTATAATATAATAAAAATTAATACTAAAGTACTACATGTAGTCATAAATAAAAATGTTATTTAGTATATAATAAATAGCAAACTAGATGTAACATCGAAATATGAATAGAACAATGAATAATCACTAGTTATGCTAAGCATATCAAAGCAAAAAAAATGTTGCATGCTGCAAAAATTTCCCATCTATTTACTCTAAGAGTAGGCTCTAAGGCCTTCTGTCAATTAATAAAAGAGGGTTATTATTGTCTGCTAGTTCCACTCATGGAGCATAATACTAAAAAGTTTTAGAACCACTGATTAACATTGCATAAGTAGAGAGTGGAATAGAACTATTCAAAGGAAATAGGTCACAAAATAATTATGTCATATGCCATGGCATGGTAGGTTATGGAGACTCATGGGGGGGTGGACCATGAACTCATGCCTATGATCATGAATTCAGTGGATTCTGTGAACAGCAAGAACAAAATGAAGAGGTCCCTACTGTTTTCTGAAGCTGTGCAGAATACACACAGTTATACCAAGATGCTATGGAATGGTCATCTTCAGGATTGTCTTGCACATCCTTTCCCAGGCTTCCTTGAAAGAGTTCTAATAATTATATTCATGTGGTGATAAGGTTATGCACACAAGAAAACAATTGAACATATGGCATTCACGTTCGTCCTCCCTTCCGCTCCTATTTCTAGAGGATGGCTTTGGGCAAACAGTTGACACTTGGTAGACTCACGGTACTGCATTGGGATCTATTCAAACCTAGATTAACTTTGACTTCATGGGAGAGATTAATGTCATTTGCAGGGAGTTCTATTTGCGGTTAATGTATTGCTAACCATCGCAGGGTATGCACAGCTTCCAGGAATACCCGTGTAGCTCTCTGTGCTGATCTGCTTGTTAACGAAATGAGATGCAGGATGGAAGTCTGGATGAAATAATGAATCTCTTGTGTGGTACTCTGTGCCAGGGCTAGATGGGCAATAGGAAGAGACAAGATTTGAAATGTTGGAAGTCAGAAGCTATTCTCAATAAAAGCCTTCCAGTACTCCAATGTACAAATTTGTAAACAAATGTTCCAATTCTGCTGAGGGTCATTTCATTAAGATGGAAGTCTGTGCATGTCCAAAATAGACGTGATGGCTGGGCAGGGGCTGCGTTATACCACCACTATGGAATTTTTTGAAGATACAAATCTGTACCAATACAATAAATGGTGAATATGTCTATGGGAGAGGTTTCATGACTTAATTACCTGTTATGATTTGAATATGGAATGTCCCCAGATTCCCATATTGAAGGTGTAGTTCACAACTGATGGCAGTATTTTGTGAAATGCTAGAAATTTTCGAAGGTAGGATATTGCTAGGGGAATCGGCTTACTGGGAAGGGGTCTTTGATGATATAGGGGTCCTGGCCCATAGTTAGTATCCCCATCTCTACCCCCTGTACTGTGACATGAACTGTTCTGTTCTGTCCCGGCTTTCTATCACTCCAGATCTCTGTCAGTCACTCTGCCTCTCTGTCACAGTGGAATGACAACTCTGTAACCTTGAAACCACGAACCAGAACAAATAACTCTTCCATTTAAGGTATTCCATTTAAGGGAATCTTGGTCACAAAAAGAAAAGTGACTGAAATACCACAAAAAAAAAAAAATTTAATCAACCACAGATGGTAGAAGAAATGTCAAATTTTTTAAAAGATTATTACAGAAATATACCTGCCAACTAATCAATTCTATTTCCACACTTCATTACGCAGACAATATTTTAATGTTATGATTTATTTGACCATTCTAAGCAAATATTTGCTCTTATATCTAAGGTTCTATTTATAATTTTGGATAATTTAGAGTATTGTCTAAATTTTATAAGCCTCTATGTCCACAAAGCCAGCAGCCACCAGTGTGGCAAAGATATGGCTTCTCCATATCTTTTGGCACAAATTCAGCAACAGCCTTCGCCATATTATTTCTTGTTAGGACAACTGTTAAGGAGTTAAAACATCAAGCTCCGAGCCAGAAAGATTTGAGTTCAAGGTCAAATTTCACAATTTGCCACATTTGACATAAAACTTCCTCAAACATTTACAGACTCATTTCACCATCTGCCAGGCTAGACCACTCTTACTGAGAATTAAGTTTAAGTACACTTAAGCACTTGATACTTTACCTGATATAGAGAGTATGTCAATGAAGATGATGAAACAATACAAGCTCATATATATGCAATTGTGTGTGTGTGTGTGTGTGTGTGTGTGTAGTAAGGTTGGAGGTGGAGAGATGGCTCAGAGGTTAAGGGCACTTGCTGCTCTTATAAAGGAGCAGAGTTCAGTTTCCAGCCCCAGTGTTGGACTACTCACAACTCCTGCTCCAGGATATCTGACACCTCCTTCTGGCGTCTGCAGGGAGCTGCACATATATGTACATACTCATACACAGACACACACATGCACATAAATAAAAATAAAATAATTTTTTTTTAAAAGAGCGTCAAGATCAACTTCACACACACACACACACACACACACACACACACACACACACACACATTATATAGAACTTGAAGTTATCCACTACACAGACTTTCCCACTAGGAGCACACTACCTTGTTGGGAGCAATAAAATTAGAAACTTATTCTTTGGGTCTGAGCTAGTCATTAACATTTGAATGCTAGACAAATAGCCATTCTTTGCAGATCTGGTGTACTTTCTTCCATGCGTACTTCCAAGGGTCAGAGTAGGTTGTGCAAGTTGATAAATTGTGTTTATTTATTGGCAAGCCTGCACCGAATAACATGCAAATGATATGCAAGATGACATACACATTCACATCAACGACTCAGCCACTTATGGTAATAGCACTCCAACCCTGCTCCATCTCTGATGGTGGCTGCATTGTTCTTTCATAAGTATCGATTACTCTTGACTTTTGCTGATGCAGCCAGAGAAGTTTGTCAAGAGATAGGACAAGGGACCTATCCTTTTGCTTTATTGTGTCCTTCATTCCAGTCTCACATTATTCTGGGACTCACACCATTGGGGTTAGGGTCTCTGGGTATTGTTTCCTGCAGTATGTGGAAGGGTTTCCTTCCCTGGGACACTGTTGTCTTCAAAGAAGGGTAGAGGCTACCTAGTTTACTGTTATGAAAATGACACTCATCTTGGGCCCTGGAAATCAGACATATAGACCATAAAACAGGGCCTATAATTCTTTATCTGCTAAAAGATCTAGAACAAAACAGTATTCCTACTGGCATCTGGCAGTCAACACAGAGTGTTCCTTCTGAGAAGTCACCGTGTAAGGTGGCAGTATTCCCTCAGATGGGCCCAGATCGGCCTCTCTTCATGATAAACATGCCTGGATGTGGCAATCATTTCTTTTCCTAGGAATGCAATGATGATGTGATTTCCAGGGCCCTGTTCTGGATGTATGAGTAGCAAACCCATGATCCATCATCCACAATAAACTGTCTTCGCGTAGGTATTAATTTAGTCTTATGTAATATATAGAAGCGATTTGTTGGCTGGTGAGCAGAAAGCATGTGTTTAAGCAGGCCAAGCCTATTTGGGCCTCTCTTACACATCTCCCGAGCTCGATCACATATAACATGCATATTGATGGCCTCTTCATATCGGAGGCTATTTTCCAAAATGCTTTTTTCATAGTCTTCATTACAACACAATACTGCCATAGAGAAGAAATAGGGGATGGGTACAGCTAAGTACACTGGAGTCTGGATGTTCAGGCTCTTTAATTCATTAGGCAATCATAAGAATACAGAACAGGGCAGTAGAATGGCTTGCTTTTTCCTATTTAATCATTTCAAATGGATGCTAATTTTTAAGGGCTATTTATTAAGCTAAATTTTGGCTCTTAAAGATATATTCACACCTCATGAGGACCTAAGAGTTTAATTTTTACTTTAGACAGCAGGCTAGTAACAGGATATGAGGCGGCCTCCAGCTTTTTATTCAGAACATCTTCTCTGTCTGCTTAGGCCAACAGAAAGAGAAAAGAGCCATTCACACGGACATTCTGATAAGCACACTAATATCGATGCATATTAAGTATGCCTTAAATACATTTACTAATACATTTTTAAAGTTTAGTAAAATTAGAAGTCTTTTGGTTTCAACGTGCTGTCAATACAAATATGTATTTTAATGTGCAGCCACATAATGAGACTAATTTAAATATTTTGGTGTGGGGAGGGATACTGAGCTTAACAACTTTACTTGGCATGTATTTTATACTTAAAGCAAAGTTCATGAGGCTCAGACTAGCCCAATTTAAGATTCAAAAGCCTCAGAGACTGGCCATGTCACTGAGTACTAAATAGTCACAGCAAGGGCTCCTATGCTAACCTCTGGCTTATCCTAACCCTTGGCATCAATTTTCACTGTTGAAAGAACCTGCACTTACGGCTGCAGTCCATCATGAACAGAGCTCTCCCAGCTCAGCACAACATGGAGGAGTCCCTTTCTCATCAAGGGTCCCTCCTCTCTGCTTGATCTTATCTGGAGAGTGTTTCTAAGCACAGATGCTTGACCTTCTCTAGAGGATGACCCTGCATAGAGCTTCCTGCAAGTGCTTCAATATTCAGCACATAAGTCCTGCTCAGCCCTTTCCACGGTGTGATAATTAGGTACTGGGTTATGGCCAATCAGCCCTTCCCACCTGTTACCTCAAAAGCATTCTAGGGCAGTCATGTAGTCTATGGCCAGATTACAGATTCAACTTTCTCTCTCTCAGTAAGACCCTGCCTGGCAGGCAGGTTCTTAGCATTCCTCTTCAGATAAATGAAGCATTCCCAGGCCTCTACCCTGGCCAATAATGTTCAACACCTTGGAAATCCGTACCCACGCTTCAAGACCTATAAAACCTTTGTTCACCTCAAATAAAGTTGACCTGTCTCACTGAAGCTGATCCCAGATTCACAGTTATCCAAAGCCTGCCCAACTTCTTCTGCTCCCTTTGTCCTCGAGGGCTGGTGGTCACAGCCCCTGAGGAGAAGGAGGGCCACAATTACTTTAATCAGAAAATTATATATAAAAGATGTAATCCACCGATGGATTGCGTATTTCCTAATATTTTTCTACATTTTTTTCTTTTCTGGAAAAGAACTACAGTAAATCTACGGACCAAATGTTAGTCAGACCTAAGGTAAGATAGAATTCAGTTTCGCCATTTATAAATTGATGCGCCTCATCTAGAAAAATTATATATTTCCACTTTTAATGTTTTAGTCCATTTTCTGAGAGTAGGACAGACTGATCCCTTGCTTCCATTATCTCAAAAGGCTGAATTTTAATGTTGAAGACCCGGTCCTTCCCAATACTTCCTTGGAGATTCTCAGATTGCTAGGTCTTGCACTTGAAGACTTTTCCTCGTGTGTTTACTTCATGCTATCTTTTCTTGCATTTAATCCTTTGACTCCTGCTATCATGGCCTGTTGGATCTTTCTAAGCATTTCCTTCCCATCTCAGATGATCTCTCTTAGCTTTTAATGTGCAGCTATCTCTTCAGCCACACTTGCCATGTACTCTGATCCTATCAGCTACCCAATAGACCAGGCCCTTACTTTATTTCCCTGACTGTGGCTTGGGTCTCCGTTCCAGAGAAGAACCGCTGAAGTTTAGACTAGATTGTTGTCCAGACCCCCAGCTCTCTCATATATTTATTTTGCTGAAAGACACAGCTGGGACCAGCTTCAGTAAGACAGTTCAACTTGTGACAGTGGAGAAGTTTACAGACCTGTTGCCTTCTCTTGCCTTCTGTCCCTGGGGTCTTTATAGAAAATGAAAACATTTCTAAGTCTTCTATAAGCCCTGTCTTTAAAGCTTGCTGTATTAGGGGCATCTTCCCTAGGGACTGTAGAAGACTTGTGAGTGTTCTCCTGCTTATGTGAAAGTTAGAGGACACTTCCTCTATCTGCCTGAGACCAATGGTTGGCCAGAAATCAATCTGACTGTTGCCACACACCAAAAATATGACCAGCATTACTGAAGAACTCGATTTTGATGAATTTGCATTACAAATTGGTAGCTTTAAAAGCTCTTCCATGATGCAGGGCAGGGCACATGCACATGGGTCAAAGTCAGAGAACAGCTTGCTAGAGTTGGAACGCCCCTTCCACTTAAGGCTGTTGAGGCTTCTCACTGATCCTCATGGTTCAACTGTTTGCAGTAGGTTAAGAACCTTTGAAACAATTGGGACTTATGCATACTTTTGTATCTTTTATGAAATCTGAATGACCCTAATTATTTCTGATAAAAATTTAGCATCTAAACTTGGGTGTATTCTTGATGTATAAAGTGTGCAAAGCTTCTCCATAGGAAGTACATGTAAATATACACCTATGTGTTGAACTGACAGTAATTTTTTTCTATCTGGGGTAAACAAAACATTCATGCAATTAATCTTGCTTATTTCTTTTAATTCTTAAAATATGGTTGCTGTAAAAAATTTAAAGTCCTTACCTGGCTCACACTACATCTACACCAGATAGTGCTGTTCTGAGCAGGGTTTCCCTGGATTGCAGAATCCTCTATTTAAATTATAGGAAGAATGAATTAAGCAATAGGAATACATTATTTCACATGATTCTCATGGTAGCTATACATACAGTAGATATTATTATCTTTCTTCCAAGGAAAGGACTCAGAACACACACACACATACACACTCACACGCACACGCACACACAAAGAGTTAAGTTTGAAGTCAATTCTGTCCACAGTGTATATCACCTGCTGGCTATGTCACCTTGCTGACTGGTGTTTAGTTGGTGGCATTAGATGAGCCCAACACATGCCCACGTCTAAATTCATTAGACTCACATCTATTTAGCACTACTTGTGTGTGTGCAGCACAGTTAGATTTATTTGATTCATCATGCTATATGTTAGAACATCAGAGATAAAATAGCTCCAGGAATAAAATGAGGTTCTCCATACCCACATCCTTCTGTTCATTGCATTACTGGTCATGATAGCACAAACTCAAAACCACCTCAATGTACAGTGATGGATGACCAGATTTAAAACAATTGGATACATCCAGGGGAATATTATTCAGCCATAAAAAGAAGACAATGTTGACATTTATAAATGTTCGATCCTTAAGGGTGATATTAAAGAGGAAATCAGTCAGATAAATAAAAACAGGTTCTCTGTGTGTCTTAGTCAGGGTTTCTATTCCCACACAAACATTATGACCAAGAAGCAAATTGGGGAGGAAAGGGTTTATTCAGCTTACACTTCCATGCTGCTGTCCATCATGAAAGGAAGTCAGGACTGGAACTCAAGCAGGTCAAGGAGCAGGAGCTGATGCAGAGGCCATGGAGGAATGCTGCTTACTGGCTTGCTTGCTTCTCCTGGCTTGCTCAGCCTGCTTTCTTATAGAGCTCAAGACTACCAGCCCACAGATGGTACCACCCACAAGGGGCCCTTCCCCCTTGATCACTAATTAAGAAAATGCCTTACAGCTGGATTTCATGGAGGCATTTTCTCAACTGAAACTCCTTTCTCTGTGAAAACTCCAGCTTGTGTCAAGTTGACACACAAAACTAGCCAGTATACTGTGGGATCACTTCTGGGTGAAATTTGATGATGTCACAGAAGCAAAGAGCAAAGTGATTATCAATAGCACAGCATTGTGTACTTGAAACTGACAGATAGGTCTTCAGTGCTCTCTCACAAACACGCATGTGAACCAGAAGAGTTAAAAACTTATATAATTCAGTTGTGGTAATCACTTCATAATACACATGTCCCTGAAATGTCAATCTTATAACCCTTCAGTTTTTGTCAGGCATGGCAGTGCTTGCCTGCAAACTTAGCACTCAGCAGGCAGGGGCAGGAGAACAAGAGTTTAAGGTTATCTTCGGCTACATAGTGTTTTGAGGCCAGTCTGAACTACAGGAATTTGTTATCACAAAACTTGATAAATAAATATATAAATAATAATTAATTCTTTAAATAAAATTTTAAGACACCAATACTGAATGCAATTTTACTTCTCAAATATACCTCAATAAAACTAAAAATCTGTAGGTCAAAGCCCACCCAAGGAGTAACAAAATAAATTCATTTGCCACAATCAGAACTTGAAATAGTGACTTGGACTCAGACAATAAATGTCAAAATATATCTTTGTTCTAGTGTGACTCTCATTGTTGTGATAAGCATTATGACCGAAGGCAGCCTGAGGGGGACAAGATTAACTTCAGGTCACAGTCCTTCATCAAGGAAAACCAAGGCAAGACCTTGAGACAGGAACCCGAAGGTAGGAACTGAAGCAGAAACCTTGCAAGAATACTGCTTACTGGCTTGCTTCTAGGGCTACATTCAGTAACTTTTCTTATGCAGCCCAGACCCACCTGCCTAAGGGTGATGTCATCTGAAGTGGACTGGGTCCTCCCATATCAATTAGCAATCGAGAAAAGGCCACCACAGTCATGCGCTCAGGCCAATACAATAAAGGCAGTTTCTCAGCCTTTCCAAGTGTGTCAGGATGACAATTGAATCTAAACCAGGACAAGCCTACATATAAGAATAAATTGTACCTTCAGTTAGAATTGTATGGATGTCAGTATTATAATGAACAATGCACTATTTCTTTAAAACTAACACCATGTGTTTTATATATGGGCTTAAATATTTTATTTATTTCTTTTTAATCTGAGCCAATATATCTCACCTGGCTTGAACTCAAAAATCCTCCTACCTTAGTCTCTAAGTGGTGGGATTGCAAGTGTTCATGACTACATCTGCCTTAGAAATCTGACATTTCTTAACGCAACTGACAGAAGGAAAATGGCTACTCACTGTCTACCAGCACTGAGCCCACTGTAGTGGACATTGCTTCCAGAAAACTGCCTGACTCTGCTGGATCAATCAAGTCAACTGCTGCAACCAAGTCCACAAGACATAGAATTGTCTCAATTGATCCAAAAAGAATTCAGTCAGAGTGGCATGCAGTCACTTTGTATGTCCACACCTTGAGTGAAAGTTTCAGTTCACAGCATCATTCACACACACACACACACACACACACACACACACACACACACACACACACACACACACACGGCGCATTACTACACCATCACTGTTTTTACCTTCTGAAACTCAAAACTATCAAACTGTTCAGACACTTGCTGTGTCTATCAGCCATGGCAGTGGATGGATCCTGGGAAGGACTGTAGTCATAAGATATACAGGCATTTATTTGTTCATCTCTCTTACTGAATGTTATTTTAGTTAGGGTTTCTATTACTGTGGTAAAACATACAAGCAAAAGCAACTTAGGGAAGAAAGGATTTACTTCAGCTTACAGTTCTAAGGTCATTTCATTACTAAGGGAAGTCAGGTCGGGAACTCAAGATAGGAACCTAGTGCTCGGAACTGAAGCAGAGGCAATGGAGAAAGACTGCTTATTGGCTCACTCAGTTGGTTTCTTTACAACGTAGGACACCTGGCCAGGTTTGGCAGTGCCCACAGTAGTCTGGGCTTCTGCACATTAATCAGTTATGAAGATGTCCCACAGACTTGGTCACAGGTCAATACAGTCAGAGTATTTGCTCAGTTAAAGTTCCCTATTCTCAAATGACTGTGTCAGGATGACAAATATCTAACCATGAAAAATGTTTTAATTTTTTGTGTGTATGCATGGGGGTGGGGGTGGGGGAATGCAGAAAGGTCTTGGAAGCTGTTTTTACCTGAGAGACACACACCTGTTGAGGTCAGAGGTCAACTGTCAGCTTCATGTGTCTTCCTCTTCTTGGTCTCTCCAATTCCCTTCCAGAGGCAGGTTTTCTCACTGAACCCAGAGCCAGATGATTCAGCTATTCTAGTTAGCCAGCTTGCTCATGAGTCCCTGTCTTCTCCTCCTGGGTGTTAGGATTTACAGGCAGGCTGCCATGCCCACCTATTTCCAGGGTAGAGTCCATTGTGATAGGTAAAGCACAGCAGCAGGAGCGTGAGGCCACACTGCATCTGCAGTCTGGAAGCAGAGAGAGATGAATACGTGGTGCTCAGCTCAGCACATTTTTTTATATTATTTATTTATTTATTTATTTATTTATTTATTTATTTATTTATTTATTCACTGTAGTGCAGGATACCAGACCATGGAATGATACTACCCTCCTTTAGTTCGGGTTCTTAGGGTAGCCTTCCAACCTCAGTTAACATAATCTACCTACTCTCTCACAGGCATGCCCAGGGTGCTGTCCCCTAGGTGATTCTAGATACTGTTAAATTGACAGTCAACATTAACCACCACACCAAGCTTGGATGATGAAAATCAGCAACAAACCCATGGACTTTCAGGTATCCTAGGGGTAACACTCTCCCAGTTTATTTCATTCAGCAGATATAGTGGTTTTACACCTGAGATTTACTTATCAATGCTTGGTTATTGGAGAGTTCACACAAAATGTATGCATTTGGGTCCTTTTGAAAAATCAAAATGCTCTACATTTCCTGGGTTAATTTTCTACCTAGCAGAAACCTGGTCAACTAGAGTAGGTACTTGTTTAAATCGGGACACAGTGTCTGTGTTGGTTTGAATATTCTTGATCCACGGGAATTGGCGCTATTAGGAGGTGTGGCCTTGAAGTAGGTGTGACATAAAAGGAAGTGTATCACTGTGGGGTGGGTTTTGAGGTCCTATACTCAAGATCCACCCGATGATGAGAGATCTTTCTCCTGGCTACCCGTGGGTCAAGATGTCGAAGTCTTAGCTCCTCCAGCACCATGTCTGCTTGCATGCTGCCGTGCTTCCTGCCATGATGATAATGAACTGAACCTCTGAAACTATAAGCCAGCCCCAGCTAAATGTTTGCATTTATGAGAGTTGACTTGGACATGATGTCTCTTCATAGCAATAAAACCCAAATTAAGACAGTGTTCAAGCTTACCCCAGCTCTGTCATGGTTACTTTAGTCACTGAGATAACACCTTAGGGCTCAAGATTCCTGAACATGGAGTTACTGAATTCCCAGCAAATGAGCCAGTACAGTTGTGCTGATCAAGGGGACAGGTAAAGCACTGTCATCCTCAATCAGAGACTTCCAGTTGTATGACTATTTCTTTCACTATAGGATTTTCATCACCATTCTTGCTTTCATCCTTTTGAAGTTCAGCAATGCCACTCACCAAAATCATGGTGAAAATGGCAGTTTCCCAAGTTTTCTCCAATCTTTTCTTGAGGACCCTTTGGAGACTCCTGAATACCAGGCCACAGAAGCTACATCCTCAGGGATGTTTCCACTTAGATAATGCTGCCAGTCAACTTGAGTGGGGACCCACTAGAATGTGTGTAGAGGCTCTCCTTCAGATGATCCTTGGTCCTTGCTGCTTTTTACCAGTGTGCTGGAACTCACCTCCTGGTGTTGCATCAGAACTTAAGCCTGATTCTGACTCGTCAGTCTTAAAGCCTTTTGGACACTTGGGAAGGTATTATGTATGGAAGACATATGACAGAGTACAGAGGACAGAACACATCTCATGGCTTGTACTCATCTTAGGGATCAACCTAGTTTTCTAGTTGATTTTTAGACTATCTAACATCTGTATTTTCCCGAGAGTTTTGTTCCTATATGAGGGTGACTTCTAGGTGGGGAAAACACAAGAAAGCACACTTGATACTTGGCACATCAGATCTCCCTCCCCAGTCCAACCACACAGCATGCAGGAAAGCCAACTCCATTCCCAAACCAGTAGTTATCTTCCTGCCTCTGCACTCATTGTCATACCATCTGATAGGTGTTGGCTAGGGGCCAGATCTACTCTTGTGAAAAATACAAACTTACTCAAAATACAAAGAGTGCTTGGACCCTAACATTCTGTTCTATGGAGACTCCAAAGGACAGGCTTTCAAGAAGGACCCTACCTCAATGCAAGTATTCTTTCTATAATATTTCAACAAGTCATTGTCCACCTGGGAAGACACATTTCAGAGATAGGGACATATCCTGTGGGAGTTGCCATTAGACTTTGACATTAATTTTAGTATTAATATTACTATTAATATTTGTTTCTATACAGCTAAAACATTTCTTACTCAGTGGACTCATGTTTCATATTTATAAGTGACCCAATAATTCTAAACATCTGAACTTCAAGTCTTCCTTGTGAATGCTCACTGCATATCCACAGAGCCCTATAGACATCATCATGAAACAAAGTCACTTTTGTTCTATATCTATGACTGGTAGGGAAATGCCTACCAACCATGTCTCCATTTGATCACTCAGTATGTCTAGGAACACTGAAACTGCTAAAGAGCTGGCTTGACCCAAAGAAGGTGCCCTGCATTGTTCAGGAGGGCACAGGGACAGAGGGGTCTCTTCCAGAGTAACATAACATGAGAAAGACTCAACCAACCATTGGCTGACTTTGGCTTTGAATGTTAAAAGGGGACACAGGCAAATAATGTAGGCAGCCAGAATGAGTGTGACGAGAAAATAAATTTTCTTTTTTCTTCTAACATTTCTAAAAGAAATACCTTTGCTGACACTGTGATTTTAGTACAGCCATGTCTGACTTCTGAGCTGCTGGGTGTTAATTTGTTACAGCAGCAATAAAGAAATAGCAGAGTTTCCAATATCAATGTGAAAGCCAGCCTGGCCTCACTAAATATATTGTCCCCAAATAAGCACCTTCAGCTTTCATCAGTATAATGTGGTTTACGTGCAAAGCAAGTGTAAAGTAACAAGGTCATCTGGCTTGGTTTGACCAGGTTGTTACCAAGGTCTTTTCTAACAAGAGGAGGACAGTTTTAGTCATCCTATGTTCTTCTTTGGTGCTCACATGACTCCCAGCATTTTGGAACTTGCCTCTAGAATGTTACAAAAAAGAAAGAAAGAAAGAAAGAAAGAAAGAAAGAAAGAAAGAAAGAAAGAAAGAAAGAAAGAAAGAAAGAAAGAGAAATGAGAAAAGGAAAGCAAAAAAGGAGAGAAGGGAAGAATTTTGTGTAATCTTTGTTGCTTTATTTTGAATCAAAAAATAGTGCTCTATAATAACAATTCTGTCAATAACAATCCACTGTCACCACAGAGGTCAATGCCAATAGTTCAAAGTCTTTCTGAAGATCCCTGCAGTCCAGATCAAAGATCTCTGGGCAGGAAAGCCACCCTGGTAAGTAAGGATGGCCCAGGAGGAACCCGGCAAATATACAGTTGCTGGATATTCCTTTTCAAACAAGACTGAAGACACCGCTCACAACCAACCAGATGCACACTGACAGTGCCAATGGACACAGTGTTGTTTGTTTCTTTTGATGCACAGAAAGGGAGGGAGGCAGCAGGAACCACTTGTCCTTGCTTCTCATACCTCTTCTCCATTCTGTCACGAAAATAAAGATATAATCTCTCCCTGATTCCCCAACCTCTACTCGTATCAGGAAAAAGGAAAGAATAAAAGAACCAGGTCTCTGTATTACTTTAACAATCCTGCTGTATTATATGTGGCCAAGTCTGAATGACTTGGAGGCAGAGAGAGTCTGAGGAGTGACCCAGAGGACTCTTGCTACCTATATCACAGTTTTGTTTGTGTGGTTTTAAAAATGTTGATCCCCAAACAGCAACCAGCCTAATAACTCTTGACATTCCACCACTAATAAACTTGGTAATGGATTTTCTCTCACTCGCTCTCTCTCTCAACATTTCATAGGTTTTGCCCAAGCTGCCAATGAAAGTGAAATGTTCTCTCTTCTTTTTCCATGTTGTTTTTTAAGTTATAGCCACCAGAGAGGCTTGATAAGTTTCCGTCTTATCTCACTAAGACATCCGAGCCTGATCCATAGTAACCGAATAATCAATTAATTCTCTTGCAGAGTTCCATTTACATAATGAAAACGAAATGCACTGATATTTTATATGAGTCATTTTTGGTCGTCTAGACTGATAATATATTGCATATTGATTGAAAAGGGTAAGTCTAATGCATCTTCTGTTGTTGAACTTGCAAAATTAGAAGCAAAGTGAAATGACAGAAGCCAGCATCCATCTGACTTTTATCTATATATCTCTCTTTAATAGAGGATCTTAAATGTCTGGACCTGATTACGGCTTTGCACTCATTTGAGCAAAAAGGGCACATGCTGACTTGTAACAGTGTGCAGTCTCATTGCTTGGACCAAAGTCAATATTTTACTGTTTGAAAACATTGTCAATGGACAAGGCTAGAATTTTGTGAAGTGTGTATAGCCAGGGCGCCAATGATTTCAATAATGCCTTCACGGTAGATATAGGCTTCTTAGCCCAAGAAAGGGAGAGAACATGAGTAAGGCTCAGATAAAACAAATGGAAATTAAGGGTTAGGGTTCTGTGGTCTGCAGAGTACAGTGAGAAAATGAGAACTGGTTCTACACCTTCATCCTTCTGATAGCATCCAGCATGGTAACAGGTCATGGTTAATGCATCTTATTGTCGTCGGCACAGCAGGCAAGTGTAATGGTTATGGTTACAGACACAGACAGGCCAGGCTCTGTAAATTCCCACCTCCCTTACTTAAGAACTGTCAGATGCAGAATCTTATTTGACTTCCCAGGGCCTTCTGTATCATCATCTTTAACCAGACAAGGTTAATGTTCACCTTTCAGTGCTATTTTGATGTCAAAATTAAACCAGCTCAGGCTGGAGAGATGGCTCAGTGGTTTAGAGCACTGGCTGCTCTTCCAGGAGTCCTGAGTTCAATTCCCAGCAGCCACATGGTGGATCATAACCATCTGGAATGAAATTTGATGCCCTTTTCTGACATGTAGATGGGCATGTAGATAGAGCACCCATATACATTAAATTAATTAATTAAGCTAGCTCATGCTGGGGTAGATACCAAAAATAAGGCCTGTTACACAGAAAATGTTCAATAAAGTAGCTATGATAACTAGTCAATAAATGAATCCAAAATGCTCCTGGCCCTCCAGATCAAGGACCAGTGGAGATCTGATGAACCTATAAGAGGCTAATTCAAGGTAGGGAAATTGAAATAAAAAAATAAGTATACACCAAAAGACGGGTGGTAGGCTGTATGGTTTATAAATATCCCCCAAAGGACATATTACTAAATTCATCAAGGCTGGGAGCAGGGCCTGGTGGAATGTGATGAGGGTACACAGACTCACTTAGGAGTAGATGAAGGCTGTTAACTCTAAAATGAGCTCTTTATAAGAAAACACATTCAGTATTCTCTCTCTCTCTCTCTCTCTCTCTCTCTCTCTCTCTCTCTCTCTCTCTCTCACCTGCTTCCCTCCCTTGCTATGTTCTATCTGCTCTTTTCTCCCATTCTTCCATCTTTTCTTTCTGCAATGCCCTCTGCAGTCCTACAGTGCACCAGCAAGGCCGTGGTCGTTGCCAGCCCCTTGCCTGTGCGGAGCCCTCCCAGCCCTCAGAACCCGAGCAAGTACATTTCCATTCGCTATCAATGACCCAGTCTGAGTTCTTCTGTTGCAATAGCATCTAACAAAGATTATGTTTTCTACCTTTCCTTTTAAGTCTTATTCCTTTGTATCTCTAATATTTTCACAGTGGTCACATATGTACTTTTATGCTCCTTTTTTTTAAGTCAAAATTATTTCCACTTTTTGAAAAAAAGGGAAGCCATCATGTGTGTGGAGGGTAGCAATATATTCTTAAGCTGACAGGCCACCACCTCCTTAGAGGTTTTAGCCATGTTTTCTCTGAGACTTTTCAGCAGTGATCGCACCTGGACTGTGGGATGCTCTCAGAACAGGATGAGACCCGGCATTCTCTTCTGCACTCTAGTCAGATGCTCTCCATTTTCTC
The DNA here is from genome assembly GCA_028551405.1 of Uromys caudimaculatus. Lineage (NCBI taxonomy): Eukaryota > Metazoa > Chordata > Mammalia > Rodentia > Muridae > Uromys > Uromys caudimaculatus. Next base: position 23,269,008 of record CM052711.1, on the reverse strand, counting down.
ACAACCCGCTCCCCTTATTGCAAACAAAACCTGACAGGTAGAGGAAAAACTGACTTGCTTTACCTTTCACTTCTCATGGAGAAATTCCAGAGAGATGGCTAAAGCCCTAAGAGCTGTGTGGCCCTAGGATGCTCTTAGAGAAGCTCAAGAACCCATCAGTCCCTCTTTTCCTACAAGGGAAGAAGGTGTTCTTGGTGCTCACTCATCCCAGAAAACAGAGCACATTCAGAGAATGATAGCAAATGAAGCCTCAGAAAGGAGCCTAGAGTTCCTCCACTAAACCCAGGATTCCACAGAGCAGCAGAAGGTGAGGAACGAACAAAGCTTCTGCTTCCTGGTAACTCAGCCTAGCCTCTGCCTTTTCTAATCTCTGGACTCCAGCTTCGAGAAAACTTGTTATGAAATACAAAAAAAAAATAAAAAGGAAAAAAAGGAGCTAAATTAGGGTTGCTTCTTGATGATTCAATAATTACCCTTTCCAACGATAGTGTGAGTGGTTTCAGAGATGAATTAAGGCTGATGGCTGGTATCTTTGCATTCTCACCTCTAGGAAAGGAATTCCCCCTAGAAGGCAAGAAATACAGTAGATTAGACCATGCACCTTTTAAAATGCAGATTCATAGAATCCCTAGGACACAAAGTAAGGAGTGTATTATTTGACATTTTTATCTTTGTGCCCCGATTGACCACCAGGAACATTTCTAAGCTTGTACATTCTTCTTCCTCCGTCTGACCTTCATTCTCTACCTTTTCAAATGTTATGGATGTCTGCTTTTTAGTACTGGTATCACTGCATGAGAAAACAATGTGGAGAATGACATTTATCGATCTTGTCCCAGAGAGCACAAGTGATCTCATTAACAGTGAAGTATCTGTGACGGAGGTATGTGACTGTGTGTAATGCATGGAGAAAGCCGGTGACACATTAAAGACTCAAAAGCACTTGGACAACCCTTAGAGCATCTCAGGCACCCTGAGGGTGAAAGGACAATCTCAAAGATACATGGCACCCAAAGACATCTTGCATCTGCCCAAGTGATGCCCTACAGAAGTGGTTCCAACAGAGGCAGTGATATTTGGTTTCATTCTGTTATATAGTTCTAGGCACTTACATTTTTTCAAATATAATTTTAAATTTTTTCCATGAATTTATAAAAGTTAAACATAAAACAATATTAAGTGGGATGTTTCCGTTAATCTGAAACTGATGGGGAAGATTTAAAGAAGAAGCTTAAGAGATGCTAAGTAATCTATATTCTAAAGGAAACTTCTGGCCACTAGGAGGCTGTGCTTATCTTGGGGTTTCCCCAGACTCCAGGTGGGGGTAACTGCAGATAAATGCCAAGATACTGGAAAAAAGACATGTGGTTGGGGAGAAAAAAGTGGAGGCTTTAAGAGAGGGAGTTGGGAAAGACAATGGAGCACAATAGAAGCTGGAATAGCCAGAGATTCAAGGATACCACAGGGAAGACAGGAGGAGTCTAGAGGGTTTGGGGTGTAAGTGGAGATTCTACCATGTCAAATTTATATGGAAACCTATTACTCTGTAAGCTAATTTAAAAAAAAATTAAGAAACAAAAATACTTAAAAAAATAAAAAATTAAAAAGTACAAGGTCCTAGTTGGTCTGGGAATCACTATGGAGACTGGCTGTCAAAAATAAGCAACGCATGGCAAGGCAGTTTCTGCTTCCCCCGAGGAAGGGCAGGGAGGGGTTCTTCCAGTCTCCAAAGGCAAGTAAAAAGTTTCCCAATGTTAACTATTTCTACCAGAAAGAGGATCCAGCATCTCAGTGTTGCAATGGCGGGTGCCTCAGGTGTGACTAGCAAACACTTGAACAGAGAGAAGGAGAGCTAAAGAGAGGCAACATGGCCAGCATTCATTATTCCCACTTTCCCTTCATCCTCAGGGTTTCTGAGCCTGACCTTGATTGACCTCTGAACCCGTCCTGTTATCTTTGGCCTTCTCTGAGATGAATGGACCTTGGGGAAAGTTAAGCTTTCCACTAAGGCAGGCTGATCAGTAGTTGGGAATCCCAAAAGCCTTGAAGTGTGTTGTTCTGGGTGTGGACTGTAGTATTAGGCTAGATCAGGGCAAAGCTAGCTTTTCCCCCCCTTTGGGATACTTGTAGAAGAAAGCCCCACCCAGGAGCTCGCTCATGCTGGCCTCACACCATTAGGAATCCAGCTATACAGGGTCTCCATAGCTCACAGCCAGAGAACCAGAGACAACCAGTAGTAAGCCAATATGTATGTTCTCCTCCTCCACCCTGGTCCCCAAACACATGACATTTAGCACAAAGAGGCAAATGAATGGAGTAAGAAAATCACAGGGAATGCTGGTTCTCTTTCTAGATCAAGGCCCTCGAGCTCACATCTGGCTGATCAATTCTAGGAGGGGGAAGAGTATGAATATGTGTATGAGAGAGTATGTGTCTGTGTGTGCAAGCACCTCTCCCGCCCGTGTGTGTGTGTGTGTGTGTGTGTGTGTGTGTGTGTGTGCGCGCGCGCGCACGTGGGCACGCATGTGTGTACGTGCACATGCCATGCTGTGGCTGGTGAGGTCGGAGACAACTTGCCGGAATAGTTGGTTCTCTCCTTCTACCATGTGGATTGTAGGAATTTGAACTCAGGTCTTGGTGCTTGGCAGCAAGCACATTTATCCACTTAGCCATCTTGACAGCCCATAAACTTTAAAGTTTTTAAAGTGAGGGTATAAAAACATTTTTACAATCCTAAAAGAGTTTTGCTGTTGTTTTAGCACAGAAAGCTAGGTTATTGTGGCACTAAAGGATTTAAGCAATTCAATCAATTATGCATTTAATTTTGATAGCTACTTCAGGTGGTTAGGATGGGAGCACAGACCATTTGACTTCAAACCTTGTGCTGGTCTGCTCTGTGGAACATCTGCCTTCCCCCACACCACAATATTTGCTCTGTCTTCTATTAAGAAGACAAGAGTAAAAGCAAAATTGATAGAAAATTTCCAATGCTTTCCTTTTCAGCAGTCTTTCAGCTCTGCTTCCAGGATGTCTTGAGTAGTCGGACTGTTCAAGTGTATTTCTGTAGTGACTTGGAATGACTGAAACCAAACGGGGGCTGGGGTAGCAATGCAGAAATACTTTGCCTATCAACTTAATAAATGAAGTTATCCTCATCAGTCAGGTCCACAGGCCAGCAAGGCCCTGGAGTTTGCTGAGTCAGACATAGCACATTTAATAAAAGGGATTGAAAAATAGCGCTTGATGTTGCTCTAGTTCAGATCAGTAAATTGTGAGGACACCCCATACATTAGGTGGAACCGCTCATTTCCATAATGGGATAGGATTGGCTCCATTGATTCTGCCCTGTTCTGAGGACAGAAGCTTGCCTGGGGTCATTACAAAAGGATTATGGGGACTTGGAGGAGCTGACAGTGGGCAGTGCACTAACCCCTGTGCCAAAACCCCAGATCAGTAGTGATGCCAAGGTTTCACTCCTCTGTATGTGTGTGTGTGTGTGTGTGTGCGCGTGCACACTCACGCGTGCATGTGCACACGCACAAGTGCTTTCTGTTTTTAAATTTCTACATAGTTCTCTCTACTTAAGGACAGAGTTTCTGTCTGCTCAGAGGCTCTAGATCCATCCTACTATGGTTATATTGTGGGTGTCACCGTGTGAATTGAAAATGTCATTTTTTTTCCAACATCTCCAAAAGTCATTTCCTTCTCCTGAGCATATTCTCAGTCATTTAAAGGGGACGCACTATGCTGACACCCAATCCTACATTGCTGCTTGTTCATGTCAGCTGCTGTCCATCTATATACTTGGTCCTTTTGTTTCTCAGATGCATTGCAAACGCCTCCTAATCATGCTAACTTCACCCAACAACGCTCCAGAAATCTGTTGATAAACATGAAAAGCTCCACAGGTATGACTGTTTTCAACTAGCATGAAACTTACCCAACAGAAAGGAAACAGATGACTCCTTAGGAGGTGGACTCATACAACAAGATGGTTGCCTAATCAGCCCCTAACGTTCTAGAAAGGAAAGCCGGCCTCATCATCAAGGCAAGCTAAGATCTTCAAGGCAGAAAGTTACCAATATATCCCCAAAGGTACCAAAATACAAAGGACAGGAGGACAGAGACTGGGAACCAGGTATGAGGGGAATGGCCTGGAGACTTGAGAGGACAGCAAGGTGCTGGAATCTTGTGGAACTGGACCACACGGGGCAGATTCAAAGAACCATAAGGATCAGTTGTCAGGCTGTGTGATTCTGGGCTGGACCAGAGGCAAGGTAGAACAAGTGACTTTAAAAGCATATTTGCAGAGGTGGCCAATTTGTAATTAGAAGCATTGTATATTAAAAGACTTTCCACGGAGCCCTAAAATTATGAATAGTGAGAAGTATTACAAGTATTACAGTAAAATGGACTTTTTAAAATTATGGCATAATTTTGTATAAGCATACATGTATGTGTGTATGTCCATGTGTGTACATGTGAGTATGCATGAGAGCTCAGAGAACCATCCCTGGTGGTGTTTGTAGTTTCTCAAACACTATCTACCTTGTTTGGTTTTGTTTGTGGCAGAATCTCTCACTAGCCTGGAACTCATTAATCATTAATGCCCTGTTCCATCTTCTCATTGCTTTGATTACAAGAGTATGCTGCCACACACATCCAGCTATTTTATAAGGGTTCTGGGTATTGAACTCACATCCTCCGATATGCAAGTCAAAGACTTTACAGACTGAGCCATCTCCCTTGCCTTAAATGGAGTTATCATTTTACTTCCAGTTTTGTTTTATTTGTAATTAAAAACTGAATCATCCAAATCCAATAATGTTGATTTCTTCAGAATTAAGTGAAAAATCAGACACATTAGTGTTCATAGTAGGATGGATCTAGAGTAGGTTGACATGTCACGGTGCCTCTAAGATACAGTGGCTATGTCGCATCGTGGCTTCTTAGTATTGGGTCACCATCTAAAACTCAGTATTTGCATGAGCCATGCTGACAGGATCCCACACACAAGGCCATAGCTCAGGAGAATAGACTGTGCCCTGAACATCCCATGTGTGAATATTTATCATGACAGCTTCCAGGGATATGCTTAGTCATACTTCTGCTCCAATACAACCAGCACACTATTACATGGGGACGGTGCCTGACCGTAAGTCACCTATGTGGGCTACTGGTCTTTGTTCACAGGCACAGATGAGTCGTATAGGAAGATTAAGAACCCTTTAGCTGAAAGGAATACAGCTTAGCTGTACTTTGACATGACAACCGGCATTCCTTATTGATTTCATAGATGATGATTGTATTTGTTTCATATATTGCTAATTGACAAAATGTAATGTTTCCATGACCAAACTTATCAGCCACCTTCATACTTAGAATTTGAGTTGTTAGATGAATAGTGGTGTTTAGTATTTGTTACTGGTGTAATATGTGTCAGATTCCATTCAAGATATCTAACAGTAATTACACTATCTCATCTTTATAAGTTATATTGCTTTGCCCATTTTACAAATGAAAATTGAATCATAGGTAACACATAGAAAAGCTAGTGCTACCATCCATTCACCCACAAAGACTTGAGAGTAAGAGGAGCTCATGGTGTCTGCCAGAGTCCAGGAGTCAGATATCCCAGGTTAACACCAGACATAGGAAGGAGTGACCCCTTTCTCCACCTTCCATTTCTTTCAAAACCTCACAAGATTGGTCCACTCACATTGGAAAGTTCAGTCTGACTTACTGATTCTACCTATGCAAAAAAATCTTATTTGGATGAGCTCCCATCGATTTATATAGACATAATGTTAAGACAAGTATCTGAGCACCCCGTAGCTCAGTCAAGTGGACACATGAAATTAACCAATTACAGGATATCTGGCTAAAGAAACTATGAATACTACATGAATGAGAATCAGCAAAAAAGTCATTTGATCTACCACACTATGTATTCAAGGTCGTGCTTGTTAAGATTTGAATAATCAGTGTTAACAATAACCACAGTTATCATTTAGCACAGGAGTATGAAGTATAGGCTCCTGGCTCAGGTTTGAATTTCCACTGTGCTCTGTGCTCTCATTAGCACAATAATCACCACGGAACTAGCCAGTCTTTTAATCATCTCATTAGTTATTTTATGTGTTAATAACAGTGATTTACAAAACACAAACAACATTGATAAAACATAATGGTTCTGAATATAATTGACAACATTCTTTTGAAGACTTCTAACAGTTTATTCTGTAAAACTATTTTGTTAGATAAAAAAAAAGATTGGCTTCATTACATAGTATACATGCTATATGATGTATGTATGGAGAAAACTATTTAGATCCTAGAGCTTTATAGAAATGTAAAAATATTAAGTCTAAATAGTTTGATCTATCCAGATCTTCCACGTCTCTTCATATTTAAATGCCTTGATGTCTTAATGGCTCCATGAAAATCTCAGATTCAACAGTTTCTTGAATCCCCTGGAGACGCTTGCTTGATCACTCAGTAACATCCCGAGTTTCTGTTTCAACCCAGTGAGAAATGTGTGTGATGGATATCTACACAAATAAAAACAAATGGATATAAAGCAATCTTATCTATTCTTTAAGTGCAACTTAGAAATCACAGTGATAGCACCTCAAGCATACATCAATACTAGTTTAATTTTCTAACAATAGAGTCTCTCTGCTACTTCATGCAAGGCAGTAGAGACGGAAAGATGAGCTGGGGTCTGGTGCCGCCTGGAAGCTCCCTAATTTACAGTATGATTCAGTGTATAACTCCATCAGTAGACAGTGCAGGCTGGTCAGTCTTCTCAAAAATGACCTTCTCGTCCACAGTAACCATGTTCCTCAGGGCTTCTAGACTACTTACTTACAAAATGATCATCTTGTTTGAAATCACCATTTTGGTTTTTGTGCCTCACAATGCTTTGAAAAATTCATATAAAAGTAAAGCAATAATAAACTGAAGCTCCCCATAATCCCATCATTGCTCATCATTTGAAAATAAATTAATCTTATCTATTCTTCATACACCCCCGCCATAGGTCTTTGCTCATTTGCATGTGTGATGCACAGTTAGTCTTGCATTGATGGGGCTATGCCATATTTTTATTCTGCAGATCTCATATTTAAACATCATTTTTAACTTTACTCTCTTTTTTCTCTGTGTTTGATTCTCAGACGAAATAACTTCTCAGGTTTCACCATGAGCACATAACTATAAACAAAACAATGAAATGCTCCTCCATGGAGGAGTTACATACATTATAACATTTGATGTTATTGAAATTGACCTGTTCTCCTTTTAAAATACAGTCTGCTACATCCCAACCTATTGTGGATGAATCTACTCTAATCTTCTTAATAACTATATGAATGCTATGGTTTGTATAAACTACAAATCCATTTTCCTATTCATAATCATTTATTTGTCTTTAGGTTTTTAGCAACTGCAAACACTGTATGATACAAAGCTTGTGTGTTCAAATGATTTTATTTCTGCAGAATAAATTCCCAGAAGCAGAATCATTGGATCAAAGATTAAGTATCTTTTTTTTTACTTTTAACATATATTGTCAAATTTTTCCAAAAATGTTACAAATTATATTTCCCCAAGCAATACTGAAGAGCATGCTATACCTTGCAATCTAGCCAACTCATTTACATTCTCACCAGTGTAAAGTTGTTATTTTAATTAGCATATCCATGATTGCTAATAAACTTGCACATCTTCTCTGATGTTGATGGATGCCAAGATTTGTTCCCCATATTTATTGTTTTTCCAGGTGTCTTCCAGGAAAAACCTAAGGTTCCCTGGATCCTCAGAAGTCACATCAGAAGACAGTGGTCAGATGGCAAGACTGAAGCTCTTCATTCGTTTCTACTGACACAATATATTTAATGGGGTCTTCTTAGAATTGAGTTTGCAAATGCTGCTTCTGAATCAACTATTAGATGATAGGCTTCCAAAATTCCCTAAAATTCTACAGTGCTAAAATGATCTTGTTTGTAGATTTTGTTATTATTTTTAGTTTTATCTTGGATTGATTTTTAGGTTAATTTTAGGCAGAATCTCTGTCTTATATCCCCTGCCTGTCAAAGAATTACATAAATACGACAGATTTTATACCTGAGTGTAAGAGTTGCCTGGAGAATTTGTTTAAAGTGTGGTCATTCAGATCCAAGGATAGATTCAGAAGGGAGAGGATGAGATTCAAGAATGTATATTTTTAGCAAACATTTTGGAAATGCATTACACAGCTGATTCATGGCCATATTTGGAATATTCTAGTTCTTGGCACTAAGTATGTGCTTAACAAATGTTTGGTGATTAATCAAGTCTCCTGATAAGCCATCCAACTCTCCTGAAATGTATATGGTTTTGATGAAACTAAGTCTTGGCACTAGACCATTTGTTTTATAAACCCACACTCCAATACAGGTCAGCCTTTAGGGTACAGATAATATCTTTGAAAATGGGAGAGAAATTGTTATTTTTCCAAAGGTAGGTGGGAAATCAGGTAAAGTCAGCTCAGAATCGTCTTTTCTCCCCGGTCTGTCAGGGACTCCCCCCCTAGCTTCCTATTAAAGCACACTGTACTCTGACCACCCACTTTACTAAACCAGAGGATAGACTCCCACTGAGAAGATTCAACTTTGGCGTCCAGAAAGCAAAACTTGTTACAACAAAGCCACTCAGAAGCAACACCAAGGAAAGGAAGCATACAGAGCTCTATTTCTAGAAGGAAGTGTATTTAAATACATCTTCTCACACATAAGATGGAGCCTGCTCAATCTTGAATCCTTTCCTCTAATCCTATCTGCATCCCAATCACCCTGATTTACTCTGTCACTGGGTGATGGTACAAAGGGAAAGATTGCAGATCTAATTAGCATAATATGGATAAGCAAATGAGGCCTAATCAATTATGGTTCACACTTGCTTTCATCACCCGTGCCAACAGTCGGCAAATTCACTGACAGTTCAAATGCGACATTTTTAGAAGCCATCAGTAAATCAATAACAAGTGACAGTAATTTAGATGCACACTTCGTTCTGCCTCCATTTCTGTCCAGGAGATGCAGCCTCACAGTCCTGTGACACCTGAGCTCAGCAGTCAACGCTTTTTAGCGTTTAAATCTCTCATACAGGCCAAGTCTGTGCATCCTAGCTCTTGGCACTGGGCTTTCTCTGATGGCTTGTGGGGAGGTTACAGGAGGTACAATGCTAGAGAGCTTTTTTTTTTCCATGAGTATTAGACTTTTGGAACAAGAATGTATACAAACCCATAAGGAGGTAATGAGGCCTGGTAGGGTGTGCCACAGGGCAGCCAGCCTGGGTTCTTTATCTTTAGCTCTACCAATCATTACTTGTGTAATCTTAGGAAAACCACTTAATCTATCTGTGTTGCAACTACACCATCTGTTTGCTGAATGGTGGAGGGGGAAGGAAAGCTAATACGTATCTTTGTTTACCTGACAAGCCCGAATGGAGGATAAAAATAAGGTAGGATGGTAAGAATACTTTTCATAAACATAAGGTTTATGAAGGTTTACCAGCGTAGAGCTTGGCAAGAACTGAACTCTGGCTTCAGAGAAAAGAGAAATGGCATACTATCTCCTCTGCTCTTTAAAAGCATTGTGTTTCATTCCTATGGTATTCATGTTGTTTAAAAAAAAAAATTAATATGACTCAGGAAGAGAGAATAAGGCAGGCGAGATGGCTCAGCAGGTAAAGAAGCTTGATGCTATGTCTGCCCACCCGAGTTCAAGCGCTCGGGCCTACGCAGTAGAAAGAGAGAATCAACTCCCACAAGTTACCTCTGACCTCTATACATAGCCTTGCTACGTGCACTCCCACACACATTAACACAAACATGCATGCGCACGCACACACACACACACACACACACACACACACACACACACACACACACGGTAAATAATATGCAATTAAAATAGAATAAGGCGATAGAGAAGAAATTTTAAAGTTACAGTTAGCAAAGGATCCGTGTGTGTACCTTGCATGTCAGGAAGAATGGAGAAGCTGAAAAGCAATTAGACTCTGATAATGATGGAGGCTTCAGTCTTCCACTTAGCAATCCCTTTCCATGCTTACCCTCCTACTTCTCGGAGGAAAATGTCCACTTGCTCTTTCTAAATACAGCGAAGCACCAGCCCATTCCTCTCTTTCAATTTTGAGTACCTGGTCTTTGTCTCTGTGGTTACCCTTGTTGGAATCATAATGCCCCTTAGCCATGCTCTTGGTGTCATTAGAATCTTTACTTAATAAATGTATAGTGTCTCTTAAAGATCGCTCTTCCCCATTTTAAGTGAGTATTAACTAATTAGTTAATACTTGTTTTCTGTATGGGAAATGATTTATTTGAATGTATCCCAAGAAATTTATTGGGCACTATATTCATTGGCTATTACTATTTGTTGCTGCTGTTGCTAGCTTTTTTTCCCCCTCAGACTATAGCCCAGACTGGCCTTGAATCTGCCCCTCCTGTCCCTGCCTCCCAAATGCCAGGCTTACAGCACATGCTACCTAGCCAGCGTCCACTGGCTATTGTTATAATATTCCTGTGCACAAAACAAATGCAAAAATCGCCACAACTGGAACAATGATGTCTTTTAGTGCTTACATAGCTGTCTTTGCAACCCAAAGTACCACTCCTGGGCCTGCTTGTATCTCTGTAGACAGTAGGGACTCTGCAAGTCTTGATTGGAGATTCTTAGTTATAGCAACTTCCTTCCACACGTGGGTCACTCTCGGGCTCATGCTAATCATGACATTCTCATTGGCAGTGTCACAAGGGCAAGGAGGCTAGTTACAGCAGCACTTTCCAACTGTCTGCCCTAACCACATGGCCTTTAGCTGCAGCGAACCAAGTGGAAAAGCCAAGGGGTAGAGAGTCATTTTCTGCCCACAGCAAGAGGGCACTGCCCAGGCATGTGACATAAGGCATGCACATTTGATGAGAAGAAAAATGAAAGCCACTGACATGAGTATCTCATGTGAAAACAGTTCTGTTGCTTCTCCAGGAAATAAAAGACAAACTGGGAAGATGTAATTTTATGCTGTAGGTTCTTAAAATCTAGTAGTGAGTGTGATGTTTCATATGAGGAAGAAATCAGGTCTGGCTATAGAGTAAAGAAGACAGCAAGGAAGGCGCCATTTGAACTGAATCATGAAAGAGGGGGAAGGGAAAGGAAGAGGGCAGGAGAGAGGGAAGGGAGAAGGAAAGGGAGAGAGAGAGGGAGAGGGGGGAGAGAGGGAGAGGGAGAGTCTTTTTGTGAAGACAAAAGACAGTGGGAGTATGTCGTTTTCTTGAGAGATGGCACACAGTAGGAAAATCACAGCCATGTCAAAAAGCAACCATAGTTCCCTATGGCTACAGATAAAGAGGGTGAGATGTGGTAAGTGAAATGTTACCAGAAATGGTAGCCAGGGAACAAACAGGTTGCTCCAGGGTTTTTAGTCACTGTTTGATAGAATTCTCAGTTTTGCCATCACATCTCAAGCAAACACACACACACACACACACACACACACATGTCTATGTGTAAATATATACATATATATTCACAGAAAAAGGGCCTATCTGTTCTATCTACCTGTCTGTCTGTCTGCCTGCAAAAAGGTCTATCTATATATCTAGCTACCTATCTATCCATGAATTAATGACCAAGAGGCAAGCACATATGATGCTTGGGCAGTCTATTAATAGGACACTTTCCTCTACTTTCTAAAGAAAAGTTTCAAATGAGAACATCTGCCTAAAATATGTTTCCTAATATACTATATGACTTTAAGCTGACTTGTGATATCAAACTTTCTTTCACAGATTCTTTTGCATACTTGAACATTATTGAACAAATGCCAATTGTGTGTGAGTCTTGAATGGTGTCAATCTGAATTGAAAATGTATTGACTCCTTTGTATTTTAACTTTATTTGCTCTCCTTGTTTCTATACAACAAGTACAATTGGATGTGACTACAAAGACTGGCCACTTAGTTTCTCATCCACATTTCTAGGTCTCAACTCCAAAAATGAATGTTAATTACAATTCTTCTGTGAATACATTTAGTCTATTATAGAATCTGAGCTAATAATGTCATTAATATAATGTATCTTTTTAAATGGATAGGTTTTATTCAATCAATGTATGTCATTTCTTATATTTAAATGTTATTCAAATTCAGTTTTTTATCTCAACTCAGGAAAAGCAATTCATAACCATTAATAATCAGAATTAAAGATAGCTTTAAAATACAATGGGAGTTTTCATTTCTGAAATGCTACTACCTACTTCTACTAAGACACAATGTTTTTAAAGTAGATATGTTAATAAGAAAGTGATAATAAATAAAAAACAAACATACATACCACTTATGAACTCTGGGATGCTTTTATGTGCCAAGTAAAGTATATTTACACTTAATTATTTCTCTGATTAATCTTTTCTCATCATTTAGGAGGATGGTATAGCTGTCACTCCCATTTTATAGAAGAAATGGCAGAAGCTAGATGAATGGCTTTTACAAGATCACCCAACTGGTCAATGATAAGAGAACTTTTAACTCAGAATCCTGCTTAGATTCAGACAGTAGAAGATAAAGTACCTATAATGCTCCAGGACTATTCTAGACTCTATTTTTTTTTTCTTATGTGAACACACAAATAAAAATCCCTGTCCTCATGTAATTGTTTTGTAGTATATAAGACTATGTTATATTTCTCATAAACAGAGAAAATGTTCAGTACCTCACAGCCTAGTGGGTTGTTTCTCATGTAGCCTATAAGCCTAAAATTAGTTTTCAAATTATAAGTTCTTCATAGGCTGGAAGAACATTATATATTTCTCTTTCATCTCAATTTCCTTATGGCATACAGTGTTAATAGATTATGATATTCAATGTGTGGATTTTAGCCAATTTCCAGTGTATGTCCTGAGCACCTGAACATTAACAATCCCTGAAGAAATCATTAGTTCAGATTGTTTTATTGTTTGAAGGTGCCCGTGATTCATTGCATAGGTAGCACAGAAGGTGATTAATCCAGGTCCCCAGGGGGTCTACACAACCTTTAATTCCAGATGCTTCGCTGAATTCATTCACAGGTGTCCACGGCCAATAGCTAGAGAAAAACTAAAAGCATGGGCATCCTGAACAATGAGCATCAGATTGGAAGACATCACATGCACTACCCTGAAGCAGAGAGAAGAGGGAGAAGAAAGAGATGGCTGTTATCTACCTCACTAAATGGCATCTTCTGCCTTTTTAATGGGAAGGCAGCCATATCTTCTATTATTTCATTTCCAATCCTTTGGAAAATATAACAGGAAATAAAAGATTTTCTTCGAATAAAAAAGTCCACTATAAATAACTTCTCATTGGAATATTGAACAAATAGAAGATTCCACAGATATTAAATACATTCAATGATAATTTCATGCCCACTGATAAGACAAATTAGAGAAATTTTATTAGAAAAATAGAATTTCCCCTCAAAAGTAATGAGATAATCTTCCTACACTCAACACACATTTCTTTAATCTGGTAGTAACCAAACAGATTGTAAAATATTGAAATACTGGCAGTGGCTTCAAGAGTAACTGCTTTGATTCCAGTGAATCCATATTGTCCTCATTGAGCTCCCAAAAAAGCTTCCCCCACAATCCATCAATCAGTGAAGGTTAATTCTAGGCACCAAAAAAGAAACTTGAGTCCCTCCTTCAGACCTGTGGATGGGAACTTATATAAAGCAGCCCAGGCCTACTCAAAACACTAGCAGAAGATCATGTTCTCTGTGCCTATAGCCATCTGTCACAGATGACTAATCAGATAGCACTGACTTCAGGTAGGTTGACACATGGGCAGTACTACATATTCAGGGAATTGACCAATGCACACAATGTCTCACATCCACGAACTATAAAAAAGGGGGACACTGCTCATTTCTTTCTACAGGACTAATCTGACTACATGTTCAAAATGAGAAAAAAAAGAATGAAGACATGAATACTATAGGTATAAACTATTTATGTATTATATATGTGTATATAATATGTGTGTGCAAATGAGTGTGTGTGTGTGTGTGTGTGTGTGTGTGTGTGTGTGTGTATGCATGTGTATGTGTGTGCATGCACAAAGCTGGATATCTTTCTTTGTGTGTGGTCATTCTTCTTTTGGGATAGAGTCTACCACTGAACCTGATACTCACCAACTTGCTCAGTTGACTCTCCACAGAGCTCCAGGGATCCTCCTGTCTCAACCCTTCCAACAGTAGGGTTGCCACTCTGGAAATCAGTTTGGCGGACCCTCAGAAAAATGGACATAATACTACCTGAGGACCCAGCTATACCTCTCCTGGGCATATACCCAGAAGATGCTCCAACATGTAATAAAGACACATGCTCCAC
>CM052711.1:23222871-23254081 GCA_028551405.1 Uromys caudimaculatus | reverse complement strand
AGGTGGAATTCCCTCATAGAGGCAGGGATGGGGAGGGGATAGGGGGTTTCCAAAGAGGAGACCCAGAAAAGGGGAAACATTGGAAATGTAAATAAAGTATCAAAAAAAAACAAAAAACAAAAACCAGTAAGGTTGCATACGCATGGAAAACATGCTCAATTTTGGTTCATTGACTTTTATGCCATTTTTTAATGTGGGTTCTGGGTATGTGACCTTAGGTCCTTATGATTGTAGGGAAGGCACTGTACCAACGGAGTCATTTCTTCAGACCCTGTTTATATATTTCATTAAATTTTTAAAAATATTTTAACAACCTAATTCATCAATGTATAAAAATAAGATATCTCATTACAATAAGATTCAGTGAAAAACTTTAACATTATTTCAGTATTATAAAATCCATTGATGGATTGACTTACTACAAAAATAAAACCAGTTATAGCAGTGCTTGGCTGTAATCTGAAGATTCCGTAGGCAGAAAAAAAGCATATTCAAGGTCAGCCTGGGTCGGCACAGTAAGTTATAGTCCAGGAAAGAGTATGTACCAAGATCCTCTCACACACATGTATGCACAAAGTGTCATCTGAACAGAAATCATCTGATAAAATTCAGTTGATATTCATAATGTTAAAAACATAGAATTTTAGAAAATTTAGAATATGTGTGATTTCCTATATTTGGTCAAACGTATCACCAAAACCCAAGACTACAGTAAACTCTAGATTTCATGGGAGGGCAATCTGTAAACCCACCTGAAGAATACCCATGCTTTCAAAGTGGGAATAAGATTTGAAAGACTACTGTTATCCCCTGGAGTCCACAAACTGCTGGAACCCAGGATGCTCAACTTGACTACAACAATGTAATAGGTACAATTTTACAATAAAGGAAATAATAACTCATTATTTTCAGATATTATGATGGTCTGCATAGAAAATTGTAAAAGCTATCAAGGTAAATTAGATCCATTAGTAAGGAAACTTTGTACTGTTTCCAGTAATAAGATCAATATGGAGCTCAATGCACAGTTACAAGGAGCAAGAAAATATCATAAAGCATTATATTTACTAATAATAATAGCAAAACATTCAAGGGAGAAATATCTTAAAATGTGCAGAGATAAAACCTTTATATTCTATACTATACATACTATATATTCTATAGACATATATGAAATGTGATTTGAAAAACATTTTTGAAATGTTACTGCACAAGTACATGTTATTCACTTGTGAATAAAAATTCTTCACAGTTCAATTTCCAAACAGTTTGCAATCTTTATTTTTAGGCTAAATCTACTTTTGATGTCAGAAAAAAGAAGAATAGCTAATATGTGGATACATAAAAAGAAATGCATGCACATAAGGCTACAGTCAAGAATTATGACGGATCATGCAGTTTAGGACCTAGAGATGTGTAAACTGACAAAGCCAAGCAAAGATCTCATACACCTCGGAGCTTAGTGTATGACCAGTGTGTCTCTACTGATCGGCCAAAAAGTAGACTCTGTCCGCGGGAGACCTGGAGAGAATGATGTGCCCATGTAGGAAAAAAAGGTGGATGCTTATCTCCTAGCATGAGCCAATGTCAGTTAGAGCCAGAGTTACAGCCTAAGAGCAAAAGGTAGAACTCAAAACTCATAGAAGACAATATAGACCTATGTAAATTCAAGGTAAAATAAGACTTTTTAACTCAAAATAAATAGTGCCCGGAAAAAATGTTTGATATGTTGAACTAGAATAAAATTAGACTTCACAAAAAATGAAAGCAGAATTTACTTTCAACAGAAAATAACAGGATGAAAGTAAAGGAAGGTCAGTAATTACCTAATACTCATAACATGCTAATTTCATAGATTTTTTTTGTCAGGGAAAAAATAAGTCACGGATTGAGAGTAAAAGGCAAATGGTAGTAATGGAATTGGCAAGAAATCATGACATACATTTTCCCAAAAACTAAACACCAATAGTCAAAGCACGCATGGAGAGCACTCATCGGTGATTAGTGAAGCCTCAGGGGGACACATTTATTCAGGTAATGGGTCAGCAGAACCTGAAATGTTAGGGCGGAAGAGAGGCAAGGTGTGCCACAGACTCTTATGTCATATTCTGCTGATCAGAAGGTAAGCTGCTACAGTTGCTTTGTAAAATAATTTGTAAGAAATATCTTGAAGAGTTGTAAACCCCACCACACAGCAAGTCTGCCTGAGATGGTGATTATAAGGATCTTCATAAAAGCGGTGCTTTTAATAACAAAAAATTGAAAACAAGATGAGTAGATACAATAAAATAATTACATATGTAAAATAGAGAGTCAGAGACAGTATAACTGTGTGAATAATTCTATGCACAAATATCTTTTTTTAGATTCACCTATATTTTGGTCCATATATTCAATTATAAATATACGTGTATATGTATATATACTTATAAATAAATTTTTAGCATATTAAAATTATAAATCTTAAAATACTTAAATTATGAAATATATGCAGAGGAGGACCAGCACAAAGATTCAGTTATTAAAAGCATTTGGTACTCAGAATTCAGTCTCCAGAACCTACATAGAAAGAGAGAACAGACTCCCAGCACACGTGAGCACACACATACACAGAGAGAGAGAGAGAGAGAGAGAGAGAGAGAGAGAGAGAGAGAGAGAGAAAGGGGGGGCAAACAGACAGACAGTGAGCAAATGTGATTTTTAAAAAAATAGATCATTGATTTTAAAAATTCATGCACCATTAATTTATTTTTATGGGAATCAAAAACAGTGATATAGACAACAGTCTGTTTAGAGAGAGAAATGTGTGTGAAACACGAAGAGAAATGATGAACCGGAGATGTCGACCTGACTGACTCAGTAGCAGAAGTATGCAGGAGCACCGCGGGTGAGGTGTGCTGAGAGCTGCTTGTATTGTTTTACTTCCTGAGGGTCGGATTGTCCACAAGTTCATATCAGCATATTTCCTCAAATTCTAAACATGTTATATATGTACGTGCTCTTCTCTGCGAATGATGCATTTCATAATAAAAAATTTAATATCATGGCAATCCCATGTTGAAAATCTTTTAGGAATCTCAAAAGAAAATCCCTGTGGATTACACAATAAGCCATAGAAACTTGGAGTAAGGAAAAAGCTCAGAGCTCATGTAAAAAAGACAATATAGAAACTACAACTTATACCAAAGAACTCTGTAAGGCAGTTGCTAAAGTCGGGAACTGAAGAGAACTGCAATTTTAGAATAGGCTAAATCTTCACATTGGATGTGGGTGGAGGAGGAGGGCAAGGAGGAAGAAGAGGAGGAGGGAGAAGAGGAAGAAGAAGAGAAGACAAAAACAAAAATAAGCCAAAATTCTATACTGACTACAGAGCATACACACACACACGCACACGCACACGCACACATATGTATGTATGTATGTATGTATGTATGTATGTATGTATGTATGTATGTAAAAGAGACTTGTGCAATCACCCACAGCCCTTCCTGAATTTGTCTGCAGACACTGAGAACCAAACTGCCAGTGCCCCAGAACCCTGGTCTAAAAAATAGGAACAGAGACAATCAGAAGCCCCAGGGTGGTGGATTCATTATAGCTGGAGGAAACAGGATTGAGGAGACAAGGAACACATAGGAGGTAGAGAAGGGGAGAAACACGGGAGGAAAATGAGTCGGCTCCATTAAACCAGACACCCATATATCCCAAGCTTTATTAAAATGGATCTGTGGTTTGAACTGTAGGTTAATTTATTAATTTATTGTGTAGCTAAATTATTATAGCCAAGAAAAGCATGAAGTGTCTGGAAAGGGAATGTCCCTTGTGTTAGGGACAAAGACCTTTCCGAGGCATGCCATATTCTCCTCTTTTTCCCTGCCCCACATCCTTTCTTCACAGAGAGATTAGAGTCCCTGAACAAGTAATCTTGGAAAGCAGATACCTGAGCCAGAGATGCTGTAACAAGTAACCTATAGTGACATAGCCTTTAGACTTTGCACTTAGGAAAACTAGTCTTTATCCATTCTTCTGTTGAGCGACAACTAAGCTGATTCCATTTTCTTGCTACTGGGAGTAGAGGAGTAATTAAATATGGGTGCAAATAACTCTGTGTAGGATCCAGAGTCCTCTAGGTACATGCCCAGGAGTCGTATAACTGGGTCATTTGAGTCATACAGATCTATTTTCATTGAGAAACCACAGTGCTGATTTTCATAACACCTTATTAGTTTACTCTTGCACCAGCAATGAATACATATGTTATATAAACATATGGTTACATATGGTATATAAACATAATAGAATTGTATTCAGTTGTAAAGAAAAAATGAACTTATGACATTTGCAAGAAAATAAATGGGTCTAGAAAATATCCTATGAACTATGGTGACCCCAACTCGCTCTCTTCCATGTCAATCCTGTCTTTAAATGTTTATGCGAGAGCATGCACACCTGTATGTGTGCATGTGTGCTTGCATGTGTGTGTGTGTGTGTGCACGTGCATGCACATGCGCATGTGTGTGCGTGCGTGGGGGGCGTTATTTACAAACGAGAACATAAGAGGACAAAAGGAAGATAGGGGAAGGCATGATTAGGCAAGGAGATGAAAAGTGGAAAGGCTACTACACAGGATAAGGGACAGAGGGTGGCGGAGGGAGGGGTAACGGAGGTGAAAAAGAGAATCAAATTTTGTTTGGAAATGCCATAATGAAACTTAATACTTTGTATGCTAATTTTAAACATATCTATTTTAGATAATTACTTCTTTTAAAGAAAACATTTGAAGACTTACAGACTAGGGTACATTACCCTAAAGAGTTATGTTAATTCCAAAGCTTGGCCATACTGATATGCTAAGAGCTAAAGGGTCCATGTTTCTGAAAACTCTACCAAGTTTAGAAGAAATACATCAACAGTTATGGAAGAATAATGAAAACTGGAAAACATGAGATTCAATGTCCTTAAGTTACTCTGGGAGAGAGAACTGCAATCAAGTGCTGAGAGACCCAAGATGAAATCTCGAAACGATCCTCTTAGGCTAAGCATCAGAAAAATGACAGACAGGACGGATGTCAAGTGAAAGGGGCTTTCCCAGCCAAGGAAAAGAAACAGCTTGAGGAGACAGATCATTCCAGAGGTCCTCTGTCAGGGTTGGGCGGGTGAAATGATGTGTTCTGTAGTGTATCTCCCATCTTTAATGTCTCGTTGCTGTCAACCTGCACCAACTATCTATCTTGTGCCAGGACAGTTCATCAAAGAAGTGTCATTCCTGGGGTGGGCAAATTGACCTCAGGATAAAATGAAAATTCCAAACTTACTCAAACAGTCAAACAGGAGTACCTTTCCCAGGGGGCTGCTAAATGCACCTTGACCAGTTCCTAAGTATTTTCCTCAGGAAGTAGAAGAGGGAGTGAAGGGCCAGAAGGGCGGAGTAGGCGCGAGATTACTTTGCTTTAAATAAAGACAAATAACATCTTGGAATCTTGATACAACCTCAAGAAAAATAATTATCATGGCTCTCTACGGCTAAAATCTGTTGATAAATCAGAGCCCACCTAATGGAAAACACAAGGCACTTCCGTTCTCTAATTCTGTTTCGTTGTTGCTGCTGTTTTAAACTGTTTTCTTTCATTTTTGTATTCAAATATTGGTATAAGTGAATAATTTTACTCCTCTAAATGTTATATATATATATATATATATATATATATATATGTGTGTGTGTGTGTGTGTGTGTGTGTGTGTGTGTGTGTGTGTGTATATATATATATATATCTCACATTATTTCTACCATCCCTCTCCTCACTTCATCTCTTCCCACATTCCCTCATACCATCTCAAATCCATTGCTTTTTTCTTATTATTGTTACACATATATAAAAAACATATAAATGCTACCTGCTATTTATATATCTATTTAGTGTTGGTCATATGTATATGCTCAGTTAGTACCTGATAACCCATTAGAGGGCTCATTTCTAAGAAAAACTGTTTCTCAGTCTCTTAGTGATCAGTTGCCTGTAGCTTTTCATCTGGACAACTGCTGCAAGACTGGCTTCTGTCAATAACAGAGAAAGTGCATTTATGAAATCTCAATAATATGATTGCCTAATCAAGACCCAAATAATGGCAATACCAGCTTATATGCCAGCATGAATGGGTGAAACTTCACAAGGCCCCTCCTTTAAATATGGTATGTATGTATGTATATATGTATGTATATGTCTGCATGTCTGCATGTGTATGTTTGTTAATGTATGTCTATATATTTGTATGTGTATGTCTATATGTCTATATGTTTGTATGTGTATATATGAATATGCATGTATGTCTATATGTGTATATATATGTCTATATATGTATAAATGTGTGTGCATATGTATGTATATATATGCTTAAATGTATGCATGCGTGTGTATAAGTATGTGTATATATATGTGTGTGCATGTTTATGTGTATATGTTTTTATTTCATAGAGAGAGAGAAGGAAGTTACAACTATACATACCTGAAGAGTCAGCAATAATAATTCTTCACTAAATATGTAGAATAAAATGTTCTTGATAGAGAGTTCTAAAGAGTCCACACTGTACTCACTGTATGTAGTTTATCTCCACCAAACATGACTAAACAATGTCCCATGTGGCCCCGTTTCTATACTAACCACAACAATACCCACAGGAGTATTTTGTATATGTCAGATGATGTCCAAAATACTTGTTCATTCTACATAAAAACTCCATGAAACACATTTCCATCTTCATTTTTTAGAATAAATATATAAGCTTCCAAAGATGAGTTCATTTCAGCTGGGGATGTACTCAGCTTGTAGAGTGTACTCGAGTAGGATATATACAGCTTGTAGAGCATGCTCAGTGTAGGATGTACTCAGTGTAGGATGTACTCAGTGTAGGATGTACTCAGTGTAGGATGTACTCAGTGTAGGATGTACTCAGTGTAGGATGTACTCCGTGTAGGATGTACTCAGTGTAGGATGTACTCAGTGTAGGATGTACTCAATGTGGAGTGTGCACAGTGTAGAATGTATTCGGTGTAGGATGTACTCAGCTTGTAATGTACTCAGAATAGGATGTACTCAGTGTGTACAATGTACTCAGTGTAGGATTACGCAGTGTGTAGAGTGTACTCGGTGTAGAATGGATGTACTCAGTATGTAAAGTGTACTCGGTGTAGAATCTATCCAGCTGGGGATAGACTCAGCTTGTAGAGTCTGCTCAGAATAGGGTTACTCAGTGTAGGATGTACTCAGTGTAGGATGTACTCAGTGTAGGATGTACTCAGTGTAGGATGTACTCAGTGTAGAATGCACTCAGTGTAGGATGCACTCAGGGTGTAGAGTGCACTCGGTGTAGCATGTACTCAGTTGGGGTTGTACTCAGCTTCTAGAGTAGTACTTGCCTGGCATACAGAAATCACAAGGTTCAATCCTGATAGCACCACATACACTGAGTGTGGTAGCACATGCCTGCCACCCTAGCACTTGGGAGTTGAAGCAGGAAGATTAGAAATTGAAGGTAATTTTTGGCTATAAAGCAAGATCCAGCCTGGGCTATATGAGATTCTGTATAAAATTTAAAAAATCAGCTCATAAACGCAAACAGCAAAATTTGGGTGAATATCCCAGCCTACCTTCTACTCAGTAATTGTGATATTAGAAAACTCTTTATCAGAAGATGCTGCTGCATTCTCTTGGTTTATTTAGAGGTACTATTTACATGATATTCACTGGTACTATAAAAAATAGATAATAAATAATAAATGCTAATTTTTATTTCAACTAATTACAAAAACAGAGATTTCTAGGTTTGGCTCCCACCCATCAGTATTTCTTGGAAAGTTTTGGAAAACACAAAGGCTGACCCTGCTGCTGGGGTGCTACAATGACAGAATCTCTGAGAAAGGACCTTAAGTATGGTTTGGAAAGTTTCCTCCCATCATCTACCACAGAAAGGGCAGAGCTAAGCATTAGACAATACTCCTATGGGAATACTGGTCACAGAAGGCCAGTGGGACAGAGAAAGAATAAGACTCTGGGATGAAATCTGCTTCCTGGAGAGGTATCCCAGTGTGTCCTTTGGAGTACACACAGTGTAGACAGAGTACAGTCAACAGAGCCCCCCCCTAGGAAGAGCACTTGGACATGAGTTGAATATTGGCTCCTTCTCCTTGGAGATCAGGCATCAAGTGGGAAATGAAGATCCAAACAGCCTATTTTCCATGCACACATGATGAAGTTGGAACGGGACCCCACTATGGAAGGAGACTTGCCACTGTAAGCTCCAAAACACCAGGTGTCCTAAAAGAGCTTCTCCCATAACTCTAAAGTTAGGGCAAGTATAATCTCCTGGCCTCAGTGCTCTGTCTAGAAAGTGAGAAGAGTCTCATTAAATAATTCTGCTCCAGCATGAACATATCTGTGCATGCATGTGTGCATGTGTGCGCGTGTGCCCTGCAACACTAGTCAGCAAAGCCAAGAGTCAGGATTGGCTCATCCCCAGTCTCCCACTACACACTTTCTCTCTTATATGTTTATCCTATCTAATGGTATGTTGGACTTATCACATGACCCCCCATCTTGTTCAGAAAATCAGCAAGATTCCTCCATCATTTATATGTATTGGTGGTAATTGGGGCCATTGTCTTCCAGAGTCCTTTGGGGCTACTGAGTTTTAGAAAGATTTTTCATTTGTTGAAGTATATTAGTGAATATTCAAACATCTCATCTGCATACGCAAAAGGAAAACATCTGCTTCTCTTCATAACTAGTACTGATCATAGATTTTCAGGAGCTTTATTGGTGGATGCTCCTTAGAATCTAATTCCAATGTGTGTTATAGAGTCTTCTTCTGGTAAATGAGGGGGAGGTAAAGATGGGAAGGAGACCAGGAGGGGAAGGAGAGGGGAAGGGAAGGAGACAGGAGGGGGAGGGAAGGAAAGGCAGAGGAAGGGGCATTTAAAACTGGAAAAATAGCTGACCTAAGAGCCCAGATGCCTCACGGTCCCTCAGAATTGAAGGCGGTGGGGATATACTAGGTGGAGCTCTAGGCCCCCTTCAAAGTAGCTGCAAACATTACAGCTACCAGTGAAAATGGCCTGTAATGATGGATGATGTGGTTCTAAATGATGATGGACTCAGAGCTGAGGAAATGGGCCTATTCCCCAAAGTCACAGTGATTACGTGAGGTACAATGCTAGAACCTGTCACCTGCTGCACTCATTGGCTGAAATGAACTTCTCCCCTTCTGTATCCCCTCAAAACCACACAAACCTGGAATGCTTGACGCAGAGTGCAGGCATGTACACACACACTGACACACACAACCCTTGACTGTGCTCTATGGGGACAATTCCTCACCTCTTCATTAAAATAGAGCCAACGTGGCATGAAATTGGTGGCCTCAACATTCTTCCAGGCAGAAGTAAGTTAAAGAGAATTTTCTTGGAGTAGATGGTTTCCTGCTATGGAATAACAATAAACTTCCAGATCTCATCAGGCTGGTTCCTTTTCTCTTTGGGAACTTTAGTAACTTAGATTCTGTACTGGGTAGAGCGTGTGTAAGAGATACACTCAGGAAGACAGAAGAGCTTCAAGATGCCCAGGACCACATCCTTACAGAACATGAGACCTGAAAGAGATTTCATAGTTTCTGCTTAGCTCCTTTATATTTCAAATGAGGGAAACGGGATTCAGATTCATCTCCTATGTGCCACAAGTAGATTCAGGGCCAGTGGCTGTGAATTCCAGCTCCTAATTTTAAATCCAGGTGAATCACCCTCCATATGTCGTCCTCTCTGGAGTCTCTGACAAGCTAGTCCTGAGGGTTCTAATGTCATTAGTTAAAACTGGAGGGCTGTGTCAACCCTTGAGCAATGCTTTCCCTCAGATGCAAGGTCAGATTAAACAGGAGAAGAACACATGTGGTGCAGCCCAGATAATCAAGTCTTCTTTCTATGAAAACTTTAATCCTCAAGGACAGGACAAGAAGGGTATAGCATTAATTTTTAATCCCCTCCCTGATTTCAACCGAAGTACTCAACATAGCAGATTCAGTAATGCTGGAAGGAGGCAATCCCTGTGTCCCTATGGGGTAGCACAATGACTACAAAGATTACTTTTCCCAAAGAGGAATGGAGGCTAGAGCATCAGTTGTTGGCCCTCAGCTACCACCTTCTCTGAGAAGGGGTTGCTGGTTTTTACCATTCTGTTTGCCAGGTGAGCTGCCTGTGAGCTTCTGGGGATTCACCTGTCTCTGCCTCCCACCACATATTAAGCACACTGGGATTCTGAACACGTGCAACCAGGCCCAGCTTTATATGGGTTCTGGGGTAATGAACTCAAGACCTCACACTTGCATGTCAAATGCTTTGCCCTAGTTACTGTCACTGCTAATTTGATACAGAATAAAGTCATCCGAGAAGAGAGTTTCAATTGAGACATTGCCCAAATCAAAATGGCCTGTGGGCACATCTGTGGGAAATTGTCTGTTAATTGACATAAGAGGACCCAGCTCGCTGTGGGTGGCACTATTCCCTGGACAAGTGGTCTTGGGCTATCTAAGAAAGCCAGCTAAGCATGAGCCTATGAATGAGAGAGCATGAAGCATTCCTCCATGGTTTCTGCTTTAATATCCTGCTTGCATACCTGCTTTGACTTTCTTCAAGGATGGACTGTGACCTGGAAGTTGAAGCTATATAAATCCTATCTCCTTCTAAATGGTTTTAGTAGGTGTGTTTTTTCATGGGAACAGAAAGAAAACTAGAGTTCTGCTGAGCCATTTCCCTTGATAGGTGGTGATGGCCCATTCCTTTAATCCCAACACTCCAGAGGCAGAGGCAGGTGGATTTCTGAGTTCAAGGCTAGTCTGGTCTACAGAGTGAGTTCTAGGACAGCTAGGGATACACAGAAAAACCATGTCTCAAAACAAAACAAACAAAAAAGCCAGAACCTACAGAGAGAATGTGCTGTTTAGAAAGGAACTTTTCCCATCACTCCTGGGGTACAATGTCAGGTCATCGCACAGAGAAGTTTATAGGATGTAAGCTCTCATATCTACATGCATTCTGGAACAGTGATCACACAGCTTCCATAATTCATTTTGGGTTTGGCTGGAATCTAATTAAAAACTTAGTCCAGGTAGATTTACCAAGAAAATCCTCAGAAATAAGGATACTGTGTACTTTACCCCCTTGTCCTTCCCTGACTTCCAGTTAAGAGAACACTATGAGGTGTCTACTTTCAGCTAAGCTGAAGTTTCAGGAAATGCATACCTTGAATAAGGTTTAAAATACATGCAAATTATATGAAGACATGCATATTATATTAAACGACAATTTTTAAATATCTGATAAAATGCAAAAAGGAGCAGGGAAATGTCAGAGGCAAAAAGCAAACTGAACCTGCCGTAACATTGTTCCAGTCTGCTGAGGAGGAACCCTGGTGATCTTTTCCAGTGACACTAAATAACGTGTAGGTGTCAATTATTACATATCTAAGCCAGCTCTTAAGTACTGTCTGCATGTTGAGTCATTCAACTCTCAGAACAGGCATGTGAGGTAAGGACACTGTTGTTCATACTTTGCAGAAGAAAAAAGGAAAACCACGACTTGTCGAAGCTTCCTCAGGTTTACAAAGTTAATGTGTGATGGAGTTAGGATTGTGCTGAGTCACCCAGAGGCAGAATTATGTTTTTAACTAGAACACTAGTTCTTAAGTGTGTAGTAGAGAGATTAGCATTTGGGAGAGTTGAGAAGTTTGTGGATATGCAGGGCTGGGATGTAGACATTTTAAGACTCCTGGCATGTGAAGAATTCTGAGCACTTATTAACTTCCAGGTCCCAGGGGAAAATCACATGAGCTTTATCTGCCATAGACCAAGAGACACTGAGACTTGGAAGAGGTAAAGAGCTGCTCTTCCCGGAGTCTTAGAGGGGTGTGGGCCTCCTAGTACCCAGATTTAATAGCCATCACATCAAGGATTTACAAATAATACAATTCACTTTGTGATGACCAAATATTTGGTAACTCCATATAGCAGTGCTAAGACATTAATACAAATTTTCTCTTCCAATGTCTGGAACTGAGAGTAGATTGTCTGGATACCTTTATAATTATCTGTCTATGAGAGCTGCATGACATCACGGGAATTTCACAGTCAGCAGGTTCTTAGTAGGCTTTGGAAAAGGCAGATGAGGCATAAAAGTTCTTGAGCAGAGTTTTGGCACAGCTGACCATTGACTTTGGCAAATGGACTGGGTGGATTTACAGATCATTCCTCATTCTAAAGTACAGAACATAATATACAAGCTTTTGATTCTACTTTCTCTTCTTCCAATGAAAAGAGCTTTCTACACCCTATGATGGTTGTTCAATATCTGACTTCAGCTTATAGTGTTATGTTCCACTAAAACATGATTTTCAGCAGATCTAATATCTTTCTAATTTCTAGTTGTGGTAGTTTGAATAAAAATGCCCCCTCACAGGTCCATAGGGAGTAACACACTTAGGAGGTGTGGCCTTGTTGGAGATGGAGGAAGTGTGTCACTGGTGGTGGGCGTTGAGGTCTCAGAAGCTCAAGCCAAGTTTAGTGGCTCACAGTCTCTTCCTGCTGCCTGCAGATCTAGATGTAGAACTCTCGGCTCCTTCTCCAGCAACATGTCTGTAGGCATATTACCATGCTTCCTGTCAAGATGATAATGGAGTAAGCCTCTGAAACATAAGCCAGCCCCAATTAAATGTTTTCCTTTATAAGAGTTCCCATGGTCATGGTATCTCTTCTCAGCAATAGAAACTCTAGCTAAGACACTGGTCAAGATAGCAATGTGAGAAATGTTCTTCTGATCATTTGGATACACCTTGTCTCTGAAACAAATAAAATACTGTGACATACTTTGTTAAGTCATTTCAACAATGCCAAGGAAACACCAGAGACAGAGAGCAAAGGAGTTGAGTTGCATGATTTCTCCAGATTGTTGTGTAGAAAGAGTGTCCAGGTCACCACATGGGAAATGTAGTCCAGAGAGAACAATCTCTCTGCACTGAGAAATCAAGCTGGAATGTAGATATGCTAAAGCAACTGGGATTCTCAGGGCAGAGTGTTGAGAAGGAGAAAGGGCCCATGGAGTACAGAGCACCTACTATCCACTGGGTGCTCTTGAAGTTCGTATCCTCTATACTGTGTATGAGGAAAGTGGCCTGATTAGGAATAAAATCATCTGACAAAATTAAAAGGACAGATTCCTTCCCTTCCAGAGAGCCAAGAATAATGTCTGTTCCCACCATGCAGAGTAGAAAGCCTAATAATTGATGGGCCATGAGGCAGAAGCTTCATAAAGATTAGTTTCTGCTATGGAACAAAATTAGATCAAGATTTCTTAGATCCCACTTAATAAAAAAGGAAAGCAAAACCCCAAACGATGTAACTACTTGGAGTAATATGGCCTCTACAATGAAAGCCCAAAGTTGCTTTTAGGAAAACTATGTAACATGAACCACACAAAAGATAAGATTGTAAATGTTTAGCATCCTATCCAAAAGTGCCTGACACAACACATAGATAAGTGTGTCCCACAATGAAGAGAAAATCATCAGCAGAAAGTGATCAAGATCTGACAGAGAAGATGCAAATAGCAGGTAAGCAATTAAAACAATTATTATAATTTTTCCTATGTTCAAGGAATTAAAGATTGAAAACCTATGTTTAACACATGGAATGTGTTTTTAAAATCCCAAACTGGGATTCTAGAGACAACAACTACAATGCCTGAAATTAATTAGTTGGATAAGATAAACAACAGATTGTGTACACATAGGATAATCTGGAGACAGTACAATATATAGAAAACTATCCAAAATAATACCAGATGTTTTGTTGTGTCCAAACGAGATAGCATAACATGAAAGAGATTAGATTTAGGTTTTTAACTGAAACAGCAAAAGAAAAACCAAGAGGTAGATAAGTAGTGAGATAATAGAAGATGATGATGATGGTGGTGGTGGTGGTGGTGGTGGTGGTGATGGTGTGATGATGATAAATAGATAGATGATAGATAGATAGATAGATAGATAGATAGACAGACAGACAGACAGACAGACAGACAGATAGATAGATAGATAGATAGATAGATAGATAGATAGATGTGTGTATCACACACATGCACTTATGAGACACTAAACATCAAGAAAAAAATATGTGATTACTCTTTGAATTTTAAAAAGCCATTCTACTCATCCCTGGAATTCCCTGGATGTCCACCTTAAGAAAATATCAGACTGCAATATAAGGGGAGTATGATAGTTAATTTTGTGTCAACTCAGCCAAGCTGTAGAACCCAGGGTACCCAATATTTGCTTAACTGTTACTCTGAGTGTTTCTGTGATGCTGTTTAGGATAGGATTAACTTTTTTATTGGAAGATTCTGAGTAAAGCACATTGCCCTTCACATTGTGGATAATCTCCATCCAGTCAGTGGAATTCCTCAAGAGAGCAAAAGGCTGATCTTGCCCAACTGTCTTTAGTTTCATTTGCTGTTGGTGTGATAAAATACCCTGTCAAAGCAACTTAGCTGGGAAAGAGTTTATTTCAGCTCACAATGCCACCACAGCAGTGGAAAAGCCACAGCAGAAGGAATGTGAAGCAATACCCAGAGTCAAGAGCAGAGAGTAGTGAATTAATTGATACATACAAGGGGGTGCTCGTTTTGCTTTTCCACTATTACACAATTTCAGTCTCTGCTTAGAGAATGCTGACACCCACTGAGGGCAGGTCTTCCAACCTCAATTAAATTAATAAAGATAAATCATCATAGGCATGCAAACAGGCCAACCGGATCTACACAATCCCTCATTGAGACCTTTGCCATATGGTTCTAGATTGTGTCAAGTTGACAATTAGAACAGATGATCATATCAGTCAAGTGCAAGTACAGCCAACAGATCGCTGTTGATACCAATCTGTAACTTTAGCTTCTGAGTTTTTCTATCTGGTGACAGATTGCGGCCTTAAAACCTTCATAATCACACAAACAAATATATTTAAGGGAACAATGATTCTGTTTCTTTGATGAATTCTAAGTTAAGATGAGTTTAACACCCGATATAAGAAGACATAGCAAATATAAGGGAAGAGCAAGGAGGCTCCAGTTCCTAAGACAGATTGCCAGAGATGGAAAAAAGAAAATTACAGAGGAAACAACTTATTTTTCATGGACTGATCAGAATACAGCCTGTGAGGCAACCACCTGGCTCAAGATGAAGAATCAACAGAATTGATACAATGTAACAACACCAGACAACGTGCAGGACTGGAAATGGGGCAGATTCAGTCCCCAGATTAGTAACCACATAAATTATGGCACTGAGCATTCACTTGCACGGGCCTTGCCTCAGTAAGTTCAATAACTATGAAATATGAAAACAACCACCACCCAACATAACAACCAATAAAGTTGCACACATCGGAACAGGCAGATATTGCCTATAATGAGAAGCCAATCAACCAAAACCAAACGATAACTAACACAGATGTTGAATTTGCAAAAGGGAAATTAAAACAGCTATTATAACTGTATTCTGTGTATTTAAAGAGTTAAGGGGAGACATGGGAGGTATAAAAGCATGTAAACAAAACTTTGAGAGATGTGAATTGTTTTAGGAAGGAAAGATAAGGAGGAAGAAAAGGAGGAAGATGATCAGGAGGAGGAAGAGGGGAAGAAAGAGAAAGCATCAGTATGGGACAACTTAAAGGAAGGAACCAAGAACAGGTCAAATCCCAGTTTGTAGAAGAGTGAAGGAAGAAAAAATAAAATTGAAGACAAAATGGTCAAGATTTTTGTAAATTTGGGGAAAAGCATAAACTCAGAGGTTTGGAAATTGGAGGGAAGGGGCTAGAGCTAGATTTGAACAAAACATACTGTATGCACATATGTTATTTTCAAAGATAAAAAGAACAATCAAAAACAGGAAGAAAATTGCTATCTCAAATGACACAGTGAGACACTTGGAAACAGTAAATGAAAATGGTCTTAGAAAAGGCAGAACATGCACGCGGAACAATGACAGGGACAGCAACAGACTTTTGGGGGTAAATAATGTAAGTGTGGGGACAATGTCAGAGCATCCTCAAGGAACTGGAAGCAGAGAAGTCCACCAGCTTAGAACGTACTCTCCATGAAAATACCGTTTGAACATAAGGATGATGCCATAAACATAGATGATGAAAACATGACGGGAGAGAGAGGGGGGGAGGGGGGGTTTCAAACAAGAACAGGAAATTCATGACCAGAAGATCTTCACAACAAGAAAAGTGTAAAATGAAAATGTAAGAAATGACATTAGGTAAGAATTCAAATGCATGTCACGGAGCAAAGAATACTGGA
Organism: Uromys caudimaculatus; assembly: GCA_028551405.1. Taxonomy (NCBI): domain Eukaryota; kingdom Metazoa; phylum Chordata; class Mammalia; order Rodentia; family Muridae; genus Uromys; species Uromys caudimaculatus. The sequence goes on along the minus strand of CM052711.1, from coordinate 23,237,690 downwards.
AAGGGGGACATTGTGGATAAATGGGGAATGTTTTTCGTATTAATATAAATCTCATTAAAAGATAGTTGTTTAAACAAGTGCATAAATAAGTACAATGAATAAATGGATGCATGACGCACACGCAAGTGAATACGCGTGTCTCTGTGAGGAGAACAGAAGGACACTGTTAGATATGTGTCTCGAAATGGGGTCTCAGCAAAAATCACATAAAGAAAAAAGAGACAATATTTATGCTGTCTGTAAATTTTCCAAAATGGATAAAAACCAGCTGAAATGAAAGGACATTCTAAGGACGTGGAGCATATCTAAAGGACCCGAACATCTCTATAGAAGGGCTAACTTTTTCCTTAAAGGAATGAAGAACTGTTAATTACAGAAGAAACAGTCGACAAGTATTAAATCGAGTAAAATTTTCTCATAATGAAATAAAATCGCCAATAAAGTGAACGTCCAGTCTCCTTGAATTATTAAGCTGTCTCATTTCAAGCGTCTTCCCAGGGACCACGATGAATCTGGTTGTTCATATGCTGTGTAACTCCCTGGAAACACGGACAAGCATGTGTACGGAGTCTGTGGATTCATGTCCCGTATCCTCCAGCTTCACAGCAACAGACTTCAGAAGGAAGTTATTTCATCAGGATTGACTGCCCTATTTGACCAATCGAAGGATTCATGCCTTTCATCAAATGCAAAACAACAAAACAAGTATGAATTACATTTCACATACAAAAAAACAGGTCTTACTTGTTCTAATTTTCCATTTAAAGCTATCCAACTGGGCTTTGAAAATATTAAGATGTGTTTCTCTTAGTATCTACAAATTTGACTTGCTTTAAAAATAAATCTTTCTACCAGTTGTGAACTACTAAAAGCTGAGCTCTAAAAGACAATTTAAATGGATAATAAATATCGAAACTTTGAGAATGAGATATAGAAAATACTGTGCTGAAGATGTCAACTATATTACTGTTTATGAAGCATCCATTGTTCAAGATGCTGTATTAAATATTTTCCATATGTGTGCAATTTGTTACTTCATCCACTCTGAGATAGGGAGGCATATTTAAATCCATTTTATACACAATAAATAAGGAAATGGGGAGATCTGATCCCTGAAGCAAGGTCACACAACAAACTGATGACAGAATTAGGATTTAAAGTATGTCTGACCCAGAAAAGTGTCATTTGAGTAAAAAGAACATTTCCTTCCAAATTCAGATAGGCCTCCCTTTGAGTCCTCATTTATCTGATCTGATGAGCCTGACTTGTCCTTTAGCTGCACTGGCCTGCATTCCTCAGTGAGGCAACTGATTTAAATCTTGCCTGATATGAGGATGATACAAGAACCCACATAACAGGAGGTGATGTGCCAAAAGAATTAACACAGCATGACACCTAATACCAGCTAATAAGTATCAGTTAATATAATGATTATGCCCCTTTTCTCCCTGATAACATATGTTGACATCTAAGCTGAGGTCATCCTAGAAGTTTGATGTAAGAAATAAATGTCTTAACATAAAGTCTACCCCCCACAAGTGGTAAGTTTATACCAACTGTACATTATTGACATTTGTTCTACCTGTAAGTCTAACCCCCAATCCCCACTCTCTCAAAACCTCATCTTTATCTTCTTTCTTAGATTAAAGAGATCAGAAAAGTATTTCACAGGCCTGAGACTCTGGGGTCCTCTTCAATGTACCCCACAGTCCAAGAAGCTCACTTCTTCCGATGCTCACTAATACTTCTTAATTCCAATGGCAGCTATCTCTCCTCAGATTGTAAGTGTATTTGAACATGCCTCATAAATTCCTGTTTTGACTTGAACCAGTTCACTTTTAGCACTGCCCCCACTGCCTTTTACTAAAGCACACATATAATCCTCCTACTTAAAATATTACATTGCTTTACCAACATCCTCAGGCTCATCCAAATTGCCTTTAAAAAAATACTGACTTTAAAAAAAGGAGCTCCTCCTGCAGCTCCTTCTAGAACTTTCCCCCCTCCTTACTCACTCAATTTTATTCTCTCTCTCTCTCTCTCTCTCTCTCTCTCTCTCTCTCTCTCTCTCTCTCCCTCTCTCTCTGAATTTCTTACTACATATATAAGGTTCCTCTTGAATTGGCCTTAGCCCACCTTTCCAGCCTCACCCTCTACAATCCCGTCTTTATTCATTCTATTCTGCTCATGTCAACGTGTTTTTCTCGGTTATTTTAGGTATGCATGACCTTGTCTCACTCTTGAGAACACTTTCTGTTTCAACTCTGGGCTTGCTATCTATTGTTCCCAGTATCAGAATTGCCTCCTGCTTTTCAACTAGCTAACTCCTCTCACTGACACGCTTTTAGTTTGCAATGAGTGCTAGCTAAACATATATCTGCTTGCATAAGCAAATGAAAAATTGCTATAAGATGCTCACAATAGGTTTATATGGAGGGTGGGTCTTTTAAGAATGACTTGAGTCTAAAGTAATAGGAGGTGGAGCTGAATAAGTTTTGCTTCAAGGAAAATAGGCCAAAGTGAAAGGGGAGGGATTTCTAAGAAGACTCTGACATAAATCACTATGAGTCTGTACCAGCCAGGTCCCTGGGCTCGCACTCAAGTTCTAATAGAAAGGAGCCACCAATATTTAAAAGGGATTGATGCTTTTAAATAGAAAGCTGTGGGGCCGGCCAGTACCTTAAATAACTAAATAGAATGACCTTAAGAACTTCATTAGAGAGATGGTGCTGGACACTCTGAGAATTGGGCTCAGAGGACCACGTAAGGCATTAGTAGTCTAGCTGGGCCTTGATCCTCACAATTGTTATGTAAATAATAACTTTATAGTGCTTTCATGGGATCTTGTAGTGGTACTGGTGAGAGAATAGTTTACGGTAGGCATCAACATTATTGATAGTATTCACAGTCAGATACAGAGACAGGAACTATGTCAGTGAAGTGCCAATGCCTTCTGAAACCATTGATACAGGGACAAGAAGTGTCTTAGTCAGGGTTTCTATTCCTGCACAAACATCATGACCAAGAAGCAAGTTGGGGAGGAAAGGGTTTATTCAGCTTACACTTCCACACTGCTGTTCATTACCAGAGAAAGTCAGGACTGGAACTCAAGCAGGTCAGGGATCAGGAACTGATGCAGAGGCCATGAAGGGATGTTCCTTACTGGCTCGCTTCTCCTGGCTTGCTCAGCTTGCTCTTTTATAAAGCCCAAGACTACCAGCCCACAGATGGTACCACCCACAAGGGGCCCTCCCCTCTTGATCACTAATTGAGAAAACGCCTTACAGCTGGATCTCATGGAGGCATTTTCTCAACTGAAACTCCTTTCTCTGTGATAACTCCAGCTTGTGTCAAGTTGACACAAAACCAGCAAGTACAAGAAGTATTAAAAAACAGTGGGAAACAACTGTTTTCCACTCACAGAGCACACTTGGAAATCTAAGCAATCCTGAATGTGTTAGGTGGAGTTTAAAGAGTCTCGAATTCTATGGAAGTGTAGAACTTATTAGGTAGAGACTTCATAAGTGATCTATAAATTGATGTGATCTGGGAAGAATAGCCTTCAGTGGCAATGAGGCTAAAGTGCGTGTAAGTTTTAGGGAGAATTTAAATTTAAAAAATGTATAAGGTAAGGAGTGTGATGAGACACTAAGGGGAGAAGATGCTGGAATGAAGGCTAAGACTACAGCTCAGAGTGGAGAAGTGCTTGCTCACTGTGCACAAATCCTGAGTTCCATCTCCACCAGAACAAAAGCAACTAAGAAGTTCCAGAATAAGCTTGTTGTGAAACAAAGGAGAAAAAAATTCATGTAGGAAAATTATTGATATTCCATATAAAACAAAGATATTTCCTCTTCTGGAAATGCATTATCTTATTAATAATTTTCAATATGAAAATCATGGCCATGCAATCATGAAAAAGAAAAGAAAAAAATACATTCTAGTATTTCAGTATGACTGAAAGTACATCTTTAACAAACTGTAAAATAAATACTGTGAATACATATATGTATGTATATGTGTATATATGTTTGTATAGATATGGCATATGTGCATGTATGTCGTAGTACTTGTAAGACATGCTCCTGTGAAGACAAATAATGATAGCTAACATACATGTGTTGGCACTGTAGTATGTTCATTGCATGTATAGAAATTTTGACTCTCAAAACATCCATTTTTATCTTCATTTGATCAATACAGTGTGGATAGATAAACAGCTTAACGGGAGCTTCAGATGACAGGAAGCGAGGACTCAAACCCCAGGATCAAGCAATAAGGACTACAATTTCCCTGGGATGCTGCAGCTAGAGAAGACAAGCCAGCAAGTTTAGGGTAGTCCTGTCAGAACCTGTTTGTTCAGGAATCTTGTTTTCCGCCTCCCCTGCCCTTTGCATATTATGGGACTTGGGTCATGAGACCTACATGTACTTCAGTCATCATCTCTTTAAACTTGAGTTAATCTTGGGCTATTTTGCCCGCCCTGCATCAGGGATTCTGTTTGGCTACTTGTTAACTGCTCTGAGATTTGTGACAGAAAGCCATCTACAAAGATGGCAAGAGGGAACTGGGTAGTTTACACACTTGGATCTTTGCACTTGGGAGGCAAATACTGGAAACGCTGGTGTTGAAAGCCAAATATGGTTAGAAAGAAAGTTCAAAGACAGCCTAGGCTACCCATGAAGTTGTCTCAAGAAAGAAAAATGAAAAGTTTACATCCCAGAGAAATGAACCTAGATGGCTCAATGGCTGTCACCATTGAGTGTGTTATAGTCTATTAGATTAATAAATCTTTTTAAAAAATATCTTACCTGAGCACATGATAAATATTGATAACACTCATTGGTAAATAAGAAAAGTTGTATGACCGAATTTTCTTTGTGATCAGCCCTTACTGTTTTACTTCTATTCTCCACTTATTATCGCCCAGCTCGTGTCAAGGCTGTCTATTCATGAAGACTAGGATAGGCTTTATGAAATTATGTGAGTCAGTCAAATGCTTAGTGGGCACGAGACCTTCTCTCATTATTGATCTGTGCAAATGTAGTTGGGGCTTCCATTCCTGTCCCTCAAGAGATGAACCCAAGCTGAATTTGATAGGGCGCCGCCTTCCCTACCGAATGCCTTTGCTCATCTGAAGTATACAGAAGTTGGACTCAGCGATCTTTCCACCTATGATATGATAAGTCTCCGTTAATTGATCTCACTTCCCATGCCTCAAGTTCTACTCTGTGGAAAATATAAAGTATCGAGTGTATAACTGATCACCAGAAAATGGTGTAAATATTCCTCATAGAGATTGTAGTGGACATGTGTATGCAGAAAGGTAAAAGGTTTTTAGAATCCGAGTTCAACTGTTTGTAGGACTGGACGCTGAGAACTTGATAAATGCTACTGTAATAAAAATAGAAAGCACTGCAGGCAGACACCTGATGTCAAACTCTGGCCTCATCATGTTCTTGCACATATGTGCACACGCATCCACACAGATGTTTGTGCCTTCGTATGCATGTGAATGGGCGGAAATGGTGTAAATATTCCTCACTGAGATTGTAATGGACATGTGTATGCAGAAAGTTTAGAGGTGGCTCAGCCAAAATACAGCAAAGACAAAAGGAAAATGGAGAGGTGGTGAGCTTGACCAGAAAGACCCTGGCAAGCTCATCCTAGATCACTCATGTTTTATGTCTCCAGATAGGAAGTGTTCAGCAAATGTTTGTCAACTGAATAAAGTCCATGTGCGCTTTTTGGCTCAGAGAACACTTTCCCAAGCATTACCTCCGATGCTCCACAATAGCCTTGCAAAGTGGACAGGGTCACACAACTGTGCATATTTGTGGGGTAGTGTGTATATTCTGACACAGCTCTAGACTGTATCCTGTTCAAATGGGGTGAAACATACCGATCTCCTGGACTGTTGATCACACTTTGTAGGTTGACCTTTCAGGATCAGCCTTTCCAACCCTCTCCTCAACCTCCAGCACCTGCTGGGAACAACATTCCAGAGATTCTTGCTTCCTTTTACCATAATTTAATAGCCATTGGCCAAGCATTGCCTATCTCTCCGCCCCTTCTTCTCCTCAGCCTTGCATAACTACCATTCTACACTCAGCCTCTTAGAGATTAACTTATATTCTGCATACAGATGAGATCATACAGTGCTGGTGGGTATTTTTAACCCCATTTTCCAGAACTAAGAAACTAAGCCTTGGAGCACTTGAGTGATTTTTTTTCCCAAGGTCACAAACCTAGTTAATAGCAACACCGCGTCTCACGCAGCGGCTCTGAACCCTAAACCCTGTGTTCTTTTCATGGCTTTATTCAAGCCTCGTAATTCTAAAATACAGTCCTAAAATAACACAAAAGCCTCGGCCAGCCTCCTTCTTTATTCCCTTGACCTCATTAAAGCTTTAAATGGGACTTGTCCTCGCAAACTTAGGGTGCAACATCAAATCCGTTTGAGTTTCTGGGGCGCGTAGCGACAGCTTGCTTTAATCTAATAATTGGCTAGAGTGGAACCACAGAAAGAACATTTAAAAGAAGGCAAATTGTTATTTTTCAAAACCAAGCCATTCCCTGACTAAAAGGTTCAGAGCTTTTTCCCTTTCCAAGAAAATATTTATCCCTCTAAAAGATTTCTTCCCGTTAACAATATTTTTACAGCCTTTGTGATACCTTTACAGCGTTTTAGATGCAACCTAAATACTATATATTTCGAAAATGGAACCATTACATTAAGAACACTGCATATGTTTAAAAGTGTCTTTTATGGGGTTTATTAAAAGAAGCCATAAATTTCTGAGAAAGGTTTAAGCCATATTACATTGATCTTACTTCTAATTTAAACAAAATGTAAACTTTAAGTAAAACCTTGATGTGGAATGTAAACTCACTCATATACCCTGAGCTGACTCATTCTCATGCGCCACCTTTAAAATATTAAATCATCTATGAGGCACTCCATTTCTTTGAGTGTTTTTCAATCACAACAAATAGCTTTCTGGTGATTGCTTGTACCTGTTGACTTTCTTGGATTCATTCACAATGAAGAACGTACGGCACCAGCTGGCTACAGAACAAGGTCGGAACAGGATCAGCTCTGCAGGCCAAAGGCAATTTGTAGCCCTACTAAGCTCCTGAGGTGCCCTTTCCAGAAATTCCTGCAGACACTGAAGGCATGGTGATTGCGTCTTAGGAATAGAAGCACTAGACATTGGGAAGAGCTAGGCTACTTTTCAAAAAGACACAGCAGCCTGGCTGCTGGTGGCAGAGGCTCCAGCTGTATACCCTGATACTATCCTGTCTCCCCTGCAGGATTACAATGTGGATTAGATGAGCTCATACCCATAATGTATCTAACACAGCTTTTGACAGATAATACTCAACAAGATGAGCAGGCAATGACATCATCATTGTTATTAGCTGCTACATGTTGGGGTTGATGGTTTCTTCTTTAACCAGGGCCATTCCTCAAAAGGGACACAGCAAATTGTGCTACATGCACCAGATTATCCTTAAAGATGTTATCAGATAATAAGAAACATATATTTGGTCATATTTATTTGGTTTTCATTTCTATTTCTTGTTCCTAGAAATTCTAAGTGATAGGGTAAGAGAAAAATATTTTGCTCTTTATAAGAAGTCCCTTTCAAACAGTCCTACTGAAGTGGGAGTTAAGATGCCCAGTGGCTGGAAAAAAAAGAAAAAAAGAAACCCCACATTGCAGGAAAGAGCCTGGCACCAAAGGAATCAACTACACACTATAGTCCCAGGAACTTTGAGCACCACAGAGAGAAACCATTGAGCTAATGACCAACACGCATTGACGCCTGTGCAATAGACCCCCTGAAAGCCCTACCAAGGATTCTGAGGTTCTGGGTTAATGAAACCTTCCAGTAGAGTAGCACACCCCAAGCAAAGACAGGACAGCTGCCCTATCCCAGGCCCTTTCCAGCCTTGCTTTATGCTCCTATTCATTTGTAATTTTGATGCCATCTTTCATAAGGAACTTGGAGACATGAAGATAGTGTTCTCCAGAGTTCTGTGTGCTGTTACTGCAACTTACTGAAACAGGGTAGTCTCCCAATCAGCAGCAAAGGCAATGCTCCTTTGTAAATGTTCCTGTGGTTGGATCAGGAATGGGGCCCCTTGCAAAACTGAGCCCTCTACAAGTTGGTTCTATGCTAACTTCAGGTAATTCGTATCAGAACTGAGTCAAGCCTTAGGACATCCTGTTGGTCTTATGATATGAGCTAATAGGGAAGACCACTACACATTTATTGTAAGTATGCTAAGAAAAAGAACAGGGTTTTCCTCTACCCTCCCAGGCTAAGCCTGTGTAAAGCAAACTTAGCATCAAATGCCAATCTAGGAAGTAGAAGTTATAGAACCAATTGATTCCACAATGTAGAAAGGTGACTGCAAGAATGAAGCACTTTCCGATTCTGTGGATACGAGCTCCAGTCCTTTTCAGTGCCACTGTATACCTCACTGAAGCTCAAAGCAGAATCTCATCTCTTGGCCAAGCATCCAGACCTTCAGCTCAGAGAAACCATTCCTTGTTTTTCCATTTAGATGCATTTCTCCCCAGAGTGTTTCACTCTTCACCATAGTACAGACTCCTACTCATCCTGCAAAACAAAGGCCATATGTTATCTCAACTACTTCAAAACTCTGTTCGCATTTTAAAAATACTGTGAACTGGGCAGTGGTAGCGCACGCCTTTAATCCCAGCACTTGGGAGGCAGAGGCAGGCGGATTTCTGAGTTCGAGGCCAGCCTGGTCTACAGAGTGAGTTCCAGGACAGCCAGGGCTACACAGAGAAACCTTGTCTCGAAAGACCAAAAAAATAAAATAAAATAAAATAAAATAAAATAAAATAAAATAAAATAAAATAAAATACTGTGTAAAATGTTCCATTGCGTCCACAGTCATACATGCCTGTCTTTCCCACTAAAGCCTGGACTGTAAACGGCTGAAGAAACAAGGCATGAATTATTCATCTCTCTATCCTTTCATGCAACACAAAACCAAGCCCACAGGAAATGGTGTATGCAAGTCTAAGGAGAGGAGTGTGTGGTAACCTCTGTGCTTTTAGTCCATCAAATTGCCTTGAAGTCTGGCCATGTCAGAATCAGGAACAAGAAAGAAATCTCACCCCCAGCTGTGCTGAGCTCTAGAAGATACAGGCAAAAACTGAAAGAATTCATTTTGACCTTTCCTGGCTCATAGAACAGAAAGAAATAGCCTCAACCCTAGCTGTCACAAAACTGCCCCTCTCCAAAGTCACCTGCTGCTACCTCTCAAGGTTCTGTGCCGGCTACCTTCTCTTACCTCTCCACAATAGCACCATTGGAAACTCAACCAGTCATCGTCTGCATACCTCCTCATGAAGGATTTGTGCTCTTTGATACAGCTAATGGAATTCAATCCATGCTTTCTTCGAATCCTAGAGAAAAATGTGTTCTACCAGAGCACCAATATAAAGTTTGGAATGCTCCTGAAAACCTTTGATGAGGTGATGGTTATTCCTCGCTGTTGCACAGCTCACAACCCACTAATCCTCTTCTGGGTTTTGCATTTTGAGAAGAAAAGCCACTTGTGTACCAACTTCCAAAAGGGATGGTTAAGTGGTCACCCAGAACGCAGATATTATCTCACCTAACTTGCTATGTAGCAGTGACATCTACTGGGGAACACTGTCACTTCAGGGCTCCTGTTTTCATATAGGACTTAGTAACTTCAAAATATTCCCTCATCTTATCTTTGTAGCAACGTTATGAGGTGGTTAATGTTATGATCTGCAGTTATTACATGATGATGACAAGACTCAGAGCAACTCAGTAACTGGCCTGGTGTCACATAGCAGATGCAGGGCAGAGCTGGGATTTGAACCCAGAGGAGGGTTACTTCAGAGCCTGCTCTTAGCTATTAGTACTTGCTACTTCTTGGACTATCCACCCTCTTCCCTTCAAATATACCCATTCCACAGCATCTTACCTGCTGCTTTTAAATCAGACTGTGGATGTAACTTTCCTCCCAATAAACCCTGCCCTGGTGATCACACCCATGCCCCTCACTCCCTATTACCTAACTCACTTACTAACAACTATAGATGCTCCAGAGATAGTTTGGAATACATTGTGGATGAGTGAATGTGACTAACAAAACCCAATGTGTGCGGGTTGTAGACATAGTATGTGGAGGCAGAGCCATGGGGAAGGAGTGGCTGCCTCCTTGGAATGGTCACCTTTCTCACAGAGTTATCAGAAAGCATACCCACAAGATTATGGTTAACTATGCATCAATCAAGGAAACCATTAGAAGATCCTCATAGGTCCTAGGTTAGAGTCCACATTTCCTATCTTGGAACAAAATATTCCATAGCATTGGGCTCCTGCTGACCTCACCCACTTCCCCAGAACCACGATACTTTGTACCTCTGGTTCCAGAGATGCTGTGGTTTTCCAAGCAATCCTCTTCTTCACACACCTATAGACTCATGGGAGTCTCTTGTTTTGCAGAATATAGTTCTTTCTACCTTGCCTGAGCAGTCTCCACTTCTTTCTCAAGAACTGGTTATCAACTCCCCCTGGAACTTTCCAGAGGTGTCTATTAATGCTGAGAGTCTCAGCCTTGACCCAGCAGCATGGAGGGCAGAGGAAGTGCTACAAGTTTCAGTCAGTCCATAGGCAAGGCTGAAGCCCAGGTTGGCCATTTAGTAGATAGGTGACCCCTGCAAGTTAATTAATCATTCTGAACTTCAGATTCCTCCTCTTATTTTCAAACTTTGGAAATTTGGAGGTGGTACCTACTGCGTGCTAAGGTAAACACTGAATGAGCAGCTAAAGTAATGTATTTGAAACAGTTCACAGTAAAGGGCGGAAAGTGTTAGATGCTGTTTCTTTGTTCTATCTATTTAGTCATCTCTATTCCTACAGTCAGTAAATTGCTCAGCCAGAGACTGTTTGGCGGGTGGCTGTAGAGATGGCACAGCAATCAAGGGTATGGTACATCCTGCTCTTCCAGAAGATTCCAGTTTGGTTCCCAGAGACAAGTTTTGTAGTGGACATCCTGAGAACCTAGCTATGTACCTATTAGAAACTGATAAATGTTTAGGGGAAGGAGGTTGCAACTTTAAAAAGAAACAGACAGGCTAGGGAGATAGCTGAGCAGGTAAAAGCTGGAAGACCTGAATTTGATCATCAGGAACCACAAATAGTAGAAAGAAAGAACCCAGATCCCGCAAGTTGTCTGGAATTCTGTCATGACATGTCCCATGCTCCTTCCCCCAATCAGTAAATCAATAAGAAACACACATGAATGCAACTTTGAAAAACACTGCTTTTGTACCATGAGATCCACCAATAAAAATATATTAAAAAAAAGAAACACGCTCATCTCTCAAACATGGCCAGTGAAGGATCCGGAAACTGTTTAGAGACAGATCCGAGAACCAGGTGGGACACCGATGGAGCACAGGAAGTGCATTTCACCATGGCTTTCACTCTGCTCTTCTCTGCACAAATGTCATTGGTGGCTCCATCTTCTCAGTCCCTCTGGCTTTCCAAATCCGCCCTGTGCTAGGACATCTTTTGAACATAATCGTTTCCACATATGGAGAGCACATTGAAGTCATTCCGGATGGCCATTACAGAGGCAGAAAAACTGCTGTGATATGATCTTTTGGGGGTCAGGACTCAAAAGCTGGGAAGGAAGCCATCTCTGAGGGTACTATGTGAACAGCCTCAAAATGCAAACCACTCCCAAACACCATCTTGTCCTTCCTCCTAGGTGCCTGGAGATTCCATCAGAACCGTTCTTTTTTGAAGTCATCCTATTTCCAGAAAGATCTCATTCAAATGCCAGAGGTGCTGCTGCAGAAGACTGGCCTTGTGTGTGTATTTCAAAGGATCTGTTTCCCATGAAGAGAAGGGGGATTAAAGACTTAGCCACTCAGCTAGTTCAAATGGCAGAGAAACAAAGAGTTGCCACATCTCAAGCACCCTCGTTGTATTGTTAAGCTTTGTGGCAGGGACTTCTAAGCCCTTGGATTTAAGAGCTACATGAGGAAGGTGGGGTCATGTTGATCAGAAGACCTGGTTGACAGTAGGAAAAGAGGTTCTGAGGAGATGGTGCAGTTCAAAAAACATAGTGCCATAGGCATAATTTCTCCAATGCCGACTCCAGAGTCCACACAGAAGCTGTTTAGAAGCTGTTGCTAAGGAGACCTTGCCATGACTGATCAGACCCGTATCAGATGGATCTCTCCAGAGACACAGAACCAAGAAGAAAAGCACAAGAAGATATATGATGGGAAGCTATCAGTAAACATGGCTCAAACGCTCATGGAATCTGAGACCTGAAAGATCCAGCATAGTCCTGCAGGCTGAAGACTCTAGAATGCAGGGTATATGTTCAATACAAATACGAAAGCCTCAGAGCTGAGAGAGAGCTGGCGATGAGATTCTCAGTTGAACCAAAGGCTTGAGAACCAAAGGGATAGACCAATACCTGCCCTGGGGTCCTCGTGGCTTGAGAGCTAGAAGATCTGATATCTGAGGACAAGAAAGGGACAGTGTCCCAGTGCTGGAGGAAAGGAACAGCCATTGTCCTCTACCTGTTTCTGTTCTCTTGGGGCCAGGGCCAAGCAAATCATGTTCTCGCTCACACCGCTGAGGGCAGAGTTTCACCACCCTCTCTACTCAAACTCACACAGTAATCTCCCCAGGAAACACCCTCACAGACATACCAGGGAATTCCCCAACCTCCACCAAAATTAGCCACCCCCGCACTCTTGCCTCACCTTAACACGAGTCCTTTAATTTTCTTTTCATTCTCTCCCAACATGTCTCAGCCTCATAGTGAAGCAAGTGAAGTCTGCTACAAGACCCTCAGCTGCCTTGCCTTCACTTGACCAAGAAGATGGATGGTTCCCCTACCCATGCCAGGCACAGAGGAAGGACTGGTGACCAAGAAGCTAGAAGTGCAGCCCCCTTCACAGAAGCATGGGATTGCAGGTGCACACCGCTCTGACCAGGCCAGACTGTAAATGACCACTTGTTGGCTGTCATTAAATGTTTGTCATCTAATACAGATTCATTAAATGAGAAATCAGCTAAAATATTTTCATACACAGATGTTGCCTCAAGATATAAAAAGCTGTTTGTGAGTGTGGCTATCTTCACAGACGTGATGATTACTGGGTACATTGTGAGGAACCTGATTTGGGTGTGGCTTTTGCCATTCTACATATGCGCCTCTTGCTTCACTGTGGTGAAAACACAAACCCTTGAGATAAGTTGTATCTCAGAAATGTAATTTTATTTTTTTTCAAACTTTATATTTAATTATGGTTTTTAAATGCTTTAACCTCCCTTGTAACCCACCACCCACCAGAGGTAGTAGAAAAGAAAGGGTCGAGGGGAAGTGGACCTGTTTAGAAAGGTCCTTTGGAGAAACTCTCATCTGTGTTGCCTGGAAACTGGCAATTCAGTTCACAGATTAACAGTGGCAGCTTGATCTACTCACAAACACTTTACAGATACACCAGCAGTCCAATTCAGTAAAGTCAGGAGAGCAAACCCGAATCAGCAGTGGTGGCACTACCTAGCAGAGACAGCCAGGCCGCAGTCTCCGCACAAGTTGACAGGGTGGACTAGGAGGAATGCCAGGAGAATTCTTGTCTGTGTCTCTCTCAGGGAAGCAAAGATCAGCAAAGACTCGAGAGCCACAAGCGTGATACAACTAGCTCTATAAACAAGGCAAGCCCAGCCTCCATCACTGTCTGTTGAGTCTTTTTATAGTCTCTCTAAACATCACATGTTCTCCTCAGGTCTTGCTCCAGCATGTGTCTTGTTTTAGCACATATATCTGTCTCAGCTGGCATCACTCTGCCAATCAGCCCGAGTCCACAAAAACGACAAAAAACTACAGCACACCACCAGATTTTTGGTGCATTTCTCTCTATAGAATCCCAGCAAACACAGCTCAACTACACAGTATAAGACAGACCAATACATACATGACAACAAAAAATCCTTCATCAGTGAGTCCTTTCAGGTACTTGCTTTAACAGAACATCCTTTTACCTGGGTCTACTTTAGCTAAACGTTCCATTACGAGTCTACTTTAGGCTTTCACCTGTGTCCACCTCGGCTAAACATTCCTTCACATGTTTGCCCCAACAAAACCCCATCCAACACAACTTTCCAAACAAGCCTCAATGTTTCGCTTCACAGAAAGTTTGTTTGAATCGCTCAGTGCCACCATTCTTTGTACTGTTTCATAGGGGAAAAAATACTGCTTTCCACAATGTGAGTCAAGCCAGGGGACATGCTAGTGTGTTGGTTTTTTTTAAAAATTTTAATTATTTATTTATTTTTTGATACTTTATTTACATTTCCAATGTTTCCCCCTTTCCAGGTCTCCTCTTTGGAAATCCCCTATCCCCTCCCCCTGCCCCACCTCTATGAGGGTATTCCACCTCCCTCCCACCTGCCCACCCACTCCCATATTCCCACCTTGGCATTCCCCTTTACTGGGGCCTCTAACACCCTCAGGCCCAAGGGCCTCTCCTGCCCCTGATAGCCAACAAGGCCCTCCTCTGTCACATATGTGGCCCGAACCATGGGTCCCTCCATGTGTATTCTTTGGTTGGTGGTCCAGCCTCCAGGAGGACTGGGGGGGTCAGGCCAGTTGACACTGTTGCTCCCTTCATGGGGCTGCAAACTCCCTCAGCTCCTTCAGTCCCTTCTCCAACTCCTCCATCTGGGACCTCACTCTCAGTCCAGCGGTTACTGTAAAGTGAAACTAGGGTA
>CM052711.1:23191826-23222371 GCA_028551405.1 Uromys caudimaculatus | reverse complement strand
TACCACATTTTCTGTACCCATTCCTCTGCTGAGGGACATCTGGGTTGTTTCCAGCTTCTGGATATTATAAATATGGCTGCTATGAACAGAGTGGCGCTTGTGTCTTTATTACATGTTGGAGCATCTTTTGGGTATATGCCCAGGAGAGGTATAGCTGGGTCCTCAGGTAGTATTATGTTCATTTTTCTGAGGGTCCACCAAACTGATTTCCAGAGTGGTTGTACCAGCTTGCAATCCCACCAACAGTGAAGGAGTGTTCCTCTTTCTCCACAACCTCACCAGCATCTGCTGTTACCTGAGTTTTTGATCTTAGCCATTCTGACTGGTGTGAGGTGGAATCTCAGACTTGTTTTGATTTGCATTTCCCTGATAACTAAGGATGTTGAATATTTCTTTAGGTGCTTCTCAGCCCTATGAATTTCCTCCGTTGAGAATTCTCTGTTTAGCTCTGTTCCCCATTTTTTGATAGGGTTATTAACCCTTTCACGCATTGAAGGAGCCACCCTAATGTTCAGACACCATTGATATTTTGTTAAAAATATATTCTTCCGGTGTGTGTGTGCTAGCTCATTTGAAATTACTTTTTATGATCTCTCATGGGCTATAAATATAGAAGCCTAATAATTATTTTCATAATAAAGGGAAGTGAGGTAGTGTTTCTTTTGTGTTCTGTGCCGATTGGGTCCAAGACCCTTGTGGCCAGCAAAATCCCTTATTTGAACAATGGAGTATTTGCATATAGTCTTATGTATATTCTTGTATATATTCCAAATTACCTCTAGATAGAATACACTATCCGACACAATAAAAATGCAAAGTAAATTGTTTGTGTGCTGTATTCTTTAGCTGGTGATAGAAGAAAATTGTCTGGACATGCACATTACAGATATTTTTTTACTTAAGTACTTTCTCTTTTAATTTTTTGATACTTTATTTACATTTCAAACATTTCCCCCTTTCCAGGTACTTTCAAACCTTGGCTAACGGTATCTGTGGCTGAAATGCTTTAAATCCACAGAAGGGATCCCTCAGACACTGAGAGCTGGTTGTATATAAAATTCAAAACCCACTAAGCAGCAATCCCTCTGGAGATGTATGTAGCTAGGTAGCACACAGTCCTCTTCTTCACAAGAAAGTAAAATTTAACGGGAAGAGGAAACAAAGAATCTTGGAGAAGCTCCAGCTAGAAGATTAGACAGACCTGAGCGCTGGCTAAGGGCAAATGATGGAGCATAACGAGGTCTTTTCCCGTAAAGCACAAGAATCAAGAAGAGGAGAATGAGAGGAGGTGAAGAGAACAGACGAAAAGCAGGAAGAGAAGGAGAGAGGGAGGGAGGGAGGGAGGGAGGGAGGGAGGGAGGGAGGGAGGGAAGGAGGAAGGGAGGAAGGGAGAAAGGGAGGAAGAGAGGGAAGATCCTGGACAAAGGAAAGGTTTTAGCTGAGGATATGAACAGTCTATTGATAAAGCACTATAAGGACTAAATAAAATAGTTACATGCTTCCTTTGGCAGCTAGCTGGGGACTAGAGACATGACTTAGTGCTTTAGATCACTCATGGCTCTAACAGAACTAGGTTTGTTCCCAGCCTTCACCTTGGGTACCCCAAAACAGGCTATACTCAAGAACTCCAGGTCCAGGGAACCAATGCCCTTGTCTTCAAGGGCACTCCACTTCTGTGCATATCCTCACACATATACATGTAATTTACAGTAAAATATGTATTTTAAATAAAATTAAATAAGAATGGTACTGAGGAGAGTGACCATCAAAGAATAGTATATAAATTTGAGAACTGTTTCGTTAAAAATTAATTTCTATAAAGTCCTACAGTAAGTGTTCAGGGCACCTTAAGAATCCATGTCCTTAATATTTACCTTGGTCTTGCAAGAAAGTTTACTTTGATAAAAATGTCTTAAGAAGTAATTCTCATAAGTGTAATGGGCTAGTTAGACATCTTAGGTCACTTATAAATCATATTCCTTACAGTTGAGTGAGACTAGTCGTTAACAGCTGCCACTGTCACCACCTGGTGGCCACACTCTATATAGTATTTCTTAGTAATGGTTGCATTGACTGAAATCCGAAGCATGCCTTAGCAGTGCACATATTGCATATGCTGGAAGGGTCCTGGCAGTAGCCTTCCTCACAGGCTTTCCTAAGCGAATACTTGATGATCCTTTGGAGCATGCTTGAAGGTGCCTGAAGCGGTAAGGTCACCTTGTGTCAACCTTCAATGCGGTCGATGTCAGAACAGCTCTCCTCTGGTATCCCTGAATCCCTGGCAGCCTGAATTCAAATACGAAGGCATTGCTTTGAAGACTCAGGTAAAATCAAACTGGGCCACCAAAGCTTCAAGCAAAAGAGTGGAAAGGGGGAGAAACTACAGAGCATTGAAATGCAAAAGCCCAGTGTATCCAAGGCCACAAGGAGGGGATGGGGATCCCACATCATTGGGTAACACTTCTTGGTCATATATTATACAAGCGGTTTGCGTCTAAAGCATACAAAGGACTGTTGAGATTCAATGATTAAAAAAAACTCAATTTTAAAAGTGGCCATGATATACACATAGCTGCTTCTCTAAAGAAATACTCGGAGAGTCAATAAACATGAAAATTATGCACACCATCCAAGAAACAGAGATGTTAACCACAATGGGATGCTACAGTATGCACAAGGAGCATGGCTAGAGTCCAAAGCTAGTGACAAGTGAGAGGGCTGGAAGCTTGGACCCGCCTCTAATAAGTACCATGAAAGTATAAAGTGCTGGAGCTATGAGGGAAACCCACTGTCAGTTCATCAAAGGTTACTCTGAAGGTCATCATCAGACCAGGGATTCAACCGCAAGCTACATGTCATAGAAAGAAGAAATGGAAATCTACACCCAAATGGTGCGTGAATATTTATTCAAATATTTCTAACAGGCAAAGATTGAAAACAAGTCCACAAGCCCACACTGATGCTTACAATGAACTGTTATCCATCATTGAAAGAATAAGGGGTCCACGCATATAACATGGCCAGCCTTAATGATAATCTGCGAAGTGGAATATGTCAATCACAAGAGAGAGTATTTTGATATTACACTGATATGGGGACATTCAGAACAGTCAAAGCCAAAGAAATAGAAAGTGGATTCATGTTTGTCTGGGCCCTGAGGCAAGGATGAGTCTGGAGGATGATGTAGAAGGACTACGGGATGTCTGAGGAGATGAACATGTTCCAAAGTTGATGGCTGCAATTGTCATACACCACAACAAATACTTGATCCACTGAGGTACATGCATTCAGTGAGTGGCGTTAAATTGATGTTTGTAAAAGCCATTTAAAAAAGCACCACAGCACATTTCAGTGTGAGAGGGGAGGCTTTTCCATCCTGAAAATAAAATCATGTTCTAGAAAAAAAGTTTTACAAAATATTTATCTAGCGCGGGGGGTTCAGCATTTTATAGGGAAAAAAATCTTTCATAAAAGCTAAGTTGAACCTTGGGCAGCAATTTTTTCCCATGAAAGAAGACTCTCTTCTGATTTTCATGCCACTTACCAAAATGGGGAAATCATACAATTTCACGCTGAATCTAACAAGATGCTGTCTAGCTACATAAAAGCAGATTTCTCCTCCACAAATTATTCATGTTGATATTGCATTTATTTGTTCTCTCTCTCTCTCTCTCTCTCTCTCTCTCTCTCTCTCTCTCACACACACACACACACACACACACACACACACACACACACACGCATATATGTTCACATACCCATGCATTCACACTAGAACATCAGGTTATAACATGGAATATTCTTGAAACCTTGTCTATAGAAGCCGAGCAGACCCTGTATATGCAATTATTTAGTTCAGAGTACATAGATTCCTGAAAACACTCCCTCTGGATCTATATGGCTCTCTGAAACAAATCCCAGGATCTGAGCATTAGAATACACTTCCCACAGCACTCCGTCGCCCGTAGACTTCCAGCGTGAGTTAAACCAGCCCAGTCTTTCATTCCTATCTGATTCAGCTACGGTCCCAGAGATGGTGCACAGAGGATGGAAGAAAGACCCGTTTTTCATGACCTTCCTCATTTCTCCGAACAAAGCCCAGTGTCAAAATCTTTGAAAAGCACATATTATAGTAAAGAACCAGATTCAAAAAAACTGTTTGGAAGCATTCATGGCAGAGAGAAATAATTTTCTCTCTTCCGTCTCCAAATAAAAAACAACCTTATGATGTGTTCGATGGGAACGTTTAAATATTGAACCCATGCCAGAAAGTGATTTGTAAGCCTCAATAAATTTCATGAGATTTAAAAATGGTATTATTGTCCTATCTGACAGTGTCTTTCAGGACTTGGAGCTGTGTGGCACAGATTAGGGGGCCTTCTGATGAAAAGGGGGTGTGCAGCATGCTTGACTTACAAATCCTGTGGCACAGAAAATACTTGAAAGACAAATATTCAACTACTCTACTTGCAATTTCTAGTTACTGGTATCAAACCTGCCTCCTACATGGGGCAATGCCTCTTTTCCTTGAGAAGTTGGTAGTTACAGCCTAAAGTTTGTTTCCAGAAAGAAACGGGGTACAGAGAAACACACAGGCAAGCGTGCATCTAGGAAAAGCAACATGGATCTGTCCTCAGAGTAGATGCCCATAATTGATATTGAAGAAGATGGGCAGGTGATTCTCTGTGAGGTGGGTGTGATATTCGCATGTATAATATGAGGCTTGCGAGTCGTTGTTCTACTGTGCATGCTGTAATGTAAACAGGGTTAAGCGCACAGCACAGCATCAGTTTATTCTACAGCATAGCCATCGAGTAAAGCTAGGGACGCTGGAGAAAGGGTCTGTTTTGTTCCTGGTTTTCTATGCTTCATATCCTTATCTGACACACTTGGTGCAGACAGCCTCCCTTTTTCTGGCACCTCCTGCCATGCCGCAAAGCAAAGAAGAAGAAGAAGAAGAAGAAGAAGAAGAAGAAGAAGAAGAAGAAGAAGAAGAAGAAGAAGAAGAAGAAGAAGAAGAAGAAGAGGAAGAGGAAGAGGAAGAGGAAGAGGAAGAGGAAGAGGAAGAGGAAGAGGAAGAGGAAGAGGAAGGAGGAGGAGGAGGAAGAGGAGGAGGAGGAGGAGGAAATGAGAGAGATGCTTAGAGGGAGGGGTAGGACAAGACTGGTTCTTGCTCACTCTCAGCTGCTTGGGAGCTCAAAACAAGCAGAAGATTGATGACATTCCCCGGGTGTATGGGAAGATCTCCGTGTGAAAGGCTCCTCAGGAGGCCTGATAGACTTGTCATCTCTTAATAAACATTGCTGAAGTGTTCGGAGGAGAGATTCAGGGCAGGAAAAGGGCATGGCCAAGGAGCATCCTCCCTTGACAATTTATTTAGTGGCCCCTATTCATGGTACCTCAGAGCTACAGTCCTGATTCCCCCATTAGGGACCCCCTGGAAGTCTCGGAAGACCTAGAGAGAGACAACTTGGGGAATCCTGCTCCTCTTTCATTTGAGACCTTCCTAATTTCCCAAATTCACTTTGCATTGGCATTCAGAGTATCCTGGAAGGAATAGAAAAGCCCAGATACTGCAGACCTTTCTTTCTCCCAGCAAGCAGATCCTGCAGGCCCTGGCTTTTTTTTTTTCCTCCCAGTCCCTGGGGCATATTTGTTCTCTGGGTTTTCAGATAAATAAAGACAAAGTGTCTCACCAGTGTTCATAAAGTCGCTCTGCAGACGGAACAACCCCAGGAGAGAATTCCATGGGGTTCTTCACATCCTGCACCTCTCTACCCAGGACTTGGTTTTTGGGGGTTTTGTTTGTTTGTTTGTTTGTTTGTTTTCTTTTCTTTTCTTCTGGTAAATCCCTTGTGAGGCCAACCTCCTGTTCATATAGAGATGCATTCCCTGACTTGTCCCTGTTATCCATTACCCTGTGTAGAGAATTTCTGAATTTCCTCCCGAGGAAACTCATCTGCTTCTCTCTCTGGAACCCATGCTGAGAGCCAGCACCAACACACTGAGCACAGATACTAGACACTGAGTGGGCATGCGTCTGTGTGAAGGAATTCCACACTCCTCTTTTGCCATCCCCACCTTGAGGCCAACTTAGCTTGTCTATTAAAAAATACTAACTAGGACGCTTGATTCTACTTCTTGAGAGACAATCGGCTTTCATACATCTACACCAAATCCTTTAAGAAGGCAAAGACATAAAGTCCTCTGTGTGGCACCAAGGCCCTTGTAGAAAAGAAGACTCTCATCCGGTATGTTGCCCACAAAGATAATAAAGACAGTGATGAAGATACTCAGGAATATCTCCAAAACTGCAGATGTTTTTTGTTATGGTAAGCTAATCCCACAGGTATCTCTACCTTGGGCAACACAAGACAGAGTTTTAGCCACTGAAATAACAAAAAATCTAAATACATACATGGAGCCGCAGCCCAAGGCTGGGCTAGGGCTCTACAGCCCCATCTCTTTCTAACTAAAGCTGGAGTCTCTGGGCTCTGTTTTCTACACAGAAAACTGCTCTTCTGGTATTTTCAAGTCTTTTATGTGTAACATGTGTGTGTGGCCAAAGAGCAATTCTACATTCTCATCTTGAAATAATTGTGATTAATAAATTACAATAGCTCAGCAGCACAAGCTTTATTCTCATGGGAACGCTGTGATGTTTATATTCCTGCAAGTCAGCCTCGGCCTGAACTCAGAAGGTCTGCCCCCAAGGAAGTTTACAGAAGGCCTGGACTAGGAGTTGGGGGCTCAGAAAGGGGGTGGAGTTTACTCTTGGAACACTCTTCTGGAATCCTCTTTGTTCTCTGGGAGAGCATTAGGCCAACTGTGTCTTTGTTGTCCCTCCATGCCTCTCAACTTCAGACTCCACACCAGCAAAGAACATAAGCGGCATCACTGTCCCTGCCTTAGCCTTCGGACATTCAAGAGAAGAGGGAGGACTGTCAAAGTGTCTGGGAGAGATCTGTGGAAGGATCTATGGGAGGATCTGTGCGAGATCTGTGGATCTGTGGGAGGATCGGTGGAAGGATCATTGGGAGGACCATGGGAGGACCATGGGAGGACCATGAGAAGATGATGGGAAGATCTGTGTGAGGATCTATGGGGGTGTCTGCAGAAAGCCTCCAGCAGCCATTTTCTCAGCAGCAACTTTGCAGACTCATTAGTGGAGAAGCTGGAAAATACCTCTCCTGGGATGGTGGCGATGGAGTTAGCTGTGTAACTATCAGAGATTCTTCCTTCACTCCTTTGTTCCTTCTCCCTAAAATTTCTAAACATCATTTACTTTGAAATTTTAGAATTCACTATGTCCAAATCCTTAGGCTCAACCTGAGTGTAAAACAAAGGAGTAGTCAGCCCCCCCATTCCTGGGTGAGGCTGGCTTTGCTTCGCTGCCAGCCTTTGTCACTTTACACTGTTTGGCTTCACTAGTTTTTATAACTCACCCACTACACATATCTCTATCCTGTCACTTATGAAGTAATGATTAGCCAAGGGAAATGTCTTATAACAGTGATGTAATATTGCACAGCTATGATTATTATCGTCATAGATTTGTAATTAACATCATTGTTATCATTACTAGGAAAAAATGAAATCTCCTTTGTTAGTTTATCAAACACTCATTGACTGTGTCTCCCTGTAGGGTCAAAGATGAGTGACAGTATTAAAATCTAACATGAATGTACTTCATCGCCTGTCAAGCTAACCACAAAGGCACTATCAGAAATGATCAATGCCCAGACTGTATGCTGGGGAAGAGGGAGATGGAAGTATCTAGAAGAACAGGGGAACAGAAGAATTTTTACTTGGTCTTACCACTTGTGAATTGTCAGCCCTACTCAATTCTTTCTTTATTACATTGTAGGATTATAGAGTGACTTTGCCAGACATTATGAAATAAACAGTTCTCTTGACTAGTTAAAAGACACTTACCAGACCAGGGAATAGCTCGGAAGGTAAAGTACTTGCTTTGTAAGAACTAGGCTCTGTAAGAACACTTGCTTCATAATCATGAAGCCCTGAGTTCAAATCCCCAGCATCCATATACAAAGTTTGGAGTACCCTCACATGTCTGTTACTCCAGCACTGTGTACAGTGCCAAGACTGGAGGATTACACAACCTTGGAGCTCTAGGTTCACTGAAAGGTCATGTCTTGGGTGGACTAAGTCAGAGTATGATAAAGCAGGACATCTGGCATCCTCTTCTGGACCGGGCATGTTCAGGCTTGAGCAACTGCACACAAGTGGGCGTACCCATCTTCACAGATGCATACAAATAAATAAATACATAAGGAAATAGAATTAGTATCTACATTTGATTGATCCAGAGAATACACACACACACACACACACACACACACACACACACACACACACACATATATTTGGACCTGCTGACACACACTTGTGATCCAGCACTGGAAAGACTGAGATCAGTGGATCCCTGGGTCTCCCTGATCAGCCAGCTTAACCTACATCATGAGTTTCCAAGGTAGTGGGAGACCCTGTCATCCAGTCTTCAGCAGCTCCTGAAGAATGGTGTCCAAAGTCATCCTCTGCCTTCCACATACCTGTACACACATATGCTTGCACACCGACATGTGCACATGCACCTGCACTTCCACACATACAGATTCACACAGAGACCTTCCCTGTGGAATTGTGCTTCATGCTCATCTGCTGCCTGCTGGTCTTAACTGCTCTTAGTTACATTCCTGTTGCTGTTGTGTAACACCATGACCAAGGCCACTCATAGAAACAAGGGTTTAATTGGACTTATGTTTTCAGAGGGTAAGGAGTCCATCATAGCAAGACAGCATAGCAGCAGACAGCAGCAACAGGCATGTGGAACTTGTATCTTGATCCACAAATAAGAAGCAGAGAGGAGGATCATGGGAGTGTCATTAGTCTTTTGAAACCTCCTAGCTCACTCCCAGTGACACACCTCCTCCAACAAAACCACACCTCCAAACCCTTCCCAAACACTTCCACTGTGTCTAAGTATTCAAATATATGACCTTATGGGGGTGAGGGCACATTCTCATTAAAACCACAACTGCCACCCTCAATTAAAAAAACAACAACAACAGACTTTCATCTATCCTTAAGCAGCTTCATAGACACTATCTTTGGAGGAGAAGGTAGGGAAATTATCTGAGCACATTGAAAATGCCGGCTCACCCATTTACACCAGCTTACCATGCCTACTTTGAAAGTCTCTTTCACCAACAACTGTACTATCTCTGTCACTTCATATTTCACATACATTTATATGTCTGGTCTAGACCTTGGAAGTTTTTTGACACAAATTCCAGAAGTTAATGATATACTCTGTGGTGGTTTGAATAAGAATGGCCCCCAGAGGCTCATGTATTTGAATGCTTGTCCTGCAGCTAGTGAAAAACTTGGGGACAGATTAGGTGGTGTGGCCTTGTTGAAGTCATTGTGTTAACTGGGGTGGGTTTGGGGGTTTCCAAAGGCCATGCCAGGTTCAGTGTTGGTTTCTCTCTGCCTACAACTTAAGGGTCACGAGAGTTCTCTGCTTCTGTTCCAGCACCATGCCTACCCACCACCACACTCCCTGCTATGACGATTATGGACTAGCCCTATGAAACTATAAGCCCCCAATTACGTGCTTCCTTTTATAAGTAGTCTTGGTCATGGTGTCTCCTCACAGCAATAGAGCAGTAACTAAGGCTTACTGTGAGGACATCAAAATTGTTGTCAGACCTAGGAGGCCACCCCAGGGTAAGCCTTCCTCTGGTCTCTTGTCCATCCAGTGGTACTGGATATAACTCATGCTCTGCCTCATGGATTGGGCAATGAATGGATTCTCATCCTGATGCATCCTTCTGCATTCCTTCACACACTGATCAGAGCTACAGGAGGAACAATTACAGCTTGGGATTTTGGTTACAAATCAGAACAGCCATTAGTGTCCAGCATGTACCAACTGAGCACAGCCCTAGGAAACATATGTTGGCTTAGGGTCAGCCTGAATTAAGTCAGGTGATCAAAGCTCTAGTCATTCTTGTTCCCTTTCCCAACCAAGTCCTGTGGGGGCTGGGGACACAATGGGGGAAAAACCCCTTGCTCTCACACTAGTGCGTGTGGCTAACTAGCGTGTGGCTAGTAACTTCAATCTCTCCTTATTCCAATCCAAACAAACAAACAAACAAACAAACAATCTCGATTCTCAGAAAGCTCTGTGTTTCAGAACTAGAAGTCAGTTGTGAGTCATAGGCAACTTTCAGGTCCCCTTACCTAAAGGATTCTACTGCCACTTGTCACAAGTTCAGGGGCAAGTAGGACAGAGGCTCTCCCATCATCCTCCTCTGCCATCCTTGCCGTGGGGTTTCATCTTGATGCTCTGAGCATGGCAGCTGTACATTCAAATACCCTGCCTGCTTTCCAGACAGAGAAAGACAAAAGAGCAGCAGGTGAAAGGACGGATGAGTCCCTTCTGTCCTTTTGAAAAGCTTCCCCAGGGACCTTATCCAGTAACTGCCACTTCCACTTCGCTGAGCAGTACCTTGTCACATGTGTGTCTCAGTCCCTAACAAAGTCTGAAGATCATGAATCGTTTCTTGATTTTGTTTTGTTTTTTTTTAAAAATCAAAACAAAAAACCAGGTTCACTACCATCCCAAATTAAATCAAAATGTTGTCACCAGTAAAGAAGGAGAGATTGGAAGTGTCTGCCAAGAGAATGGTGTTTGATGCAGAGACTAAGGTCACCACAGACATCTGTAAGTGAAAAATTTGATATCTAATTCATAAGAATGTTCTATAAAAGCACTATAGGAAGTTAGAGTGGAGAGTTCCCTGCGCTGTGACTCCTTAGGGCCAAGAATGAAAGCACAGGTTTGGGTATGAGTGAATTTCAAAGTGAAGTGGAGCTGCTCTGGGTATGTTTTGCAAGAGGAATAGCCATTAGTGTCCAGCATGTACCAACTGAGCACAGCCCTAGGAAACATATGTTGGCTTACGGTCAGCCTGAATTAAGTCATGTGATCAAAGCTCCAAGAGAACCACACACAGCATTTGACTTTTGTCCTGGAGGTGACAGAACACGGAAACTGGCATTTGACCTTTCCCTGGCAGGGACTCGGACAGGAACTTATGCTTAAGTCCTGGTCTAAGGGAAGAACAAAGGAGTCGCCTGTCTTCAGTGTGATGTAAACCCTGCAAAGTCTAGGGGGAAGAGTAGGTGTATTCATTTCGTTTTCATTTTGTTCTGCTTTCAGGAACTAGATGTGGGACCACACAGAAGCAACACATTCTGAGTTTATTTTGAAAACAAACTGCAAGCGAGGAGGCTAAAGGTCAATTGTAAACCACAGCCTTTCTTTCTTTTCTTTCTTTTTTTGTATTCACTTTACATCCGGCTCACTGCCCCTCTCCCAGTTACCCCCTTCCACAATCCTTCTCCCCCATCACTCTCCAGAGGAGAACTCTAATAGGGTAGGGACCTCCTCTGGGTATCTCCACAACCTGACACATCAAGTCTCTGCCAGGCTAGGTGCTTCCTCTCCCACTGACACTAGACAAGGCAGCCCAGCTAGAAGAACATATCCCACAGACAAGCAAGAGCTTTAGGAGAGCCCCCACTCCATTTGTTTGAGACCCACATGGAGACCAAACTGTACATCTGCCTCATGTATGCAGGGAGGCCTACGTCCATCCCATATATATTCTTTGGTTGCTGGTTCAGACTCTGAGAGCCCCAACGGTCCAGGTTAATTGAGTCTATTGGTCTTCCCATGGAGTCCCTATTCCCTTCAGGGCCCACAATCCTTCCCCCTATTCTTCCATAAGAGTCCCCAAGCTCCATCCACTCTTTGACCACACAGCCTTTCTTAATCTCTATAGTATCTGAACTGCTGTAAATAGAATGCGTGCCTCCTGGTCTGTCTATGTCTCAGTTAGGGTTTTACTGTTGTGAACAGACACTATGACCAAGGCAAGTCTTATAAGGACATCATTTAATTGTGCTGGCTTACAGGTTCAGAGGTTCAGTCCGTCATCATCAAGGTGGGAGCAGGGCAGCATCTAGGCAGGCATGGTGCAGGAGGAGCTGAGAGTTCTACATCTTCATCTGAAGGCTGCTAGTAGAAGACTGACTTCCAGGCAGCTAGGGTGAGAGTCTTAAGACCATGCCTACAGTGACACACCTATTCCAACAAGGCCACACCTCCTAATAGTGCCACTCCTTGGACTAAGCATATATAAAACATCACAGTCTGGGACAGTTTCATGGGATGTTTGTGACACTATCAACTTAAGAATAGCTCTCCCTTCTAATTTCAAATGTATTTTATGCTGGATGATAAATTTTGTGGTAACTGGGTGGTACAGGATTCTTACTGATTCCAAGAGCTGGCTTCCCAACTGGACCCTAAACATCACTGAAGAGGCACTGCCAAACTCCTTCTGAGCAAAAGCATGTAGTCAGTTAGTAAGGTCACTTTGAAGCACTGATTTGGCTATGCAAAGATCAAAAGGAGAAACAACAGGGGATGGCTAAATTGCTTTCTCAGAAGCAAAATTCTAGATAATCAGAAGATCTTACAAACTGATTAACAAGTTTGACAAAGTCAAGGGCTAGGAGACAGGTAGAGGATGACAGCGCTGATCCTTCTGGTTGTGTGCTCGCTGTAGTTTTGTGCTCTTCAAGCGCTGAGCAAATGTGTCTGTGCATGTCAGCAATGGGGCTGGCAAGCAGTGTGCTTGTCATGGATTCTCACACGTCTGAGTTGAGCCTTGTCAGTGCATCATACATTCAGCAATTGCAATCGTCAGTCATTTTAGTTCTCTGGAACATTGTCTGTGGACTGTTGGATACGATATACACACGGGGAAGCATCGATATGTGAAAATCAGAAGATGGATTGAAAACGGATCCCTTTGTATGACTGTCCCTACTACTTTTGGCATCTCTTCCAGAAGAAAAACAGAGGAGAAAGAGAAGAAAGCAGCAAATCTGGCCTGCACTTCATAAGAATAAAAATTTCTGAAGATAGAGTATGTTGGGCAAATGTGATGAGAAATTTCCTTTACACTTACTTTATACACATATTCAAAAACAACAAAAATTGAGCCAAGTGTGGTAGTACCCAGCTAGAACTCCCGCATCAAGAAGCTGAGGCAGGAGAATTATTAAGTTCAAGGTTGATGTGGGCTATAAACGAAAGCTTGCCTCAACTACATTCTCTTTTACATTTTAAATGGTCTCTTTTAAATTGTGATAGCTCTTCAGTTACTTTTTGGATACAATCACACATGTACTTTCTAATATGATTATGCTGTACTCAGTTTATATTTCTCTATGTTAACTGTGCATCATGAAGGAGTTTATTACATACCTTGGTGAAATCCAGCTACATCTATCTCATTGCCCTATTATGGTTTTATATAAATATATATATATGACTACATAACTATAGTTATCTAGGAGTACTTTCAAAATAATAAATGGAGCTAGCACAGCATGACTTTTTCTTTAAGGACCCAGCACCACCTGAACATTAGTCATGACTTCTACCACAGGGAGATTTCCTCAGATGCTGTGTGGATTCGATTCTTGTCCTGAAATTTTTTAAAGTTTGGTTTCTTTTCCTTTCTTTCCTCATTGGGAATCAAAATAGCATTTGTTCATTTAGACTTCTCACGCTTTTCTGATTTGCTGTGATTCTGCAAAGATCACACATTTCAATAAAAAGCTGACACATAGTAAAAGCTTGCTAAATGTCAATCAGTGGAATGAGAGCTCTCTCACATGCTATCTTCTTTATACAAAGGATGCATGTGACCACCAAATGCTATTTTTTGACATTAAATGAACATTACAGAATTGTAGTTTTCCTACAAAATGCAGGTACCCCCCTGTTCTTCTGCCTGCAGCACAGCCTTCAGTGCATGGTATCTTAAGGACCGCTGTTCAAGTCACATTCTCACTGTTTTAGAAACTCATGACCTTCTGGAGCGCTTCCAAGGATCTGAACCCTACCATCACCTGTCCAGTTACTGAATCCTTTTGTCACTTGTCACAAAGTGCAGCTTTCCTGAACTTTCTCTTATATTTTTGGTTGTGAGCCCAGTCTTTAATGGCTGAATCATCTCTCCGGCCCCTGAGCTTTCTCAAATCCCTTCTCCAGGGCACCGCATTCTGACTCTATTTCTCTACTCCATGGTTTAACCAGTTCTCCAAACAGTGCTGATGCTCAGCTATAGCCAGTGGTAAAAACCTGGTCCATTGCTGGAAGATTACCCAGTGTGGAATCATTGTTTTCATTAATATTCTGATGACTCCACACACCCCAACAAGCATTAAGTAAAGAGAGGTGACCAATCATCAGTGTTCTTTATTTTGATTCCTGGTCCCAAGCTTGGGACTTGCCTGATTCTTTTCTGCAGGAACCTATCACCACAAAGTCCCTCCATTTCTTCCATGTAGTGTATTGCACATACCAAAACCCTTGCTAAGAAAGATGTCAGAAGAGACTGGTGCATCCCTGAGAAGACGATTACTACAAGGTCTGGGGAAGGAGGGGTAGCCACACATATGAACTGAATATTGATCTCATAGATGATTCCATTTTTAAAAAGCACATTTTTCATAGCTTTACTTATGTTTAATCTGTATATTCAGTGGAGCCAACTCCTAAGCTTTTGTGATGATTTTAATTTCTAGAAACAAGCAGAAGTTATGTCTTGACAATCGAGGTGAATGATGTGCTTCTGTGTCAAAAATCAGATGTGACAATATTGTGATGGCACTGTTTTCTTCACCTGGGGAAAGAACTGTAAAGCACATCCCCAAAGAGGAATTTGCAAAGATGCTTGAGCATTGGTTATGCGAGGACTGTGGGGTGGGACACATGGGGATGAAGCATGAGACTGTGGTGAAAACACAGGTTTTAAGGGTTATCTCTGAAGCCTGAAGCTAACATTATGCTCTGCTTCTTTGGAGAGCATTTGGTGTGTTTTATTTGCGGGGGATCATTGCTCATGCTGTAGACTTCACTTGTGGTGACCAATGCCTGCTTGAAAGAGGTGATCAGGCTAGTGTGCTGGGTCCATGGCCCATAGTTGGGGCTTCTACATTGATGCTTCTATGTTTCTTATTGCAAAGGGCAAAGCTCAAGGTTCAAAAGCCAGATTCTAGCATCCAGGTAGGCATTTTAGAATAAACGGAAGAGAATCACATTGCTATGAAATGTGGAGATCCCAGATTTGGTGCTTTCTGGTTTTAACGTACAGGCAGTCAAAGAATTATTTTTGAGCATTCAGGAAACAAAGATGTCACACAGGTAAGATATGATTGTCTGAACTCCAAACACTTATCAGTGCTGACTCTATTTTAACAAGATCTAATAAAATGGAGATTCATTCAAGACTTCATTAGGTCAATGGACGGAAAGTTCCAGATTGAGCTGGCATCTCCACAAAATCTAGAGCAACCCATACAAATATTTACTGAGCCAATGTTTTTATTTATAGAGTATAATCCCTGCCACCCTTTCTCTCTCCCTCCCTGTCCTAAGCACTGATCTGAGAACTGTGCGTACACTGGGAAAGTTCTACACCGTAGACTCATAGTGTATTCATGCAGACACAAACATTGCACACCGATGTATGTAACACACAGAGGAAGAGAAAGTGGATAAATATCTAGAAGATATATTTTGTCTAGATAGTCTAACTAAAAACAATAAAATATGAATAATGATAAGGTATATAGATGCATGGTTTCTCATGGTTATAGCCTTTAATAGAGGAATTTCGTCAGTAACTAAGTACACTTATAACACTAATTTAAATACTAGTAGCAATGTTGATAGACACACCAAGTACAGGATTCAATGATATATCTGACACAACTATCATAGTAATATTTGTTTATAAAAAATTAGTGCCGTAGATGCTCATGTAGGAGTCAATTTTAATAGCTATAAATATTATTGAAGCTTACAGACCTACACGCAAAAGATAATCACATTCAAAACAGTGTGTAAACAGTTTAAGTTTCTTGGTAAATCATCTGGCATTGGAGAGTGGACCAGGCTAACTGTTTAAAGACTGTTCTTAGATACTGGACTAAAGGAGAGAGAGGGAGGAAAGGGGAGGAGGGAGGGAGAGAGAGGTTGTTGAGGGCAAGGAGACAGCCCACTCTTCCAGAGGAAATCGTTTATAGCTGGATTGCTGGTGATTTTACAGAAGGAGAGAGTTCCAAAGCCAGGGCAGGCGTGTTTCTCCAGCAGGCAGAGTTATGGGGTCAGTCTGCAAGCCATAAAGCTCTGAGGTTTGTGAAAGGCTCTATATGGGCCTCGATAAACAACAATGATCAGCTTAACCTCTTGCTTCTGAGATACTCCTGCCTTCCAGGCTACAGCTGGTTCTGGTTGGGAATCTGGCCAAAGGCATCCCTGATTGATCCTGTCTTTGCAGAGCAGATGCAGAACTGCCAAATGACACAAGGTAACCTCAGGATCGAAGGTCTTGATGAGTATGGCTGAGAGACTAGAGTGTGAAGGTGTTTTACATTACCACTATCCCTTCAGCCAAACAAAGAGAAAGCACCCCTCTGTAGAGTGTTTATTTTGTTTAAAGTCCCTCTGATGGGTTCCTGGGCTCTGTAGTTATATAACAAAGTGGTGGCGTAATATATGAGGGCAGTGAGGTGGGAGTTGAACATACCTGTATTTGCAGCCATAATGAGAGCTTGGAGGTAACAAGGGGGGTGATTTGGATAATAATTAATAACCTGAGTTGCAAGCACAACTGGATCCGCATGCAAATTCTATGACCCTGCGGTGGCGCCTCTTGAAGAAGAAGGTGCTTTATTGCCTCTGTCAGGCGTTCCCTCCTCAGCTGTGATTCCTCACAGCCTTGGTGGTTTGCATACTGCAGCTAAACATTAGGCCATAATGAATGACAACTCAGCCACTCTGCACACTGCGGAGAGAAGCTGCCATAATTGGCTCCCCCATTGCTGTCCCATCCCCCTCTGCAAAGGAAAGCAGGCACTGAGCAGACACAGCCACAATGATGCAGAGGGACTGAGAATCCAACAGACTGCGAGGGTGCACAGGGGGTTGTGCCTGCAATGTGTTCACATGCGTCCCAGAGACACAGAGACACAGCCCTTCCTTCCCACTCGTGGACTCTTCTGACTCAGGGAACAGAGCACGAGGGTGTTCTGGGTAGGTGAGCCTGCTTTCCCAGCTTCTTCCACATGAATGGTTAGCACAAAATAACTGAACAAATTTGATTTTATTCCCTCTGTGATATAGCTAAGTTTTTTTTTTTTGATTGTTGTTAATTTTGGTTTTGGTTTTGTTTGTTCATTTTGTTTTAGGTGACCAGACTGAGTGCCAAGACCTCTGTTCTAAATGTATCTTTCCACAACATATACAACCTGGAGAGCCGAACAACAGGGAGCTGAGTCACAAACTGTCATGCTAACCATGATGACTGGGCATAAGACCAAATACTAGCAGAAACTATTTTATCAAACTTAAAATCAAAGCTGGTAGTTGTCTGTTCAGCTGCTACAACAAAATAACTTGACAGAAGCAACTCAAGAGAGGAAGTGTTTATTTTAGGCCACTGCTCCTAGGGTCAGTGAGTCACGATAGGGAAGTCACGGGAGCAAGGGCCTGAGGCAGCTGGTCCAGTTGGATCTGCACTCAAGGAGTAGAGAGCAGTGAACGACGCAGCCCCTTTCATTTTTCCATTCAGTCTGGCAGCTAGGAGATGCCTTTCCTTAATGAATCTAATCTAGAAAACCCCTCATTGACATGCCCAGAGATTTGTCTCCAAGACAATTCTAGATTCCGTCAAATTGACAATCAACTTAAACTACCATGCTATGTTAATTTTTAAAAAATCATCTTATATCTGTCTTTTACTCAAAGCCCCATCTGTAAAACTTTCTTATGCTATGACAAGGCCTACGTCCTGTATCCTGAATTACTTACTAAACAATAGCCTACCTGTGAAGCTTCAATGTTTGCATTTCATTATAAACCAAAGTAACTAGCATAAAACTAGAAACTCAGGTAATGAACAATGTCAGCCTGAGGGGATTTTTAATGTTGAGTAGAAGGTAAGATGCTTGGAGACAGAACAGTTGCCTTCTGGGAGAAGCTTCTTATCTGTTCGTTGCAGCTACTAGAAATTCGGCTGGGATTCTCATTTGATTGCCTTATTTCAGATAGTTTTATGTGTGATGATCCTGTCTCTTCATTATTCATGAATAGTGTGAATGATTTGAAAACAAACTGATATCAAGAAATTATATAGATGCCTATAGTTAGCTACCCAGCACAGCTGTTGAGAGAAAAGGCTCTTGAGAGAGATTCCTGAGTTCATGTAAGTATTGTAGACCATGAATGAAAAAGATTAAGAAGATAATCCCAGTTTTCTCAGAATAAGTATGACCACTGGACAGGTGTTTGGAAGGGAAGACTTGTGTCAGAGAGCTGGAGGTGGCAATGGGTAAGATCATTCGCCTGTCAGTTGACTAACTGTATGGTCTTTCTGAAGGCCTCTCCCCTCTTCACTTTTCCTGCAGAAGCCTCACTTTCTTGGAAATTAAAAATATATTCAAATAAAATGTTGGTTTTGTCCATTTTGAATATAGCTATCACAGGGATTAGGTTTGTCCAAGGAGATACACACGGGCATCTTCCAGTGAAACCTTCCAGACAAGCTGCTGTAAGGCAAGGTAAAGAATGCCTTGAGCCCTTTGCAATGTTTTCTGTCTTTTCTCCTCAAGTGAAAAATAGCAGGGGTGGTCAGAGGTCCACCAGGCCTGTGTGACACAGACAGAGCAACCCTGGGGACAAAAGCCAACACAGGCTGGGAAGAACAGAAGTGAAGCACCAGATGTCCTTGGACTTTGCGCAGCCCCCACACTAACCCCCAGCAAGGCCTTCAAATGCTTTTACAGGAAAGAATAATCCTCAGTTTGTTTAAATATCTCTGTCAAATCTGTTTTAACAGATGAACACAATCCTTTACAAACACCAAAAACAAGACTTTCATTTTACCCCTACACTGAGATGAAAGATCATTGAGAGGTTTTTTTGACACATGAATAACATGACTCAATTTACATATTTAAAAATCCAATTGCCAGATGAGGAATGGATTGAAGGAGGGTAAGAGAAAATAAAGACGTCAATTAAAACCATGCTGCCTTGGTTCCAACCAGAAATAAATAGAGTTTGTAGCAGTGCCAGTAGGAATAGTGAAATGGAGCCAAATTCGAAACATTTTTTTTTCCCAAGGAAACACTTTAAGTTATATAGGATGGGCTGTTTAGCTGTCAGAATCCTTGTTGGAGTTTTGTTCCAACCTTCATAGGCCATAGTAGAAGCCCAGTAAAGAGGGCATGGCAGAGGTTGGCTGCAGTTTTTCAAGAAGAAGATCTTTATCAGACATCACGAGATACGGGCAGACTAATGATGAGACAAGGATCCAAAAAAAAACCCAAAATTCTCACAATGTGGGAGACATTTTCCCCTCAGTACAATGGTTCCCAACTTCCCTATTTCCTAATGCTCTGACCTTTAATACAATTCCTCAAGTTGTGGTGATCCTAAACCATAAAATAATTTTTGTTGCTACTTCTTAACTGTAATTTTGCTACTATTATAAATGGTAATATAAATATCTGATATGCCAGGGATCTGATATATGACCCCTGTGAAAGAGTCATTTGAACCCCCCCCCCCAAAGGGCCATGACCCACAGGTTGAGAACCGCTACCTCAGCAGCATCTCCTACTTACTCCCAGTGGGTGGAATGGCAAAGTTAAAGCCATGGCTGGACCAAGAAGAACCCAGTGAGCACACCTCCTTTTGGATTCTACACCAATGGCCACAGAGCAGATCTGACAATGACCAAGTCTGTAACATGACCCAGATAAATGTCAAACTACCTTAAACTCTTTAAAAACTATATTTTGGCCGGGCAGTGGTGGTGCATGCCTTTAATCCCAGCACTTGGGAGGCAGAGGCAGGCGGATTTCTGAGTTCGAGGCCAGCCTGGTCTACAGAGTAAGTTCCAGGACAGCCAGAGCTACACAGAGAAACCCTGTCATGAAACAAACAAACAAACAAACAAACAAACAAACAACTATATTTTGAAAAGTTGTTATATATGTATGTATTATATGCTGAGTATAGTCCTCTTTCTCCCCTCTCTGTTTCCCTTCCCCTCTTCTGTCTGTCCTTTTGTCATCCTTAGCCAAAGTTATTTCTGCTTCCTGGCCACATGCACGTAATTGACTTTGTGTCTCAATAAAGAATCTAGGAACCACAAATGGAACTCTGACTCTCTTTTGTTCGGGACAACAGCAGATTCTAAAGACTAACTAAACCACATACAGGGAAAAATGTCATCCTAAATTCTAAATTATTTCTATGGATTTTTTTCAAACTGTACTCACATGGCTCTTAATTGAAGCATGCCTGATCCCATGTGATAGAAAGAAGACCAAAGGAATCACAGACAGCCATAGACATCTACAAGGAAAGGCTGTGCTGTAAACGGAGGCAGGTGTTCTCCAGAGAGAAGAGGTGCACTTCTAAATGTGTGTTTGGCTTATAATCTGCCCTCAATACAGATAATTTAGAATCATTAATGGAGATGAAGAATGAATATAAAATTCTCAGTTGAGATTGAAATTTTAGAATGCTTCTCGCACCTGATAGGACCAGCTGACCACAATACGTTAGAAGGACACATGTCAGACTTGAGCATTGTCATCAATAAACATTCTAGAAAATGTTTAATTGGCTTATAAAGTAATAGATTTCCATGCTGGGTTTTCATGCATATTTCATTTTCGTTGATTGCACCTCTGCCCTCTCCTCATCCCCCTTGCCCCACTTCCCTGACGTATCCTCTCAACCTCCTTCATCCATACTTATTTCTCCCTGGATACATTTATTTAACAGTTAGATGGCAAGATCTCCATCTGAGAGAAAACATATAGTGTTTGCCATAGATACCTTGTTTATAACATTGTTCTCCACGTCCATCTATTCTACTGAAATTTTCATAATTTCATTTTTCTTTACAGCTAAATATAATTCCATTTATATATGAACATCATGATTAATCAACGTTTTCCCTGACATGTACATAACACTGGGCAAGTCACTGTGAAATACATTTTGCTTTCAACTGCTTAAAGGTATTTCCCAAACTTGCCCAGAGGGTCATCATCAGCAAAGTCTAAAACATATAAATCATGCAGAAATTGCTTCTGTGTGTGATGCCTAAAACTAGAAGTCTATAATAAAAGAGAATCCAGCCTGGCAGACAGGTTTTAGGTAAGGTGCAAACCAAAAAGAAAAACTTGATGGAAGTTGGAAACCTTGTGCATTTGAATGCTAAAAAAGTGTAATATATGAAACTTAAAAGGGGCTGGCTGGATGGCTCTGTGGGTGAGGGTGCTTGCCAACAAGTCTGACAACCTGAGTTCAATCCTTAAATCCATATGGTAGAAGGTTGTCCTCTGACCTTCATGCATGTGCCATGGCGCATGTCCACAGGCACACATACACCCAAAACAATAAATAAATGTAATTATAGGAACACTGGATGCAGCCAAATATATGACTAGAAGCATAGCTTTCAGTGTATTAATAGACCATTAAAGGCTTCAAGTCAAGGAACCAATAATACAACTTAAAAGTCTGGCTGCAGGTCTTGTTATCTGCTCAGCATAAGAGGAAAAAATAGAACACAAAACCAGAAATTGATGAATCTGAAGGCACATACACAACATAGCATGAAAAAACAACAAAAAATGCATCTGTTGAAAAACTAATGAAATTAATTATCCCAGGCAAGATTGATCAAAAGAAAAAAGACAGGGAAAGAGCCCTTGTAAACCATGAAGAACAGACATTGTCAGATATGCATTACACCCACAAAGTATTAGTACAACTTTTCAATTTGAAATTTTCAATAAAATGCATCTATTCCTGGAAAAAATGCAAACTACCCAAAGACAATAAAACCAGAACATCTGAATTCCAGCTTGTAAATCCAAACCTCCTGCAACGCAATCGCCAAACCCAGATGGCCGTAACAACTCATCCCAACCACTCCAAGAAGAGAAGATGCCAGGATTTATACAGACTCCCCAGCACAGAGAAAGGAGTCTCCATTTCATTTTGTAAACATATAATCTTGACTTTTAAAAACGAACCAAGTCATTTTAAGAAAAGGAATTTATAGGCCCATCTTTCTCTAGAAGGACGTCTTTCTGGAGAAGAGTGAGGTACATGTACAAATACTAAGGAATACATTAAGTCCGATTACCTTAAAGTAACAACAACAGGTGGCTCACACCTGAGACACTGGGAACCCAGCAGTTGCTCCATTGTTGAGGCTGGGTGCTTCAGCAGCTGGAGAAGTCCTACAGTGGCTGTCTCTTACTGGACAAACCAGTGACTTAGTAGTTGCTCAATCTACAAGGCTGAGAACCTTGGCAGTCCCAATTTGGCACCAGAACCGCACAAGTTTCTGGAGAGCTCTGGATCCTTAGTCCTCAATGGAAGCCTGGAGACATTGGTTCTGATATCAGGGAAAGAATCGGTGGCAGCATCAATAAGGAGCAATAAATCAACTTGGAGGCTAGTGCAGAGACCAAAGAGACAAGAAATCTTCCTCTGCCATGCCCTTTTATCTGGACTGCTACCAGCAGGTACAGTCACCATCAGGATAAGGCTTCCTTCCCACATCAGTTAAGGCAACCAGGACAGTTCTTCAGTTGAGAGTCTCTGAGGGAGTGATTCTTATTCCTGACAAGGGAGCATGGAAACCAATCATAACAGATGTTAGAAATGTCAAACATTCTCAAAACAACTCACTTCCACTCCTGAGGATGTTTGCTGTCTTTACTTCTGTCCACAGAGAGGCCTCACTGCACTCCTTGGTTGACTCCACCAAAATGCACTGATCCTGATCCTTTCAGTTAGGTCATCTTTCCCTCTTAAGCCCCAAAAGTAGATAGATAGATAGATAGATAGATAGATAGATAGATAGATAGATAGATAGATAGATAGATAGATAGATAGACAGACAGCAGGCAGTGTAGAGTATTAGTGAAAGATGTACACATTCTCTATCTATCTATCTATCTATCTATCTATCTATCTATCTATCTATCTATCTATCTATCTATCTTTCTCTCCCCTGGAGTCATTGTAAGTGGCATAGATATTTTTAAGATGTGAGCTCATAGCCTGGGGAGATAGATTGATCAATACAGGGCTTACCTAGCAAGCATGAGAGTCTGAGTTCTGTTCTCCAGCACCCATGTAAACAGCTGCAAGAGACAGTGAGTGTTGGTAAGCCCAGCACTGGGGAAGCAGAACCTGGCCAGCTAATCTAGCCAAATCAGTGAGCTTCAAGCTCAGTGAGTGACCCTGACACAAAAAATTAAGTGGCAAAGAGTGATTGAGGATGAGCCTGACGTGTCCACATGCACATGTGCACACACGCAAATATGTGTACACACACACGCGCACACACACAGAGAAGTTAAGTGCACATGGAGTGAAGACTGAGGGAGGCTACTATGAACAAATGATTGCAAGCAAATTGGGAAGAAAGAAGGTGACGGCATACATAGAAGCAATGGGAGAAGTGTCCACATGGGTGACTGGAGCGCTGTGACTCGCAACTGCTGGAAAACAGAATTCCACTGGGGTCAGGAGGGATGAGGCATGAGGGGATTAGTACAAGTATGCAGTGGTTCCCACATGGCCAGGAGAAGAGGGGAAACGATTTTAGAAGGGAAAGAACCAGGCATCATGGCTCACAGAGGTGAGATGTAGACAGGACGGGTATGCGAGTGAGGACTCCACCGTCTCGACCTATGACCTCCTGAGGGGCTACCCTTCCTTCACTGCAGAGTAGCTGCAGAAATGCTTCTGAGACTTCCTCAATGAAACCACCATGATGCAGCTGCTGAGGAAGCTTGTCAGATTCGAGTCTGCAGAACTTTCTCAGTATCCCAGCATCTCAGTCTGACAGACGAGACTGGGGAGATGGCTCTGTGGACAAAGCACTTACTGTATAAGTGGGAGGAGCTGAGCTTGGATTCCCAGAGACTCTGTAAAGCTGGACACAGTAGTGAGCATCTCTAATTCCAGTGCTCCTGTAGCAGATAGAAGACAGAGACAGGAGAATCCTTGGAAGGTCATTAGCTAGCTAGCCAGGCACACGTAGTGGTGAACAAAAACCCTGTCTCAGGCAAGGTGGAAGGCAGAGTCCAGCACTTGAAGTTCTACTCTGACCTTAATATACAGGCTATAACACACACAAACACTTAAATACATAGACATACAGAGAGAATTTAAAAACATTTTTATTGAAAAAAGTTTGTGCAATATATTTTGATTATGCTTTCCCTTTCTGTAATCCCTCTCAGATCTTACCCACCCAACTTTATATTCTTTTTCTGAATAGAGGTATTTTAAAAAGAAATATGGAAAGCGGGAAAAGAAAACTCAAAACTTGGGGAGGAAGAAATAACCGTTCATTTGTTTTTTTATGCACACAAAGTAGCTAAAGCTCGCCTATCAGGTTAGTTTTCAAGGGCTTGAAGGTGAAGGTGGGAGAGGCTTTGTTCCACAGAGCTGAATTCAGTCCTTTATGGTTGAAGCACTTCTTTATTTCCTTGTTTTGTGCAATGGCTACTTAAAATCCTGTGGGCATGGTGAACCATGGTGAAGGTTTCAGGTCAAACCCTCTCCATAGAGAACGTGTGGCGTGTGGTCCTCTCTCTCTCTCTCTCTCTCTCTCTCTCTCTCTCTCTCTCTCTCACACACACACACACACACACTCTCTCTCTCTCTCTCTCTCTCTCTCTCTCTCCCTCTTTCTCTCAGTCTTTCTCTCCCCCTCCTCATTGATTAATTTATTTATTTACTTTACATCTCAACTGAAACTTCCCCCCCATCCCACTTCCCCTTCTCCTCAGAGAAATGGGAGGCCTCCCATAGCTATCACCTGCCTGGCAAATCAAGGTACAGGAGGGCTAGGTGCAACTCTTCTATGGTAACTAGACAAGGCAGCCCAGTTAGGGGAAAGGGATCCAAAGGCAGGCAACAGAGACAACCCCTGTTCCTGCTCTTCAGGGTCCCACATGAAGACCAAGCTGCACATCTGTTACCTATGTATAGAGGGCCTCCTAAGTCTGTCTCATGCATGTTCTCTGGTTGGTGGTTCAGTCTCAGTGGACCCCTATGGACCCAGGTTAGTAAATTTGTAGGTTTTCTTGTGGTGTCCTTGACCTCTCTGGCTCCTTCAGTCCTTCCTCTCCTCTCTTCCACAAGATTCCCTGAGCTCTGCCTACTGTTTGGCTCTGGGTCTCTACATCTGCTTTCATCAGCTGCTGGATGACGCCTCACAGATGACAGTTATGCTAGACTCCTGTCTGAAAGTAAAGCAGAATGTCATTAATAGTGTCAGAGGTGGGCTCTGTCCCATGAGGTGGGTCTCACATTTGGCCAGTCATTGTTTGACCAGAGAATATAGTCTTATTAAAGGGATTACTGATTAGACTAGGCCTACTCACAATTTTTTTTAAAAAAATTCTACCAATCAAAGATCTTAATTATATCTTTAAAAGTACAATGAAGATACTTCAGTTGAAAACTGAGCTAATATATGTAAACTATTTGGGTGGGAACTTACCATTTCTCTAAGATGGGCAAGACGTCTCAATGGATGAAAGTGTTTGCTGTCAGGCCTTAGTTCCTGAGTCTGATCTTCACCACATGGTGGAAGGAGGGAAGCAAGTCCTGAAATGTGTTCTCTGACCTCCACAAAAGCAAAAGGCACCATGGTACATGCCTGCCCAAACTCACCTCACCACAAGCATGCACACACATGCACAAAATAATGCATTACAAAAAATATATCAAACCATATAGAAGTCAAAACATCATAAAAACTGACAAAAGTCCTTGTATGATTAAATAGTCTTTCTCATACATTAAAAATGATATGTAATGAAAAAGGAAGAAAAAACAAAGGCACTCTTAGAAAGAGAATCTGAGAATAGAAATCTCATTTTTAGGCAGTCTCTTCTCCTCCATTCGGCCCTACTTTTCTTCCACAGTACAGTGTCCATTACGCTCTTGGTCTGGTACGTTCCCTGTCACTCCAGATAAGTGACATTGTCCTTACCCCCTCCCTTCCTTTCTTCAATGTCTGGCCCACATTGCTTGGAGTCAATTCCACTGTTCTCCTTTTCCAGATCCTTTATGGTCAAGGATGCAGTCATGGAACCCAAGAATGGCCTGAGAATCTGTAGAACCCACCCTTCTGTTCTGTGAATACCTCAATATTAAACTAACCCTTGTCAATGTCAAGACTCTGAGGAACACTCTCTCATAGTATCTGCCTCAGTTGAGCCTCCATGATCTGTTGTTTGCAGTTGCCACAGAGAAAAAAGGCAGTTGTTTGCTATAGGACACCAAGGGGAAGGAAACTCTGCCTCACAGACAGTAATGGTGCCTCCTCCTTCCCCGTCCCTCTCCCATTGGTGACTAACAATTTGGTGTCCCAGCTAATGTCACGCCTGCCCAATACTTAAGGTGTGTTTTGTTTTAATAATAGTGGCAGCTTTTTTTTTTTTAATTTAATGGGTCAGAGGAATAATAATGAGGAGCGACTACTCTGTTGCAAGGAAAGGGTAAGAAATCTGGGGACTGCAAAACATTGCCATTCCCAGCACCTGCCTTTCTCACTCCTTCCCTGGACATAATGGGAGTTTCCTATGTCTTTGGATGGAAAGACTTTGCCCTGCATTGGAAATAAAATTTATGAAGCAAATTTGGAAAAAAGGAAAAGAAAAGAATCTATTTCTAGAAAGAATGGATGACAAGCAAAGTTCTGAGACTAACAGTCAAGAGAAATAATAAAAGGAGGTTGATCACTTCCCTGGGTCTGAATCCAGGAAATAGAATATTAAGAGAGAAAAGTAAATACCTCAAGGGACAATCACCTCTCTCCCAGTGTGCTATCACATGATTAAAATAAAAAGTAGAATCTCTTTTTACAAATTATAGGTTCTGATTCCCACAATTAATCCTCAGACCTCCACCCTTACGCCATAGCGTCCAGGCAGGCATGGTGCTAGAGATGGAACTGAGAGTTCTACATCTTGTTCTGAAGGGAACCAGCAGAGAGAACTGTATTCCAGGTAGCTAGGAGAAGGGTCTCTAAGCTCACCCCCATGGTGGCACACTTCCTCCAGCAAGACCACACATACTTCAACAAGGTCACACCTCCTGATAGTGCCACTTCCTGGGCCAAGCATATTCAAACCACCACATTGGCTGTATGCCAATCTTTTAAATGAATTTTCCCCTACTGATACAGTCTTCTTAAACTTTATTATTATTTTTATATGTTGTCATTTCTCCATTATTTAGTCAAAGTAAATATATGTTTCTAAGAAATGACCAGTTCCTCTAAGTCATTGACTGTGCCATTACTCACAGAGATCTCTGGTGAGCCTTCATATTTCTGTAGTATCAGTTGTCTTTGTTTTTTTCCAGTTATGGTTAAATTTAGAGTCTTTTCTTTTCTTGGTTAGTTTAGCTAAAATTTGCCAATATTTTAATATTTTTAATAAAATGTTTTAATGACCTTTCTATTACTGGGATAAGACACCATAATCAAGGCATCTCATGAAAGAAAGCATTTAATTTGGAACTCAAATTTCCAAAGAGAGTCCACGACCATCATGGTAGGAAGTATGGCAGCAGACAAATAGGTATGGTGCTGGCATAGTAGCCTGACTGCTCAAATCTAATCAACAAGCAGTAGGCATGCACACACACACACACACACACACACACACACACACACAGAGAGAGAGAGAGAGAGAGAGAGAGAGAGACAGACAGACAGACAGACAGACAGACAAAGACATACAGAGAGAGACAGAGAGATACAGAGGCACATAGAGAGTCAGAGAGAAAAAGGGACAGAGAGACTGGCAAGGGCATGGGCTTT
The DNA here is from genome assembly GCA_028551405.1 of Uromys caudimaculatus. Taxonomy (NCBI): domain Eukaryota; kingdom Metazoa; phylum Chordata; class Mammalia; order Rodentia; family Muridae; genus Uromys; species Uromys caudimaculatus. The sequence goes on along the minus strand of CM052711.1, from coordinate 23,194,310 downwards.
GAAACCTCAAAGCCCACTTAGAGTGACTTACCTCCTAATCATTCCAAAATAGTTCCACCAACTAGGGACCAAGCATTCAAATATATGGGCCTATGGGGCCCATTCTTATTCAAACTACCACTTTCAGTTTTGTTGAAAATCCTATGGATTTTCCAGTCAGTATTTCATTCATTTTGGGTATATTCTTTATAACTTACTTTTTTTGCTACCTTGGTCTTAAAGTTTTAGTTCTTTCTTTAATTCTGTGAGACATGGGTTTTGGATGTATATTGGATTAACCATTTTTTCTTAATGTATGCATTTAATGCCATAAACTTCCTTTTTAAGGACAATTTTGCCACATCTCACAAATTGCTATTTGCCAAGGTTTTGTTTTCATCTCCATGAAGCTATGTCACTGATGTTATCTGGATCTCTTCTTTGATTCATTGATTTATTTTTGTCTGTGTGCATTTATTTTCTTTTCCTACTGATAGGGACATCTAGCTTCACATCATTGTGGTAAGAAAATCTAATCGATATGATTTCTATATTCTTAAATTTCTTAAAATTATGTTTTGATACAACAAATATTTTATCCCTAAAGATCTCATGTGTGTTTTACAAAAATTATTTTCTGTAGCTATTCGATGGAATACTCTCTACATGTGTACTCAAGACATTTTGTATGTAGTGTGGTTTGAGCCTTCTTAGTTCTTTACTGATATTTTAAGTCTCTTTATGCATTGTTACAAGTGAGATGTTGAGTACAGTTCTTCCTATTATACTGCTGTCTATTACCCTGGTTCTGTTACTATTTACTTTATACATTTTCGTGCTCTGAAATTATATGTTTACAATGATTATATCTTCTTTATTAAATGATCTCTCTATTGTTATGCATCCCCCATCTATTGTGATAATTTTTTACTGGAAGTCTTTTTGTCTGGCATAATATAGTCAAATGTATAGATAAGACATAAATGCAGACAAATATCTGCCATCCTATGGTTTCTACATACTTGGGATGTCACTGCCTTTTCTCATCCTTTTATTTTCAGCCTTTCTGAATCTCTTAACAGTGTAAGCAGTTAACTTATACTTCTACCCATGCAGACACCAGACACACTGTTTCTCTATTGATGATTTTCTTCTGCTTCCATTCAAGGTAAATACTGATAATAATATCTTATTACTCCCATTTCAAATGTGCTCTGGCTGGTGCTTCTTCCTGTTCTGCTTTCTTCATGATGAAATAGATTTTTGTAGTGTTTCTGTTGGTATGTATGTATTTCTTTCTAATGTGGACAGACAACAAGATGTTTTTCTGTGTAGAGAATACATAAACCTATCATAGAGTTATCGTAGCTGTAACAGTCTATTTTAATCCAAGAGGAGAAATGACTGTGCGAAAAATCTACACTGCATTCATCCCATATTTTATACAATTAATGTGACAATTCACATCTTTCATGAATTGGATGCTAATGATTATTATCTATAAGGTTATTGTTTAATGTTATTGTCATTCAATTTTCAGTGAGATACACCTCTGATACTGTGTTGGAGTATTGGGATCATATTTCATGTTTACTTTGCAGTGAGTTTTATGTTTTATAAGCTTCCATGTTGATAGTTAGCATTCTTCCAGCTCAAACCAAACAGCTTGCTTTTTCATGACTTGTAGGTCTAGGAGAGATGAATGCCCACAGATTTTATTTGCCTGAGAACCTCTTTATCTCTCCTTCATTTGTGGATGAAGTCTTGTTAGGGATAGTATTTTCATGAGCACATAAAACTTATTACCCCACTGTCTCCAGGTCTGGGGACTCCTCTGACATTGTTTCTTTAAATGTGCTCATCTCTCTTTGCACCTTCTAAGACTCTCATAATGGATATATGCATTTACTTAATGATTTCCTGGATGTCACATCAGCTTTTTATAAGAAGAAAAGACTAACTTTTTTTTTATTGTTTCTTATTTTAGTTTCCTATTTTTTTAGTTTCATGCTACCTGTTGTCAATGCTATCAAGGAGCTGATTCTACTACATGACTGAGTTACTATTGAAATTCTCTATGGGGAGACCTCTGCCTGGGCCACCAGGAGGCCATAACCAACAAGCACCAGGAGAAAGCTACCCTCCCAGGAGTGTGGAAAAGCCATGAGTGGGGTTAAGGGGAGCAACACTGCTCACCGAGACCCGCCCGGATCCGGAGGATACAGGGCCTGAGGAGAACTCAGAGGCAGGAAACCTATGAACCTTCCGGTTCCATCTGTGGGTGGAGACTGCTGCCTGGGCCACCAGGGTTCTGTGTCTGGGGACCTCAGCCTGGGCCACAGGGGTCCAGGAGAGAGCAGATATCCCAGGAGTGCTGACACACCTTTGAGCACAGGCAAAACCACCACTTCTGTTCAAACTCACTGGATCAAGAGGGACCTTTGCGGACGGCCGGAAACCTCAGCTTGGGCCACAGGGCCCCACAGCTAATCAGCACCGGGACAA
>CM052711.1:23080267-23191326 GCA_028551405.1 Uromys caudimaculatus | reverse complement strand
TACCTAGATGTCCCTCATCAGAGGAATGGATACAGAAAATGTGGTACATTTACACAATGGAGTACTACTCAGCTATTAAAAACAATGATTTAATGAAATTTGCAGGCAAATGGATGGAACTTGAAAATATCATCCTGAGCGAGGTAACTCAGTCACAAAAGAAAGAACATGGTATATACTCACTGATAAGTGGATATTAGCCGAAACGTTTGGAATACCCAAGTTTCATTTTACAGTAACAGCTGAACTGAGAGTGAGGTCCCAGATGGAGGAGTTAGAGAAGGGACTGAAGGAGCTGAGGGAGTCTGCAGCCCCATGGAGGGAGCAACAGTGTCAACTGGCCTGACCCCGCTGGTCCTCATGGAAGCTGGACCACCAACCAAAGAATACACATGGAGGGACCCATGGGCCGGACCACATATGTGGCAGAGGAGGGCCTCGTTGGCCATCAGGGGGAGGAGAGCCCCCAGTAAAGGGGAATGTCAAGGTGGGAATATGGGAGTAGGCGGGTAGGTGGGAGGTGGAATTCCCTCATAGAGATGGGGTAGGGAGAAGGGATAGGTGGTCTCCAAAGAGGAGACCTAGAAAGGGGGAACCATTGGAAATGTAAATAAAGTATCAAAAAATAAAAAAATAAAAAAATTTAAAAGAATAAATTAGTCAGGAACAGGAAAAAAAAAAAAGAAAGAAATTCTCTATGGCATTTTGCGTTGAGTCATTTGTGTTCTTAGCTACAGAATTTCTTTGTGATTCCTTTCTGATACTTTCTGTCTCTTTAACAAACCTCTAAAACCTTTTAAAATCATTTGACTCAATCCTATGAGTTTCACAAATTTTACTTTTTTCTTTCCCAATCTTTGTAAATTTTACAGCATTTAAAGAAGTATTTCGCAAGAGGATATAGATTACTAAAAATATTCCTTAATGATTGAAGATATGGCTCATTGGTAGAGTGTCTCCCTAGCATGTACAAGGTCTCAGGTTTGAGCTCCATATCATAAAAAAAAAAAATCACCATCTTGACAACTTATAGAAAATGTCCAAATTTCTTGGAAACGTTACCCAAAATACCAAAATGCATTTCTGTACCAATAAGAATAGCCATATATCTATTAAATTAGTTGATGTTGTTTTTAATAAGTTGATATTTATATTAATTCCTTCCCACAAAGGAAGCTCCAGCTAGCAATGAGTACATTGTAGGTTCTAGCAAACAGTTAAGAATAACCTGTTACTAAATTTGTACAAATACTTTTAAAAAGTAAAAGGCTAGCCGTACTTCTCAACCCTCCTTTTGATGCCAATAGAAACCTAACTTAAAAATTATTAGAAATTAAACTTCAGCCGGGCAGTGGTGGCACAGGCCTTTAATCCCAGCACTCGGGAGGCAGAGGCAGGCAGATTTCTGAGTTCAAGGCCAGCCTGGTCTACAGAGTGAGCTCCAGGACAGCCAGGGCTACACAGAGAAACCCTGTCTCGGAAAAAATAAATAAATAAAAAACTTCAGAAAAACCAGGGCCATTTCAACATGAAGAGACAAATTTCACTTTTTGAGAACTTTAATGAGAAACTACAATATATTCTGCAGAATAACTCCAGTTAAACACCAAACAATGATGCTCCAACAGCTAGAGGCTTTTTTGTTCTCCTAATCAGAATTTTGAAAGTTACAACTATTTTGGAAAACATTTTGCTAAAGTTTCTTACAAACTAAAGCCCATGCTTATGATATTTATGCAGCCATTCCTCTCTTTGGTATGTAGATAAGAACCATCTAAGTGTAATATGGATAAGCAGACTCATATACAACAAAAGACTCCTGAGTATTAAAAAATGACGACTTGAATAATGGAGTAGAGTGTGAGAGTTACAAAACTGATGATAGCCATAAGAATAAACATTTATGATCTCATGGACATGTAACTATAAACTAGAGAAAGCTGATCTCAAGTGACAGAAAGCAAAGCTGTGGCAAAGCAAGGGGCAGAGTACTACTGTACAGCATCACCAAACCTTTTTGGGATGACAGAAATGTTTTGCATAGTGACTCGGGGCAGGTAACAGCTACATGCTCCTTAGGCTTTTACTCTTGCTCTTTTGTTAGTGAGTAAACTCTCTGGGCAAGATTTTCAGTCCAGAAACTCCCTCTGTGTTATCTGTATCTTTATGTTTTGTTTACACTGTGTTTTAACTTGATTAAGACCCATTTACCTACCTATTTGTCCACAAGAGACTTTACTTTTATAAACTACTGTACTACAGGCTGGTTTTGTGTCAACTTGACACAAGCTGGAGTTATCACAGAGAAAGGAATTTCAGTTGAGAAAAATGCCTCCATAAGATCCAGCTGTAAGGCATTTTCTCAATTAGTGATCAAGGGGGGAGGGCCCCTTGTGAGTGGTACCATCCCTGGGCTGGTAGTCTTGGGTTCTATAAGAAAGCATGCTGAGCAAACCAGGAGAAGCAAGTCAGTAAGTGACATCCCTCCATGGCCTCTGCATCAGCTCCTGCTTCCTGACCTGCTTGAGTTCCAGTCCTGACTTCCTTTGGTGATGAACAGCAATGTGGAAGTGTAAGCTGAATAAACCCTTTCCTCCCCAACTTGCTTCTTGGTCATGATGTTTGTGCAGGAATAGAAACCCTGACTAAGACAACTCCCAACTCTTATTCTTGTATTTCTTCTTGTCATAGGAAACTTCAGAATGCCAGTCACTCAGACAGAATCTTGCAGCTTATCCTAGAAGTCTCACTCTCCCTAATAGCCAACTGGTTGTTCAGGCCATTCATTCTACTTCTTACTATATTTTATATAATCCACCTTTTTTTCTGCTACAGTTCAAACTTTGAATACAAGATGAAGCCTATTTCCCATTGTTCATTTGGGAAAAAGGAACTATAACATGCTCACTTCAGTGTACTCTGATTATTGAATGCAAGGAACTATAGTCAACAGAAACTATCAAATAGTTGGGTTCAGGATCTCAGATATCAAGAAGGAAACAAGTCAGAGATAAAGCACAGTTTTGAGATCCCTTGGGATGTAAGGTAGTTTATTTCATGATGGTTTGAGCACTTACTGGTGACCATAGAAGTCCACAATCTTCTATTTACCAGTGGGGAAGGTTGACTGCTAATGTCAGTAATTTGAGAAAAAGAATGGAGGTGTGAAAGAGCTGAGATGGGGGAATGAGAAGGAATTTGTGACACAGCTCGAGAAACAGCATGAAAGGGAGTCATGAGAACCGGATGGGAGGGGCCAACTCCCACCAAAGCACTTGTGACTTATTTCAGTGGCTGTCCTGGAAGGGAGAGAGAAGAGAAGCCGGATAGGCTTCTGTCTCTGATAACCCTGGAGATCAGACGTCATGAAATGGGAGGCCACAACAAGAGCAGAGTGCAAATGTGACACAGAAGCAAGATTAAAAACCTGTGCGAAGATGAAGGCTGATGGGAAAATAGAAGCCCATAGAGGCACTGACAGGTAAGAGTCATAGTCAAGCATGCAATGACCTATAACTTGGAGGCACTGACTATAATTTCAGAAATTACAACAAGACCACCGAATTGCCTCCAGATCATAAGTGGCTTAGGGGTTGCCAAGACCTTTTACTAAATATCCAGGTCATTTTTAAAGACTGAAATGACAGGAGCGAATAGTCACGTCTTGAGGAAAAGAAAAGTTGTAAGCCAGAGGGTTACAAAGGAAGCCACTGAACTGGCTGATCTATGAGCTGAGGGGAAGACTTTTTATTGTAGAGAAGACAGAAAGAATATTCATACACAAGAGTCTAAAGCAAAGAGAAAAAGAAGCAGACTCTCTGTGAGAGAAGCCAGAATAGCCTGGGCAGCAGGAGAAACCTTGCCATTAGATACAGAACAAAGAGCAGGAGCTGGCGTCAGCGAGGAGGAGGAGGAGGACCCCTGAACAGCAGCTATCTGGGGATTGGCACAGGGGAAGAAGAGGGGGAGGTGAAGAGAGCCAGGAGGATCCTGTGAACTCTGAAATGCAAGACAAGCATGTGTGGGTGTGTGTCCACGTGAGTGTGTGCACATGTATCTGTAGGAACTAAAGGAACCTACAGGCTAGCATGGGATTGACATGCAGCCACAGATAGATCCAGGAAAAGCATTTCTTTCTGACAGGTAGAAACCCATTTTGCAGGTTCCTGAGAAATGCTGACTGTAGGCTTTTAGTGATCCTTCGATAGTCCTGCTTGAGCTGAGCTAAGACTCATTTCTAGACATAGGCCTTTTGGAATCTGGGGAGTTGCAGTTTCCTCTGGACCGAACCACAGTATGTTAAGAAGTAACATACTGGTAGTGCAAGTCTTTATTCTCAGCACTTTGGAGGCAGAGGCAGGAGATCTCTGGAAACTAAGTTTAGGCCAGCCGGGGGTAAATAGTTAAGACCCTGACCAAAAAAAAAAAAAAAAAAAAAAAAAGCAATAATAGAAAAATACGCTAATTTGAGAGAATTAGAATTTTCCAAGAAATCTGATAGAGTTAAAAGACAGAAGCTGCTCCAGGCCTGGCTTGGATGCTGGCAGTGGGAGGAGTGGCTACAGCATGGGTCAAGCCATAGGGATTGGCCCAGGACTTCTGGAGTTGCCTAAGGGGGCGGGGAGAGACTGGAGAAAGTTACTCCCATGTGTTTAGAAGCCCAGTAGAGTGTATGGGTGCGCGTGTGTGTGCGCGCGTGTGTGTGTGTGTGCGCGCGCGCGCGCGCGCGCGCACGCTCAATGTGTGCACATGTGTGATGTGGAGAGTATCTAATGGACTGAGATTTTTAGCCTAGAACTTTCAAAACTCCTTTTCTTACAGAATCAGACAAGAAATTAGATCAGAGGGAGAGATATTTTCTGTTCTCTTAAAAATAAAAAAAAGTACTTGGAAGGAAGCCTCCAGAGAAGCAGAGTCATTTTTACCTGTGACAACTTCACCTTGTCAGTGTTTCTAAGGTCACTGGGGACATGAACTTCCTGCCATTCACATAGGTCATACTTGCCTGGAAAAGAACGCAATTAGTATCCTTTATTGATGGGCCCACTGACTCACACTGAAACACAATGTGGTCTCTGTGACCTTTTCAGCTCCTACTTCTAAATGCTAATGAAATGGGAGTTGAGATTTGAGCTGTATTTGTTTAATTAAATTTGTTTTAGCTGGTTTTTCTTACACATATATATAGTCATAAGTAGAGGCCATGAAGTCAGGTAGGGCAAACAGGGACTGTTACTAAGATGCAGCTTGGCAACAGAAGCTGGAAGATACACAGAGAAAAACCAAAAGGCTAGAAACAGACAACAGAAAGAGAAATCTCACAATTTGTAAGACCCAGGAGTGTTATCCTAGAAATGCTAAGATATCTCCACCCATGATAGATTTAAGTTCGATGTTGACTACAATGTCTAATTAACATGAACGTCTCAAGAATAAAGTAGAAAAAGTAATAGCAATACAGGGGATGGGAAATAGAGTTAGAGACAGAAGTCTCTAGCTGCCTCCAGACCCAGCACTAACTTTGCCCTCCTGGAAGCTAGGCTGATTGGGAACCTTTGAATGGACATAAGAAAGGAAGCATGCCTAGCTCTTCTCAAAAGCTGTGCCTGAACTTAATTCTGTCTCAAATCTCAAAAGAAAAGAAAATTGAAAAAATAAATAAGTACATTTAGGTAGACAGACATGAAAGTAGGTATGTCACCTCTATCCCAAGATTTTTCTAGGCAAATCCTGAGATTAGAAATCTCATACAGGACTTTTCTCCCATTTATAAGCTATGTTGATATTCTGGTGCAGAAGTGGGGCTGATCTTCTGTGCATTACTGTGTCTTAGTTACAACTGGTGGAATATTACCAACTTTCAGGAAGAATTATGCTAGACTGATACAAATACTGAGAAAACCTTTTGATACTTCAGTAGACCACTTATTGGGGTGATATCACTGGATCCAGACCTCAACTGTGCAATGAGTGGGATACTGAAAAACATAAATGTTATCTTTAACATTTGAATAGGAAAAGACAAACTCACACAAGAATTGAAAAGGCAAAAACAAAACAAGAGACAGAGACCAAGTCAAGTAAAAGATGGGACTCGTAAAGAAGGGTGGGGAGTGCGAGGGCAGATCAGCAAGGTGCACACATTGTCATGGGTGGCATGCCCTGGCTAGACGTTTGCTTTAGAGTATTCCTGTGGCAACATTATTAAAGACGAATTTGTAGGGTCTGGAGACGAGGAAAGCACAGATACATCTTCTATGACCCAAATGAGCACAGTGTCAGGGAGGACAGAGAGATGTAGATGTACTACAGCCATCTGGAGTAGATCTGCTGTCAGAAGCCTGTGACTGACTGGAAGGGCTGCCAAGCAAGAAAGAGTTAAGCATGGCACCCAAGATGTCTCCCCAGGGAAACTGCTTATGTAGTTTCTCTGCTCCCTGACATGGGCAATGGATATGAAGAGACAGACTTCTGTGCTAAGTGTTAGCCAAGATTTGCAAATACACAATAATTTGTCCCTGCCTGATTCTAAGTCTGTTTTCTCTTTCCTATTTCCTTTATTTCGATGTTCTTAAATGATTTCACTTCAAATTTTTATTTAATATAATTTGATGGCCTAACTTGCCAGATAATCTTTATTTTAGCACCTCTGAAAAGTTTATAAAAGTTTCATTTCAAATAAGCATAGATAACGCAAAGCAAAGATTTTTCAGTGGTGTGTGTGTGTGTGTGTGTGTGTGTGTGTGTGTGTGTGTGTGTTCATCTCTTTAGTCTCCCACCCCTTCACTCTTCCGCCTTTCATAATTAAACGCTGCTAAGAGATCCTGACAAGTCTTAAATGTTTTTAGAATCTAGTAAGGTCTGTGAAGACGCTTTTGGAGTTACTGAACAAATGTGCCATCTTTTGCTCGCCTCTAAGGGACATTGCACCCAAAAGCATTGGATGACACTGTCTAGAGTTGCCAGTTCTGAGCCTTTGAATTGTATTTTTTTGTTTAATGTGGCTCTGTAAAGATTTCCAATTTTCTGAACATCGGGCCTCTCTGCTGGAAATCTCATAGGCTCTCTGATTCAGATCTTCATTTGTGAGATGTGGACACATTTCTAAGACCGTGTTCAGCAGCTCATTTCCAGCCTCATTTGGCCCAGACAGGAAGCTGGCTTTCCCCAAATTGCAGGTTCTCCCAGGAAAAGGCTTCACCACCCTTGTCTGTTTTACTTAGTCTCCAGAACTGATGAAGCAATGGATATTTCATGAAGAAGCAAATGGAGGGAAAGGGGAATTGCACATGTCAACATCATGTTGGCAGCAAAATGCCACCCCTGATCGTGTCTAGAGCTTCTACTGCGTAAGCCAAGATAGGATTGACAGAGAGAACGGGTGCAAGCACTACACCCCAACCAAAGCATGCCGAGTCAGTGCAACTGAGATAAGGCTCTCAGAGCCCTGTCGCTTGGTGTTTTCTTGGAGGTGCTGAAGGTCCTGTGTTGACATCTTACCCAATACAAGGAAGCATGTGAACCCCTGCCAGGAGTGATTCTGGAATTCAGAAATACTTTTATGCTGGGGTGTTTGCAAAGGCCAAACGCATAAGGGTGGCTTCAGTAACATTGTCTGGAGAAGTCTTTCTTTTAAAAGCCCTGGATCCTTTCTGGGGAATACAGTTAGACCACTTACTCATCTAGTTCCTGATCTGGGACATTCCATGAGGAATGAAATCAACAGGGTCATTTTGTAAAGTAGAGCCCCCCCCCCCCAAGCAAGTTGGTAGCAGCAGCAGCCACCCTGGCAGCAGTAAGCCAGAGTTGAATTCCATTTAAATAAAATGCCAAAAGGCAGTCAGTGAAAGTGACATTTATGGTGTTACTACAAATGCATTCAGCGGGAAAGCTCAGTAGCAGCAGCAAGGGGGGAAAAACAAGCTGTAGTGAAAACTGCCATCTGTATATTGTGCCCCGTTTTTAATATTCTGTATTCTCATAAAAAGTGTTGTTTCTGTCACTATTCAATCTCACAAACTCACACAGAACACTGTTAAAAGTCAGCAGTGTGTGAAATGGTATTTTAAAATAAATGAAACCCGCTCGCAGAGCTGCGGAGGAATATTGCAATGCTGGGCGCTGACAGACAGGCACTGAAAAGTAACAACGGTTATCATCTTAAAGCAAAGCGGATTAAATAAAAACCCACAGCCAGTGGTGCATTACCAAGTCTGATATTGACACAGCTGCTGTGGTGGTTATTTTTCATTGTCTCATCAAGACAAAGCATCATGGGATATCAATCTTCCCTCTGTCAGGCCATGCCTGGTATAAAGTTTTTCGTTTACATTTTCATTATATGCCTTTTATCTCTCTGGTGCCAGCATTTTTTTTTTTTGTAACTGTGGGGTGGATTGACCTGTGGGGCAGTGTTGAGCTATTACCTTCTGGCCAGAAGAGCTCCCTCCCAGGGGCAAAGGGGACTTTGTTCCCCTTCCCTTCCCCCAAAACCTTTTGCTTTCTTCAACGGCATTGATGGTCTGGTTGTTACTCTCTTGTGTTGGTGAAGATTAAAATGGCATTGTGTGTGTGTGTGTGTGTGTGTGTGTGTGTGTGTGTGTGTGTGTGTGTGTGTGTAATAAAGAGCAAGAGGGAGGAAGATAATGAGAATGAAAATTACAAGATCATTTGAGGATATTATTTCCTATCTTTCCATTTTCATGGGAAGGAATGGAGATGGGTAGAAATGGCAGCTCCCCTGAGAACACGCCAGCTGCAGCAACAGATTCACGCTCAACTTTTACACACTGGTTTATTCTCCATATGAAAGGTCTCAGATCCATCCAAGAGAGAACACTAAGACTGAGACTGTTCCTTCAGGCCACTAGATTTAATGTAACACTGTGGACAGACAAACAGAAAGGCAGGCATCAGCCTAGTGGGGGCTCTGAGGAGAGTCCAGGGCCCAGCATCAGAGTCAGAGGTCTCTAAAGAGAAGAAATTGGGACCCATGTAGCAGAAGTGACAAGCTCTTCCTGTTCACTTTTAGTTGGGATGTTTTACACTCCAAGCCTACAGCCATACTCTCTCTTTTCTGTTCCCAGACAGGAGGCAGGGAGGGGATTGGGAGATGTAGGACCACAGATATTCACTTTGGATCTAAACTCACTTCCCAGGTAAGAGATCCTGCTACCAGGAAGTCTGTTAGCTAGAGACTCACAACTCAGCACAGAGGGCCTGTGGGTGTCTGTGAGAAAAGAGAGGTGCTGTTGCTGCTGCTGCTGCCATGTACTGATGCCTGAGCAGTTCCAGGTCCAAAGGAAACCCCACTTCCCCAAATCCTAAAGGGAAGTCCAAATATCCAGAAATGGGCTCAATCTGGACTCTAGGTGGAGTTCTGGTGGTTAGACAAAAGATAGCATTTCTCAGGAACTTGTAAAACTGGTTTCCCTGCTACCAAAAGGAGCCATTGCCCTTATCACTGTCCTAAGGAACAAATGGCTGTGGTGCTTATCAGCACACCAAAGCTCATGCTGGCCTCCAGGCTCCATCAGAATCACAAGCACCTGTTACACCTTTCAACTGCTCCACTCCTACCCTACCCTAAACTCCCTCCAGGGTATGGGCTTCTCTCTCCCCAGCTACACATTCTCCTTATAACCCTGCTACTTCTTGATATCTATCTATCTATCTATCTATCTATCTATCTATCTATCTATCTATCCATGTATCTATCCTCTGTTCCTGTTTCTCTCATAACAAGGTTCAATCTGCTGACCAGTCTGCTGGACTCTTCCAGATGTGTCTAGCTGTTCTCTCTCTCTCTCTCTCTCTCTCTCTCTCTCTCTCTCTCTCTCTCTCTCTCTCTCTCTTTCTCTCTCTCTCTTTCTCTCTCTCTCCCTCCCTCCCTCCCTTCCTCCCTTTGTCTGTCTCACTCTCATATTTACAATAAATACTTTCCCCTCAACCACACCATGGAGTTCTCAGGCCATCAGTTTATGCAAGCAGCTGCTGAATTCTGACACAGCATTCCTACACTACACTGGCTCCCCCTTCCTTGAGCTGGCTTTCCACTCAGAAATTAACTGTTATGTGGAAAATTTCTTTTAATTTGAGTCTGTAAAGCCAGCGTGTGTGGGAAAGATCAATTTCTTTGGGGCAACTGATACGAGTTTTCTCCTTCAGTCTCACAATTGCATCCTCTGCTATCAAAGTTAGTGAAACATCGGAGGGAAATAGTATTTAATTATGAAATATTTTTCATATTTTGAGCTCTACTTCTTACGTCTTTAAATATAAACCTGGGGGAAAGTGATATGTTTACTTAGAAAGTCTCAGAGGCTGGCTGTATATAAGATTGAGATGCTTATAACAAAGAGAATAGGGCTTGATATCCCAAGAAGGGTACTGACTTTTTTAGCATCTTCCCCCTACCAGAGCCTTCAGTGGATTTGGAAATGAATGTGAGAAGGGGTTGAAGGTTTTGTGTTACACTCACAGAACTGCCCTCTCCTTGGTTGTATTTTCTATACCAACAAAAAGTGCATTGGGTCGAGGGCTCTGTGTAATTTCTAGTAATACCTAGCTATTGAACAAAGAGTCAGCACTTCCCATCATACCCACGGAGTTAAGGTGCTCCCTTGAATCTTCTGAAATATGTGGCCCTCTGGTAACTGTTGAAAGGAAAGTATCCATACACTACAACGAAAGTTTCTAAAGGCAGATGAAAGCAATTCCATCACCCCTTGTCTACGAGATAGGAGTGTAGACAGAGCTAGGACAGGTGACCACTGGACAACTGCAGGAGAGACTCTAAGCTTGTAGGAACCTTCACAGGACTCTGAAAAGGAGAACAATGAGCATCTTCTTGTTTCTTTGTTTTATGGACACAGAACCAGGGCAGGGGAAGGAAAGAGTAAAATGGGGAACATGCATACAGTGAGTGAGATGACAGAGAAGAAACAGTTCTGCAGAAAGACTCGTCTTCTACTTTAGCCCAGTGGCCCATCCCAGAAAACTCAGCTACTATGTCTTCTTCTGCCTCTGTTTCCAGCATTGTTTGCCCTGTAGACGAAAGCACTCAGAAAGTCTATAGATATCTCCATCCAATTGTGTTCTGTTATCTACAAGGCAGTAACACCTCCCTAAAGGGTGACTTCAGACAGTAACCACCATCCATGATGTTAATGGACTGGGCTTTGAACAGGACTCAGCATGACTGTTCTTGCTCAAGGTCTCTCATCACGTAGCAGGGGGCAACTGGGTTGCGCCAACTCACCAAGGCTTCTTGGTGGTTTAGATGTCGGGACTACAACACTCAAACACTGGTGTTCAAAATAGTTGGGGTTGTTTAAGCATCTCTCTCTACAAGTGACTTCTGTCTCTACAGAGCCCTCCACACATTGTCTCAGGATAGTGGATCCTCTTACCTGGTCACCAAGGTTCTCAGAATTTGCCAAAAGATACTCGAAATTGTTAGATTGCTAGGTGAGCTTCTCTTACAGAGTCTCAGAAGCCAGGTGGTGATATTTCTGTCACATAAAAATCCTGTCCATAAAATCACAAATGCTTCCCTCTCCTCTGCTTTCCCTGAAGATCAGGGGAAAGTGGATCCCACTTATGATTATAAAACCATCACAAACCTGAAATATTTTAAAGATCTTCTCTTGGTCTAGTGAGATGGCTTAGTATGAGAAAGAAAGAGAGAAAGAGAGAAAGAGAGAAAGAGAGAATGAAAGAAAGAAAGAAAGAAAGAAAGAAAGAAAGAAAGAAAGAAAGAAAGAAAGAAAGAAAGAAAGAAAGAAAGCTTGTCAATAAACTTAACAAATTGAGTTGGATGTAAGTGAAAGGAGGGAAACAATTTTGGCAAGTTGTCTTCTAACCGCCACACGAATGCCTTGAAATATGCGCATGCTCATGCATGCACACACATGCATGCACACACATGCATGCACGCACGCATGCACACACACATACACACTAAACAATTCATCTTAACAAAAATTGATATTCCAGTAAAAGCTATATTCCTGCTTCAGAAGATTAAAATAGAAACAGGTCTGAAACGTTAGTTGTAGTCAAATAGAAACAAAAGAATTCATGTATATGAGGTATGAATATTTTTCTCTTCATTTGTAATATCTTCCTACTTGCAACTACAGAGATCCATGTAGCACTGTCCTTACTACAGTGTTATCTCATACCTGGTCACACTGCCCTTAATGTAGTTAAAAGTACAAAATGGTTTGGTTTAATCAAAAGTTAAGATTAGAGAAAGTTGTGAAAACCCTCAAGGTGAGACAGTATCTCCTGTGGCTGTACAGTCTGCCCAATGAATATCATTTGTCAGAGGAGACAGTTGGTAGGTAATAGAATCACTAAGGAAATGGGCAGCACCATCCTTGGAACTGAAGACGTTTTGACTCTGCTCTTCAAAGTCAGCACCATCTCTATCTATGCACTGGGTGTTGTCTCAGAAACTATGAAGATCATCAATTGTATGAATAAAACAATATTCTTTGGGAGGGCTCATGATGTTGTAGCTGAGGAAGTTCATGAGCATGGAACCAGCATCTTCTTGGGTTTTTTTTTTTTTTTTTGGAGACAGGGTTTCTCTGTGTAGCCCTGGCTGTCCTGGAACTCACTCTGTAGACCAAGCTGGCTTCGAACTCAGAAATCCGCCTGCCTCTGCCTCCCAAGTGCTGGGATTAAAGGCGTGCGCCACCACTGCCCGGCACCAGCATCTTCTTATCCTCATGCTGTATCACAATTTGGCAGAGATGAAAAAGACAAAGTGGGTGTGTGTAAAGAGGAGCAAGAGCACTGGAGTGTCAAAGTGGAGGTACCAAACTACTCTGTAATAACTCACTCTTGCAACAGCTACCCCAATCCCACGAAACCTAGCTCACTCTCAGGATACTCAATTCAGTCTTGAGATTCTCATTAGCGTTGTATCATGAGGCTGACACATCAAACCCAACTAACACACTCTCTCAAGAAAGATATTTATCCATTATCCAGATGTTATCAAGAAAATCATTATCCAGTGTGTGCCGGAGCTGCCACCATGATCTAATCATCATCTACAAAGTCCTACCTCTTAAAAGCCCTACAGCTTCTTCATACCGTGACCATGGAGACCAAGCCTCTAGAACCTTTGAAAACTATTTCCAAGCCACTAAAGCCTCCAAATTTATGAATAAATATGGCTCTTCATGGTGTGTGCCATTAGCATTGTTTCCTGAAGATGAATGTGCTGAAGACGGTTTGGACACTTCCATGTCTCCCACGTTCCAGGATTACCTTTGACTTCATCTATCTTGACTCTTTAGAATATGACCTCTGCCTTTGTATACTTTTGTCACTATGGCCACTACTGATATCCCCATTCCTGTGTGCATTTCTGAGGCATTGAAGTTCTGCCAAACACTGAGCTCCATCTCTCCACACCATGGGTCCTGGAGAACACTCTTCACGTAATCATGACAGTTCCACCCGCCCATCAAAGCATTTACATTCCCAATCCTACATCATCCACCAAACTGGGCCTCTCTCCACAGAGCACACTGGGGAGATTCGGACAAATACCTAAGTTTGTTCTCTTGGTCCTGGCTTTATATCTTACAGCTACTTACTTACTTTCCCCAGCCATGTACCATTGAGTCTGTACTCTACTGAACAATAAAGACTGATTTGGTATTTATAGACAAATATGAATGATCTATTTCCTGGTTCAGCCACTTGGTTTTTACCTTCTATGTTTTTATCTCTTGAGTTGTGACTTTGAGTGGCACTTAACTCATAAAATTTATAGCTTGCTTAAAGTGGTCCAGCTTTAATTTCTGCCAATCCATGACCCCTCTAGGTTAATGATATAGTATCTTATTTTATCCAGCATAGGAAAGCAGTGTTCTGATTAATTGGGTGTTCTGATAATTAGAAAACCATAATTGAAATATTCTAAACCAACTGTTATGAGACAGAGCAGAACATACTTTTGTCATCATTCAAACTTTGATAATTGAAAAGAAGCATTAAAATCATGTTATAGGGCTGACACATCACCTTCACAAACATCCTCTAACATGGAGGTATCTCTGGGAGAGAGAATTGTTCACCAATAGGAAACAGGAAGCTAGTGGAATGATGGATACTAGAGGGAACTTTATGATACTTCTAGCTACTGGAAGATGAGCTTCCTCCTGAAAGTCACTGGAAGAACATAATCAAAGTGTAGTGGTGGACTCTATAGATTTCCTTGGGTTTTAAAAGTCAAGTACAGTGCTAACATCCTTTACCATATATGCCTCCTTTTCTAAAATACCAGAGGCTCACTTCTTACACCTTCTTCCTTGACTGAACACACGAACACACACACACACACACACACACACACACACACACACATACACACACACACACACACACACATCTAAATTTTCTTTTCTAAAATCTCATGATGCATTTGATGTTTTTAAATCCAGAAGAAATGACTTAACATCAGGAAGAAACAGACAATAGTACCATCACTCTGTAGATATTTTGGGTTTAACAAATATTGTTTGTGACATGCTACTAAGTCTTTGAGGGGGAGTGAAAAGCTATCTCTAATTCTAAGCAAATGACTACTTTCCATTTCAAACCACATTATTATGGCCCCTCATCAGCATCCCTCTGATTAGGGATTTTTTGGATCACAAGCCTAATTTGTATACATTTTATATCACCCCAATCATAGTGGAAGGCTCTTAGGATACACACTAATTTCATAATGTTAATGATCCTTCTCATTTATTTAGCACTTGAAAAATTTGAATTCTTAAAATTTAATCTTAAAACAATTATATTAATTTTATAATATAGCCCTTTTCCTTCTGTAACACAAATAAGGAAGGCAAGTCATTGAAACCAACATACTTTTCTGGAATCCTAAAGACTCTCATAGCTACTTTATTGATTGAGGTTAAAAAGAATAAATGTCAACTGGCTTTTTCTTAATCAGGTGCCCTTATGCATCTCAGGCTTTGCGTTCTCATAGAAAGCACTGTCATCCTTACTTTGATGTGCACCCAGCAGGGCCTCTGCCCCAGAGGCTCTTGAATTCAGTCTTCCCTGAGTCTTCAGGGGTAGATCATCCTTGCAATACACTGATACTTGTGCATAATTTGAGTGAAGGGCACAGTGACCTTCGCAACAGTTGGCAAGCCTCCACAGAGTGTCACAGACATGGAAGAGTCAAGACATGTTGCCAGTAAATACATTTATAATCATACTCAGCCCAAGCACTCCTTCATAAGAAACCCTTTAGCAGCACATCTTAGAAGCTCATCAGTCACATGTGTTTGCAGAAGGAAACAGAAAGGATATTCTTTGTTTATCTACTCAGCATCATTTTGTTTTGCACACTGGAAAGATTATGAGCTATGAGTCAGATAGATTCAGATTTAAACCCCAGCTCTGGCATTTACTAACTCCGTAAATACTGACAAATTATCTACCCTTCTTACTTCTCAGTTCCGTCCAGTATGAAATGAAATAAGAACCTTCTTGCACGGTAATTTGAAGGATTAAGATAATACAAATAAAGCTACAGACACAGACTAGTAGCCCAATCACTTGTAAATATCATAGCCTCATCTTTACTTCTTTATAATGTCAGTTAGCTCAGAATAAAAAAAAGCACTCCTGGTCTTGACGCTTTTACAGAGATTGTCTCATCGGTCTATGGGCAACTCCTTAAGTGCTTCATTTTTTTTTCAAGGAATATAGTCAAAATATTCCCAATAAGTCTATGTTCATATTCCTTCAACCCTCCTTATTTAAAATGCACTTTCTAGTGTAAAATATATTAATATTTCATTATAAAATATATGTTGTATATTTTCATTACAGTTCCTCACACAGCATCTATATTCTAGAGTACAACATTAATTATTTAGAGTTTTTTAAAAAAATATTTGTATCTATCATTTATGTATTCTAGCTGATAGGCATAGGAGTGCACAATGTCCTTGAGATTCCTAATCACTTCTATGACACCTAGCCAGGAAACTTTTCCAAATAGTGACCGTGTGGCATAATTCTTACCCATGATCAGACTGATTAACAAAATTTCCTTTAAGTACTGTCATCAAAATCATCATCAGGATGCTTGATTTCTAGAGAGAATACATTGTGTGCTGTCTGGGGATTCTCTCACAAGTCAAGAAAAGGACAACTCTTAGGAAGGAAGGTAGAGAGCATTCTGCCTACTGAAGACCATTATACACAGGCTATGTTGGGCTGCACCTCAGAAAGGGCAAAAATGGCCTAACTCTGCTCCTCTCTTTAAGTGCTTCTGGTAAAAGAAGAACATTCGATGGGTGCTCTTGTGTAGCCATATCAAATGCATCCACAATAATGAGCAACTGAATTTAGAAGAGGTCCTGCAATATCTGCATCAGATATTGGCCTGCAAAGTGAGTGGCTTCTTAGCCAAAGCTGTTCATCAGGATCCAGTGTCTTGGCCCTTATTCCTCCTCATTTACAAAATTATTTGAATACACACTGAGCAGCATATTTACCAACATTCAATTTCACAGTGATCATGAGGCACATTTCTTTAGTATGATTAGCCATAGACTCGAGACACTTTTCATTAGTAAGAGTCATTTTTAATGCATCCAACAAGGATTCTAAAAAGCATCATGGCTCCTCCAAACTGCCCAGCCAGGCATATTTCCGTGTCCTTCATCCTAGGGCCATCTTCAGCATCAGTATCAGATGGACTTTGAATTCTAGAGTTCTCTGCTCACTATAAAAATAGCACTATTAAATATCAGTCTGTCTCCTTACATTGACTCCAATGGACTATAAGACACTTGGGTTAATTCTCAGTAACTGAGGTTGGTACCCTTAGATATTAACTCTAATCAGAATAAATATCTCTGTTCTTATACCACTGTGTTGGAATAAAAGTCTTCTTAGTCCTTACTGAAATTACTTCACTAAGGCAAACTTAACTGGCAATTAAATAAATAGGCATCCAAACTGTCTTATATCTCAGAAAGGAAACTCCTAAATAGACTATCTATATCATCTCCTTTGTGTCTGAACGTCTTCCAAGGACCAATTTAGTATTACGTTTGCTTGTTCAAGCCAAAACAAATTCCTAGATGTCAATGGGAAAAGCAGTTTATTTTCTAATTCTTCTTTTAAGAGGCCAATGCTGACCTACCCACCATGAATTTGTATGTGCATGTATGTATATAGGTGTGTGTGTATGTGTAAATCTACAGGTATATATGTGTATAGGTATGTGTTCATGTGTGTGAATGTATAAATATATTTACGCATGTGCACATATGTATGAGTATGTGTATGCATATGTGTCTATGTGTGTAAGTGTATATGTATATGTAGTGTATATATGCTTGTGTGCGTATATGTATGCATACATCTCTGTTATCTGTGTGAGTGCATACATGTGTTTGTGTATGTCTTTGTGTATATGCCTGTGTATACATGTGTATGTTTGTGTCTGTATCTGTAGTGTCTGTATGTATGTGTATAGGGTTTGTGTTTGTGTGAAGGCATGAGGTGTGTAGGGGTGTGTGTGTGCATGAATGTGTATATATGTGCATTTGTGTGTGCTCATAAGTGTCTGGAGATGTGAGATTTACATGAGTGTGTGTATATGTGTTTGTACGTGAATGTATGTATATGTACATCTGTGTATGTGTTTGTGTACGCGTGTGTCTGTGTGTTTATGTGTTTGTACATGCATGTGTTTGTATGTGTGTATCTGTCCATGCATGTCAGAGGTGGAATGGGAATCTGGGACAAAACAGAAATTACTATATTAAATTAAAAGGAGCGCAGAGAATCACAGGAGTGATCTAAGGACATCCAAAGACAACAATGTAAGTCCAAATGTGGGGAAAATTACACACGAAGCCCAAGCCTCGGCAGGTCTAAGAAACAGGAAATGTGATCAGGAGAGCAAAGAGCACTCTGACATGCTACAGCATTGGAAAGGCAGTCTGTCTGAGATAACTGCAGAGCTTAAGCAGAGCAAACAAGCATAGATAGGATGGTGAGTGGGTGCCCCGAGCAATCACAAAGACCTCGAGCTGGTAAACCCAGCTCAGCTTTATCAGGGCAGGTTAATGGACCTCGTAAATGAAGCAGGCTTGTTCCAATGCCGGAGGCAGAATGTCAATTGCCCAGCAGCAAGCAATCTTTGGACACAGTGGTGAGGCTTCGACTCTCTACAAAGACATGGCAAACATGCCAGAATGTCTCGTGGTAAATGGCTGCCACGCCATGCTCAGATGATAGGAACATACCATGCGGGACTTGGATGCTTAAATCCTGTCCTCTCCCTCTCTTTCTCCTCCATAATTTGTTCCAACCATTCTTCTCACCTTTGGGCAGTACATCAGGAACCATCTCTAGTGCAGAAAGGATGAGTGGTGATTTGGAATGAAGCTTACACATACTGGAGAAAGACAAGAGGCTAACAGACAGGCTACCAGATAACTGATTAGCCTCAGTGCCTGTGACACTTGGTACATATATGACTAGTCATTTTCTTTAGTGATTTTGGTGGTACAAAGACAATGGGTGTCAGCAGGTCACGACTGGAATAGTCCTGTATCTAAGAACTAAGAAGGGAGGTGCATATTCATCTGCACGGTCCTCATACCCCTCTGGTCTGAAATCTCAGCTTCCCTGTGAACCTGGGTCATGTGACCTGCTAGCAGCACTCATGCCAATTCACTTAAGCCACATAAAGATCACTCAAAGGCTGAATGTCTGCTTTGAGTCAGAGGATCCACAGTTATTAAATCTTTCAGCAATTCTTTTCTTTCCCCCAGTCTTGGCAGCAGTGCAGTGGATTTTACAGAACAGTTTTCTCTATTACGCAGTTCTAGCGTTTTTAAAAGAAGCTGGTGACACGGGAATCCCAGGCAGTATTTGTATCCTAAGATGCAATATTCTTAGGAGTGCTTCCAGATGCAGCCTAGAACTCTTAAAGCCTGGAGGGTCCCTGAGTTCGTTCTTGCACTTGAAACATTCTAGATGGTGTCCTCGCTTTGAAAACTGTCAAAGGCAAACAGTCACTGTCAGCAGGTTGACACTGGCACTAACTTTGCAGGATGTCATCCATGCTGTCTTCAGCCATGAACAGTTAAAACTCCATCTGCCCAGAAACAGAACATAAAATGTGTAGGATTTCCTATATTAAAATAATTGGATGAAAGAAACATTACTGCTCTTTTGGTGCCCCTAAAGAGTGTGATTCCTTCCACAAAACTCTATGGGTGTAAAAACCTGTGAGTGCTTTCAGAGGGCAGGCCACTGTTGGTAAATCTCTGATGTATTGATTTATGTAGTTTTCTAAAAAGAAATAAGTCAGGGCCACAATCATGCTTACATGACAAAAGAGAAAACATAGAGAAAAATAAGATACATCACCCAAGATAACAAACTTGGAGTCCAGATGTTGGTAAAGCTCCAGCTGCAGAGATAACCTGAAAGTAGTAACACCTAGAATTGTGTTCTTGAGCTCACCACTCAGTTATGTCAACACTGGCTACTATTACTGTTATCATTATCATTATTATTTGTGTGTCTGCTTTGTGGAAGTCAAGGGACAACTTTGTGGAGTTGGTTTCCTTCTTTCATCTTTCCCTGGAAGCCAGGTACTGAACTCACGTTGCCAGGCTTTTGCAGCAAGCACCTTTAGCCACTGAGCCAGCCTGAAAGCCCATTAGCCACTACCCCCCACCATTTCTTGCTAGAACAATATAACCAATTTGAGTTGGATAGCTCTATTTGCTGCCAACTGCCAATGGGTAAGAATAATGTGGAAAATTTTAAAATGAAAATTTTAATAGACAGCCCATTTACGTTCTACAATCATCTGTGACTTTCAGATACTATCCAAGCACGTGTGAACATTTGGACTCACTAATTTCAAGTTCACAAGTTGGCTCCAGGTTATCTCTTCAGGCTTACTTACATTATTACCTGTTTTCTGTTGTTTGGTAGATTTCTCTAGGACTCATCAATTCCTGTTGCACCCCCCAAAAAAGTCTTCACAGGTAGTCTGACTGGGTTCTCCTTAGCTTCTAGACTTTAAGATATCGAATCATGCTAAATCCTTGGAGACAGAAAACAGACTAGTGTTTAGCAGGACATGAGAAAGGCTAAGTTGGGGAGATTGCTTCACAAGCACAGTGTTTTCTTTGGGGTGTCAATCTGGAATTAAAGAGCAGTTAGAAGTGTCTAGCATCTTGAATGCAGTAAGAGCCATAGAGTAGAACACGTTAAAATGACTGAAAGGCTGATTGTGGATCGTTCTAGTTGTATCTCAATTAAGAATAAACAGAAAGAAAAGGCTAAGATTTGTGCTTTCGTGTTTTGTTTTGTTTTGTTTCTTCCTTTTCCCCCTTTTTTATAGCCTTGCCCAACCCTGCCTCAAGAAGTCCTAAGAGACTCCTGTAATCTTCTCGATGAAGAGGTTTTAATGTCATAAGCATTCCTCAGCTTTGCTTTACTACCTGACTTCATTAACTATCAGCTTTTAGAAGCTAGCATTTCACTAAAACCACACACCTGAGGTGTTTTTGTATTGTGGTTTTTGTTTTGTGGCCATATGTGTTACTGTTGTTGTTGTTATTGATGTTGCTGCTGCTGCTGATGATGATGATGATGATGATGATGATGCTGGTGATGATGATGGTGAAGATGCTGCTGCTGCTGCTGCTGCTGCTCCTGCTGCTTTGTTAGGAAGCAGTGCCTCACTGTGGGTGGACAGCAGGCAGGCCTACACACTGTATAGCAGGCTGGCCTCAAACTCAGAGCAATCCTCTTGCTTTCACCTCTCAAATGCTGAGATTACAGATGTGAACCACCACTCCTGGGTCCACCCAAGTTCTAAACAGTGACTTTTCAGTCACGTTCTCCAAAGTGTCCAGCCCTTTCCCATTAGAAAGTAAAACTTCGCCCCTTCCCCCACTGATCACTGGCTGGGTTTAGTGTCTACATCTAACAGATAAAATAGGACGGAAATGACTTGATGTGATGAGGATACAAGGGAACACGTGGCTTCCTCTGCACAAGCTAGTTGCCTGGGACCAGGACCCTCCAGTAGCAAATAAAGAGCCCCACGCAGTGAGTCACTGACACCCAGGTCCTTTTATAAAACCCATGTGAGAGAGAGTCATCCTGCCTTCAGTGCTGGGCAAGGATTCAGATACCTAACACATATGAACTGCAAGCTCACAGCCTACCCCAGCTACCACCATCTCGCCAGAGCCCTCCCAGATTCCCAGACTCCTCACTGGCAACTATCAGTGCTTGCACCTGTGTGACGCTCTGATCCAGCTCCTTTTACAGTGATTTGCTCTGCTGCAACAAATAGATAACTAACACGATCATCCGCTATTTGCCCCCTCCCTTCCACCGCCGCATCTTCGTCTTCGCTTTTTACACCATCACTTTCTTGTCTGAACTCTTCAAATCAACAGCTTTTAATTGTCTACTGATTATTCCACAAAGTGAATTAAACATGTCAAATGCAGGGAAATTGAATTTTACAGTGGATAACTATGTACCCACCACTTAGAATCTGATCATTTACTGATCCTGCTTTTTTGAGCTCGTCTTTATCTATGTAGTCATCTCCTCTAGTCACCAAACCATCTTGTTGTTTTATACATCTCAGTCAATTACAAGTCAGTGTCTCTTTAAATCTCTCAGTATACATGGCAGGATATATATTTTTATACTTATTTGTGAGGTTTTTTTTCTCATTTGAAGAAAACAAACAAAGGGGGCTGGGTGGTTTTCCAGGCGTCCATGCTGATTGTGACAAACCTCCCTATATGTTGAGCATCTATGAAGATGCAGAACGCTCATGAGTGTGAATTTACACTCACTGCCACAGCCTATGAGACAGCACCTTATAATTCTGGGCCTCTCTCCCAATACCTAGATGGCATCTGACACAGAGTGGGTGCTCACTTAATGTGTAGGAATTATCTGAAAGGGGAGAGAGTAAAGCATAAACTGACTCTGGCAAGCCAGAAAACAAAGACGTTTGAAAGCCTCAAGAAGCCAAAGAAAGGACAGAGGAGGTGCTCTCTGTTCTTTCACTAAACAAAGACCCTTACAGAATAGTTTGCCCACTGAAATTAGCCTGGTGTAGCGATGGTTAAAAATGCCTGTGAACAGAGATTTGCTTCCCACAGAACTCACCAGATGGCCCAGACTGCTAGGCATGACTGAAATCGCCACTTGGGAAAACCTATTATCCCCTTCCCTTGTAACAACCCGTTGGCCTGAATGTCATGACCAGTGCACGCGGCACCTATGGTGCTTTGCAGCACCATTTTAATGGCTTTCAAGAAGCTTGTGAGACAAAGGTAGCTTGAAAGTGAAAAAATGAAGAGCAGCCTTCGATTTTGGCAGAGCACAGATAAGGGAAGGAGACAGAAGCCAGCACTCACCTGTGCCTTCTGACCCTTTCCGTTGCCCGCAACATGCCGCAGCACTAGCTGACAGGAGATTGCTCTCGCCAGTCCCTTGAAACTGCCTGTGTTGAGGCAGGACTAGATTTCTTGTTTCGTTTTGCTTTTCCTTTTGGCTTTTCTCCGTCTCCTCTCCCTGAACATGTTCTCCTCATCTCTCATCACCATCTATTATTGCCTTCCCCCTCGACAGTTTCTTCTGGCTCTTGGGCAGTCCTTGTTTATTTCCCCTCTCATTCGCGCGGGCCCTCAAATCATTCTTATCTGTACCTTCTCATAATCTTTTTCTCTCTCCTATCCCGCTCTTTCTCTTTATGTTCTTTTTTTTTTTTGCCTGGCATCTCATCTCCCTCAAACACCCATGTCTCCAGTGCATCCCCTTTCTACCCTCTTGCCAGCTAAACCAGCATGTGCAAACTTTGTGAGATGCTACTTTTCCTCTTTCCTTACAAACACCAGTCTTGCTGTTTTGTCGCAGACTGGAAGAGACCGGATATTCAACCGTGAAGGTTGCCCAGAGCTGTCTAATTTGTCAGCCTGGTTCCACCTGCCATATGCACAGCCTGAAGCCCCATGACAGCCCTCATTTTCTAAGGTGAACTCCGGCCTTTGCCCTCTGACCTTTTTGTTCACATTCTGTTATTGCAGAGGGACAGAAACACAACCCACTGGTACCTTATTACAGTTTTAATTTCCCGAGTAGTTCCACCAGCTTTCACCTTCAGTGTCCCTCTCTTGGAGCAAGGGCCCTCCTCTGCGGACACCCTGTGAAGCATGGTCCTGAGAGTCCTGTTGGCATCCTCTCAGACTGAGATCCACGCTGAGATGAGATTGCTTTAGGTATTTTGTCTTTGTAGTTCTTCTGCCCTTCTGAGATTCAAGATGCAAACAGTAATTAGCATATGCATAAAACCATTAGCATATAGCTAACTTTAGAACACCAATGTAAAACACATAGATAGACATAGAACTCGTGCACTTTTAAGAATTTCTGAGATCTTAACTTAATTGTTTCCTCTACTGCTCCTTCCATTCAGCAACTCATAGCCTTTATAAATGTGTACAATCTAGGAAGGCAGGGGCTGCTAACCAAACATCTGCCCTCTGGATGCTCCCCCATGCTGAGTCCATTTTGTTTGAAACTATGCTTAAGACAAAAGGAAGTCTGCTTCCATGTCACACTGCAACCTTGTTTATTTTAAAAACTAATTTATCTTCAATTTTTTAAAGCGAAGGAGTAGAAAATTCAATGATTAGATCCCCACAGAAACTAACTTACCCGAAATATATGTCAGCAACATGATTGTATAACTTCATTTAAAAGATCTCTACAGAGCACATGGTGACACACAGGTCCCACATCTGGTCCTTCCAGGCTTCTCACACATTGTAGTCTGGAGGTGAAACTATTTTTGGAAATTATGTCATTTTTCTTTTGATTTCCAGTAATTAGTGAGGCAGCAGACACCTAACTTATATTCAATAAACTCATGAAATCAATTAGTCCAACCTCCCTGATCAATCTAGTCATAAGTCATCATTCTCATTTTGCACCTCATAGAAGAGTCAGAGGGAAAGGGCTTGATGGAATCTGTGAATATCCATAGAACACACCTGGAATGAAGCACACTGCTTCCCTCCAGAGCTCAGTTTCTTCATGTGTAAGACAAGAAGAAACAAAGAGACTATCTCTCTCACTTCTGGTCTAATACTGTAAAATAATGGGCCTGACACAAGTCTATGGAGTGTGGCTTACACACGTAACCAGAAACAAATTAACAGAAACTGGTGAAGAAATTCATGTGTGCCAGCACTAAGACACATGAACAGACTGTGAAGGCCTGTGTAGACCAGGAAAACACCACCCTATGCTCTCCAAAGATCCTTAATCTAATGAGGAAGCAAAATTCATTGGAAAATATTCATTAAAAGCTAATCTTCTTGTTTCCGTCATTACTTTTTTTTTTTTTTTTTTTTTTTTACAAAGGAAGGAATAGTTATCTCTGCCTTTCTTTCACCTTTCTTCCACCTTCATAAAACTCTTTCCAGTTACTTTAAACAAACAAATGAGCAAACAGGTGGTAGCTGTTTAGCGCCAACCAACCAAATATTAATAGAGAATACAAGCAAGATAGCACAACTTGGACTGCGAGTGTTCTTGCAGGCCACAAACCCAAGGACTGAAGAAGGAGAGTGTGGATTAAAATTCAACCAGATCAAATCACAGAGAGGAACTTAAGAGGCTTCAGTAAATTCTTACCCCACAGCAAGCACTATGCAGCACACTCTGGCAAAAACAAGAAAGGAACAGCACAACTAAGACAAAAACACCATTTCTGCCCCCTCCCCCGAAAAAAGTATACTAGACGGGTATAAATGTCTATTATGCAAAAAAAAAATTCCATAAGTAATGCTTACTGGGGAACACTAACAAGGCTATAATGCAAAATGAAGGACTATAAAAACACTATACTTTGTGGGAATAGTGATATTTAAGCTCGCTTTTGAAAAATGAATAAAACTTAACAGCCTAAAATGGGTTGGGTACAAGTGTGTAAATGTTAGAGGAGTAATGTCTAGAACAACCTGGAAAATAGGTTGTGGTGAGGCAGAGATGGAGGGCTTATGACTTGGAGCTTGATTCAGAAGGTAAAGAGGGTCTGCAATGAGTTGTAGCAGAATAATTCCACTGTGGCAGATGTTCATGGAATGGGGTGGGGAAAGAAGTGAAGGGCCACTAGACAGCTCAGGATGTTGCAGAAAGCTGCCAGTGTTTGGGTTCTGGTTTTGTTTTTTATTAGGGTTCGTTTGATTGGCTGGTTGATTGGTTGGTTGATTGGTTGGTTGATTGGTGGTTGATTGGCTTGCCTTTGAAATGGTTCTATCTAACACAGGATAACCTGGGATTCTCAATTCCCCTTTCTTACTTCCCTTTCTAAGAACTTTAACTGGAGTTGTGCACCACCATGCCACTTTTTTTAGGTAGTCTGAACTGCACACCACAAATATTCCAATTCTATTGCTGGAATAATCCTGTCCAGCAGGATTATACTGCTGTAATCTCCAGAAATTAAGCTTGGCCACATGGCTTTTCTGACCAGTAAAATGGATTTAAAAAATGATGTGCTTGCTTCTGGATGGAAATATTTATTCCTTATACCATCAACTCATATTCCACACTGAACATCAGCTTCAGTGGTTCCCTAGGTGATTGGAGTGTCTTCAGTCTTCACCTCTGAGTGTAGAATGATGGAAAGAGGTGACATGGAAAAGTAACAAAACATTAAACCTCTGATATGATAAGGTACTGAAATATTGTCACATTGCTTGATCTATTATCATCTGGTAGCTTGCTTTTCCTGTAGTCTCATTTTGTCTAATGAAAACTTTCTTCTCATTTTTATTAATTTTTAATTTTTTACTTTTAATGATTTTTAATCATTTCTCATTTTTAATAATATGCTATCAGTTTTATCATATGTTATCATTTTCTGGGTTTTGTTTTTTTGTTTTGTTTAGTTTTGTTTTTAGAAAAACTATGTTGTGGTAATGCCTATAACTAGGATGAGCCAAGTTCCAAGATGAGGGCTTCAGTGTCCCAAAAGAAGAAGAACCATTGTCTAATCTACCTAGGCACCTTGTATGTATTAGCTACATCCCTCAAATTTTACCAAGAAAGACTTTCAAAGTAGGCAACCAACTCCATTTTCCCCTCTCTCTCAGGCTCCTCCTTGACCCCACACATCATACTTTGTAAGGCCTTCTCCTGGCCTTTTCAACCCTTTTCTGTAATCAATATTTGCATGTTCTATAAGTTCTTGACGTGCTAACTTCTGTTCATGTTGAGTCCCTGAGGACATGGGGTAAGATCTACTCACTTTGGGTCCCTAGATTCTGACAAAATAGTGACTCCATGATAAATTAGTAAGAAAGAGCCAACAGATGAATCAACCCACATTCTATTTAGTAATGGTAAGATTTTGAAACCAGCTGGTCCCTCAATCTTTCCTTCTCTGAGACATAAAGTTTGGAGTCTATGATCTCTGTTGTTCTTATACTTTGAAACCCCTTGAACACTGAGCCTTAACTAGTACCTTTCTGTTTCAGAGATTTCAGAGGTCTCTGCTTCATTCTTCATCTCAGGCTCAGCTTCATTTCTACAGCATATTTACAAAGTATTTGTCCTTTCTGGACATTTTCTCCTTATTCTTCTTACTCTTATTCTTTGCAAATATCTTACTGCATCTAGTGAGTTCTTTACCCAATTATCACCTGCCCATCTCCTATCAGCCTCTCATATTGACTGAAACATTTAATACTCGGTTCAGCTAACTGCTCTAATCTTGAATTCAGGATCTTCCTGGTTGGCTCCAGTTTCCCTACAAAGAGAGACAGCTTTGTCCAGTGCCGTTTGGCTTTGTCTTCCTGTGCTCCATCCAAACCACCTTGCACACCAGCAGCCACATATCCAAGGAAATCATAGGCCTTCAGGGACTCCCTCATACTCCCAGGAAGACCAAGTCTATCCTTCTATAGGGACATCTGGTCATGGGACATGCTCTACTCCTCTCCACCTCAGGGCCATTGCTTTCTCTCTTCCTCCTTGTTTCCCAGCTTCTTCCTTACTCAGGGAGAGTTAGTTAACATAATTAGAGCACAATGTTGAAATCAAAGGACTCACTGTGGCCACTGAACATGTTCTCAGAGGACTGAATCTTTGTAGGGTTCAGTCTTTCACACTATTACTGTTGTAGCTAGAAGCAATTTTGTTTTGTCTTCTGGAAACACACTAGACACACAGGATATACAAGCATAGAACATAGATTCTTTAGCTTACTCTTCTTCATGACCAATTGTATGGGCTTTTCTTTCTACTACTGAAGACACAGCATTGTAGGTCTAGGGGAATGAGATAGTCCACTTACCTTAAGACACAGGTGAATGAGACTTTCAGACCAGAGCCAGCCTAGTTCCAGAATTGTATCAAACAATCTCTCTTTCTCTCTCTCTCTCTCTCTCTCTCTCTCTCTTTCTCTCATGAATCTTGGTATGAAACGGCTATTTTTATTAGGGGAAAATCATTTGTCACAGTGGCTGATTTCTGTGGTGTAAACATTCCAACCACAACCAATTTCAATCTGTCACCATGGTATCACCGAACACAGAGCTGAGAAAAGATAGACACAATTAGCTCTTCCAAAGAAGTGTGAGCTAAAGGCAGAACACCACCACATGCTATTCCCTCATTTGTGGTCCTGCTTATTAAGCTCTCACTGCATTCTAAGTCACATTCCCGAGATACCATAGGGAACACGATTGGCCTGATCTCCTCTCCTGTACTACAACCTAATTGGAGGATTAGAGCCACTTCTTTGGGAATCCGATTTCATGTTATGCCTTTGCTATGCTGTCTATAAGTTACTTGCCTATCACTTGTATTCTAAATTCCTTCTGAACGGGCACTTCATTTGAACCCTAGCATAACTAGCCAGTGCTTGACACATGGTGAGCTTTGGACACATTTACTAAAAAGAAATAAATGTAAGGATGCTGACTTGTTTGGTTTCAAGAGGCCTGGCAGGGCAGTAGGAATTGGGGAATGAATGGAGAAAAAGCACCCAGGCAAGGCTTCCTCCCCTGAGTTCCTTCCTGTCTCAGTGGATGGTCTCATTATACAAGTCAAGCTTTGAATGACCTCAACCCTATCCTCCTCCTCCTCCACTCCGTTCCAAATAAAAATGAGTTACACAGAGCCACCAGCAGTACTTTACGAGTACCAGCAATTGCTATCGTGCGTCCTTAATAGTGGCATAATCAAAAGTTATGATGCATTTTTCTGTAATCACAAAAAAATGATACCACTTAGTGCTAAGTAAAGCCAATTCTCTACCACACAGAAAGGCAAAAGCACTTCCATTTTCACTTTGAAATGAGTGAGTCAGAATCAATTTGGTAAAGCAGTTAACAGCAACTGTGTGCCCCTTTTGAGTGCCTAACAGGTACAATTTTCTTTTAACAAACAGCCGAGCAGAGGTCTCTGTTGCTGGATTAACATGGTGTGTTCAAACCTTCCAACCACTGCGTATTTAAATTGGGTAATAGAGACCATCAGACAGACGCCAATAGGAATCTCCAGAAGCAGACCAATTTGCCAGCCTCTGAGCATATCTTTAGAGAAAATAGAAAAGTGACTGTGTTGGGAAGGGGGTTTTTCGTGGGAATTTCAGCACACTGCAGTCTCAAAGCATGTCCCATGTGCCTCTGTGTGAGCAAGGCCCAAGCTGCAGAAGGAAAGAGACATCTTTATTTTGTAAAAAACGTCTGTGCGCTGAATTTCCTCACTCTCCCTCCCAAAATGAGGATGTCAGCTAAAAAGAAACAAGTGTTAAATTTTAATTGGGCTTAGAAGACTAACTTTCTTCTGCATTTCTAACACACACACACACGCATACACACACACACACACACACACACACACACACACACACACAGCCTTCTTTGGGAACCATAAAGATAGCTGACAAAATGTATTTGTCTAATGCAGTTATGCATCCATATGAACTTGAGTTTTAATTAGGAAATATTAAATTGGCTTCATAGTATACGTTTTGCCTGTCTCCTTTCTTTCTCTGCTCTTTCTCATTCCCCTCTTCCTCTTTCTCCTCTCTCCTTTCTTCTCAGCCCCCTCCTCATCCTCCTGATCCTTTTCCCCCTTCCTTTGGCTTTTAGAGATTGAGCCTCATGCAGCCTGGATTAGCTTTGAACTTTTTAGAGCTAAGGATAGCCTTGAAATGCTAATAATTCTTCTGACACTATGTCCCAAGCATTGAGATTTTAGTATGCTCCACCATATGTAGTTCTGTCTTTAATAGAAAACAATACTGAAACGCACATGCATGCGTAAACATGCAAATGCTTAGGGGCTTTTAGAAGAATTATTGGAACACTGAAAAGAAATCATGTTCTTAGAAGTAATTGGCATTTTAGCTTTATGTTTTGCTCACAATGTGTTTGCTTAGTCAAAGGTTTAAACAAGAAAAGTATATTGAAATCGTTAAGATAATATCCCTAATCCAGAGGGTTCTGGGGTCATACCAAAGAGTCTATGGTGATTCAACCAAAATACATGCATAGTATTGCCCTCTAAGAGCTGGGCATTGAAATGATCAAAGTATAAATGCGAGGCATGAACTTCAATTCAGTAAGGCAGTGTCCTACTTTCTTGTTTTTCAGACTTAAAATAAGCGCTTCCCAAAGTTCCTCTGAAGCAGGTGTTGGAATCAATATTACAGGGTTGTGAGTGTGAGACCCAATTAAAACGCTTCTGATGGAAGCTAAGGATTGATCTGGCTAATTAAAGTCAAAGAGAGAACCTGTAGCCAAAACACACCTGAAAGAAAAATAATAACGATCCTACCTTTATTCCTATGTGAGAGTTGTGCGTCTCTTGCTGGAGCCTCACAGTTCTAGCCTCCCCTCAGAAGGAAAGATTTTGTTTCATTCAGCAAAGGGGTCACTGTGTGGTAGGCCGTGCTTTGCACTCATAGCTGGGGGAATGACACAGTCAGTAGATGCCTCTTGTGCAAGCATGGGAACATGAGTTTGGAACCCTGGGATCCACAGAAAAGATGCATCCACAGGACCCATAGAAAAGATGCATGAGCAGGACCCACAGAAAAGATGCATGCACAGGACCCACAGAAAAGATGCATGCACAGGACCCACAGAAAAGATGCATGCACAGGACCCACAGAAAAGATACATGAACAGGACCCACAGAAAGGATGCATGCACAGGACCCACAGAAAAGATGCATGCACAGGACCCACAGAAAGGATGCATGCACAGGCATTCATCGATCTCAGGCACACAAGGAACTCACTGGTCATCCAGTCCAGCCATGTCTCTGAGCCTCAAGCTCAGTGAAAGACCCTTTCTCAATGAAATAAAATAAAATAAATAAAATAAATAAAATAAAATAAAATAAAATAAAATAAAATAAAATAAAATAGTAAAATGTGGTAAGCAATGGAGGAAAGCACCCAACACTGACTTCTGATCTCCACATGCACACACACATACGTGTACATACACCCAAACACACATGTGTATGTAGTGCATTTAAAAATTTAAAAAGAGAACAACCTACAGAAATTGTCTAATTGACCAAAATTCCAGCAATATCCTAGGCACAGGAGAGTGTAGTGAGAACCACTTATATGAACTTAGAAGATTAAGGTAGCTTCCGTGTGCCCTTACCTTCTCTTCTCACCTAACCTTGTGAGGACTCCCTGTGGCTCTGAGCAGCCTCCCCCAAGAGCCTGTGTAAGAGACTCTGCATGTAGAGGCTTGACTTTCCTGGTTCCCTGGCAGCGGGTGAACCTCACAAAGGAAGGGTCTCTTTTCTGACCACCCAGCATCTGTACAACATCACACTCACTGCAAAGTCATTCTAATTTTGAGTTGAATGTTTTAACAAATACAGCCCGATGTCCCATCCTTTCTTTTCCTCTTCCAAACCCACATGTGGGCAATTGAGCTCAGAGACAGACAATCAAGCAGAGAGACTGGATAAGCAGAAAGTAATAATAGAGAAATAAGCTGTTTGTTTATTTGATCATTTAGCAAATCCAGTGTGTGTGTATCTCTGTGTGTGTGTCTGTGTGTGTCTGTGTGTGTGTCTCTCGTGTGTCTGTGTGTGTGTCTGTGTGTGTATATCTCTGTGTGTGTGTCTGTGTGTGTCTGTGTGTGTCTCTCTGTGTGTGTCTGTGTGTGTGTCTGTGTGTGTGTATCTCTGTGTGTGTGTCTGTGTGTGTCTGTGTGTGTGTGTCTGTGTGTGTCTGTGTGTCTGTGTCTGTGTGTGTGTGTGTCTGTGTGTGTGTCTGTGTGTGTCTGTGTGTGTGTGTTTGCAGGTACATGTGCCCAAGTGTATGTGAATGTAGAGGACAGAATTTACCACTGGAGTCCTTCCTACCTTACACTCTCTCTTCTCTTTTTTTGATACTTGTTGTCTCACTGAACCTGAAGCTCGAGTGCTTAGCTAGACTGGTGGGCAAGCAAACTCCAAAGATCCTTCTGCCTAATCCTCCCAGGGAACACTGGAGTTTATGGCTGTGTTCAGCTGCTGGAGATGGAATTTAGGTTCTCATGTCTGCAGCCAGGACTTCAGCCATTGACTTCCCATTTGGAAACTAAAAATCTTTTAAATTGTTTAGATTTATTTAGCTTACTTTCTGTGCATGAGTATTTTGTCTTCATGAATGTACGTGTACCACATGTGCCTGGTGCCCTGGGACTTACAAGAAAAATGTAGGAGCCCCTGGAACCAGAAGTTCTGGAGGTTGTAAGACATCATCTACATTCTAGAAACTGAACCCATGTTCTTCTGCACTGTGCTTTTAACCACTGCTCCACCCTCCCAGCCCCTGTTTGACAACTCTTGTTGTGTGGTAGTGGTATGCATACATATAGAGATTAGCATTTGAGTTTGGTTAGTGACTAAGAGGAGTCTTAAAGAAGACTGCTTCCTTCACTGAATTCCTGTAGGACTTGTCTGTAGTTAGGGTTTCTCTGAGTAGGCCCAAATGGAAGAGAAATGGGTAAGGAAGTTAGCATGAACTGACTATAAGCATGGTGCCATGTCAAGTTCTTTTTTATATATCTGATTAGTCACAGTCACGTCAATTGATAATTGATTGTTCTTCAGTATGCAATTCTGATATTACACTTAGCTCAGAAAGTCACTGAGAGATTGGGTGGGCACTACCAAGTTCCCCTGGTCCTGTAATTTTGTCCAGTTGAATCTAGGAACCAAGGTATGAGTTGTTTAAAAATTATAAGGCCCACGAAAGAAAACTCAGTTGGCAATCAGAGCCATGCAGGTCAGTGGAGGAAGACAATGTGCTTACATCGATATATCAACAGTCCGGTAACAAAGAGCAGCTAAGCACGAACTGCAGTCACAGTCCTGACTAGAGTTTTGAACCAAAACATAAATGTGAGGGGATATGGAAGGCAAATTATTTGGGGGGCAAGAGATGCCTTCTGATCCTCTCCTTTTTACTAAATCTGTCTCCATGGATACCCTTTAAAAAAATACCTCCACAGATGAAATTCAAAGGAGACAGTAGACTTTGAAACGTAGGATGGGGACACATTAGAGTCAGCATCACAGACTCGGATAGAGCTGGAAGGAAGCCCTGAGACCTCCCAGGCAGGTTTTCACAGTGTGTTCTGGGGAATTCTCTTGTCTCTGGGCTTAAGTGGTTTGACAGGGAGAGACTTAGCTGGCACAGAGAAAAGCGACTCTTCAGGGGCTAAGTTTACTGTCTTGCCTATATTAAGATTTTATTTAATGCTTTCTTTAGGGGAAAAATGGCCTGAGGTTGAAAGTGTGGGAACAGCCCCTGTTTTTACAGACAAATTCCTTGGTACTCATTCAAACAAGGGAACCATTCCCAGGATCCTCAAGCTGATGACAGTGACTCTGGTCCCCTGACTCTGGGATATTCACCACCACACCAGGCTGCCTCTCATTATGCAGCCTAATTCCCTGTGAGATGGCTTAATTAAAATTGTGGCCATTTTGGTTTTAATCTTGAGACTCTTAATTATTTTATGTTAAATATCTTCACAGCTAATAAAAATGAATTAAACGTATAAATACAACATGAAGTTTAAATAATATTTTAAACAGTGTTTGGATCCTCTGTCTTTCCTCCTCCCTGGACTTGAGCATTTTTAATCTCTAGCTGCCTCTGCAGATAAAGCTGCATGCCACTTCTGAGAGTAAAGACCTAATAACTTCTTTCTTCAAGGTCAGGGTGTTAGTTGTATGAAGAAAATTGTGCTCCTAACCTGGCCAAGTATAATTACCAAGTGTTTTTATTCTTGTGCTAGAATTTACACAGAAGTGATAAGCCTGTGACAGTGAATTCTTTCTAATCCCCTCCCAGCCAACTCTGGTTCTGCCATAAACCTCCAGAAAAAAAAAATTCTGAAGCCACAGGAACTCAACATTGCATTTACCACCCTGGGCTTTATGCTCTTTGTTGCAGACACAAAGGAATAAGAGTTGAAGCCATGAGGCACACAGGATCTTAACATTCCTCCTGGCCTGGTAATACCTCCCTCTGGCAGGTCTTAAATAATAAGCATATATGTTTATGTCTAACACTGATAAGGCACCTTACATTTTTGATTATCCTACTAAATCTTCACAAGGACACAAAGCAGTAGCTATGGACTATTATTCCCTCTATACTATAAAATCAGAAATGAAGGCATAAAGATTAATTTGCCCAAAGTGATTCAGAATTCAATCCAGGCTACTGGAATCCAGAGCCCAGAAAAATCAACCTGGAGACACAGTGTAGATGGAGTTCAGTAGAACTGACATAGAAGTCAGAGCTAAGGAAATGAATGAAGCCATTGGTTAAGGGATTTGGTGAGGATTCGTGCACATGCACACATGCAGCATACAGCCATACACACACACACACACACACACACACACACACACACACACACAATGACAGTACATGGCAACCTCTTCTTGCTAAGGCTTGACTCAATCTGGAGGGAGACTGAGAGTTGAGGAGGAGGAAAGGGGGGAGCAGGTCTCTGCTAAAATGCTCCATTCAGACTCCCACAGATGCGGAATCAAAGCATCTGCTGGCAGATAGGTACGGGCAGTGTGGCAATTCAGGTCATACGAAAGGACATCTGGAATCTGGGAAGATTAGCAGGTAAGAGAGACATAGGTGCCGAACAGTTGAAAGAAGCAGCCTAAAGGAGCAGGGGAGGTGAACAGGGACTGTCAAGATCTCCAGAAGGCCACACGAGAAGCAGAACATGATACATGAGGAAGAGGAGCCAAACGGCCGAGGGGTAAGAGACACCATTGATCGGATTGCCTACCTCCGGGGAGCACAAGTCCCTAAGTTACCATCCCCCAGCCTGACAGTGAACTTGAAAGCAATGATTGTATCTTAAGTTCTTCGTGAGGTCCACTTTTTTCTTCAAGATCCAAACAGGGGAAAAACCCTGAACTTCCAGGAGAATTTTAAGATATTGCCTTATTGGCTGCAGGTAGTTTCATCTAGCCCTGTGTTTCGCTCTTGACAGCAATAGGCACTCAGCAATTATGCCTGGAATTCAGCTGAATTGATTGACATCACTCTTGGTGCTTCCGGAATGCAGCAGAGACACCGGTGAAGTAAACACAAGTCCCTTTCATTCCTAAAAATCATCCTTACTGTACACAAATACAGTGATCATATCCAGGAGGGCACAGATGTGATGTGGATACTATAGCCTATACCTTCCTTCCCTCAAATGAACCCTTCTCGGGTGAATACAGGAAAAGCAAAGATACTGAGGAAAGAAGGATGCTGGAGAGGACCAGACTCCTTGCTCATCTCAGGGAGGGGAGATTGGCCTACAGAGAAGCTGGCGTGGAGGGGAATCGCCCCAAAGCCCCTTAAAAGTAAAACCACCATCCCCACTGCTCTGCGTATTGCTCCTGTCTATATGCATCTGTTTCCATTTGAAGCAAACGCAAACTTCCCTTTTCTCTGTTGACATCAAAGCCAGAGGTCCAGGCTCAGCTTATTGTCTTAGCTGCTGCCATTAATAATACTTACGACCACGATTACAGTGCCATCTACTCTGAGCGCTAGAGAGAAGCACAGGCTCTAGACAATAGGAACCAGACTCGTGGAATGTGAGGAACATTCCCGATGTCATAGGCTCACACTCCGTTTCAAACAGAAATGCAGGAAAGTGGTCACTATGTGCAACTTTTCTTTGGCAAGACTGAGCAGCTACCTGGGGTGGGTTGTGCAGTTACCACTCAGCAGTTACAGTCGGCTCTTTGGGGATTTTTTTCCCCTTTTATTTTCTGTTCTCTCCAGTTTGAATACAAAGTTGGGCCCATCCATCTCTTTTGCTCCTTGCTTTCTGTTATCACCCTTCCCAAGTGAGAAACAGTGACCCTTACTAGTTGCAACAGGCACAGATTTGTGAGAACTGAACTGACCCGACACACCATACAAAATTAACAAGGACCTTGGAGGCCTCAAAGAAAAATAAGACATGAATGAAAAATAACCAAGGCTGCTTTTCCTTCTGTACTTCTCTCAGTGGTTCATGGGAACAGGACAGTGAACAGGAAAGGGACTCCCTCGTTGCACAGATCTGTCTTCATCCATCCGGGCCCTGCTCAGAACCCTCAGAAGGACAGAGCAGAGTCAAGGTTAGCTTGCAGTGAAAAGACATGACAACAGCCTTGAGAGTGTTTTGTGTTCATAAAAGCATACACAGAAGTATTCTTGGCGCCCAAACTGTGGAGTCAACAAAATTTAATGTAACATTATACTCGAATATGTTTTCTGTATGTCCCTGGCTGTCACTGTCACTGGGCTATCCACACTGGCTTCTCTTTCCCACCCTGGCACCTGAAATCTTTTTTTTTTTAAATCATTTTATTTGTTTGCATTTCAAATATTATCCCCCTTCCCAGTCTCCCCTCCACGAACCCCCACCCTATCGTCCTCCCCTTTGCCTCTGTGAGGATGCCCCCGCACCCACCTACTCATATAGTGTCTTTTATAAAACAAATATACCTTTGAAATAAAACTGTATATTTCTTAACCTTTATTATTAAAGTATAAAGGAAAGTATACAAAATTAACCCCAAAATAATAATTCAAAAACCTAAGTATGAGACACAACATTTTTCTGTGGTTCTGTCAGCCATTATCAGCCACTGTCTGGGATCTGGTTTCCCTATCAAGGCTGAATCTATGTGTACCACAAGCCCCGCAGTGATGCAGTGTTGGCTGGCACCTGAAATCTTTGATGCATCGAGCTGTTTGCTGATTCCTAAAGCAGTCATCTATCTATCTACCCAGACTTCTCTTTCCTAGAGTCTACCTCAGAATCTGGGCTCATCTTCCCAAACCTTCCCTGAGTCCCATCTAGCTTAGAAAGATGTCCCTGTCTTTTCTGAGTGCGAGCTCCACTTTCATTGTGCCTAGTCTCTGTCTCTCTACCCTACCTTTCTACTAGGAGGCACTGATAAGTGTGCACAGATGTTTATGTTGTATCTAACTGCCCTGCATTCTATGCCAGAAAGGGCTGAGAAGGCAGTGATTGGCTCAGTGAAAGGTACATGACCTGTCCTCTGTCAATTTGATGACTGCAGAAATCCTCTTCAGTTGAATTGCACCAATCCTAGCAGGTTCACTATGACTAAAAGCCCACCAAAGACCACCAATCAATCCTATAATATAAACAATGGACAAGGAGAAGGGCTAGGAAAAGCAGATGATCATAAACCCATTCTTGCCCTGCAAAATAAATGGCCCAAGAACTATTAATGATGAAATATTAACAGCAGTTCGATCTCAAGTAGGCAGGGAGAAGAACATGCTGGTTTCATGTTCAGCCATTTAAGGGGCACACATTCTTCAGTCACCGTACCTGCCACTGGTCTCCACAGAGGTGCCCCACTGAATTCTGGGAGGCTGGAATAAAAGTATTTCACTGAACTGTGACTTCCTATAATAGCCTTAAAATTACCACTGCAGCTACAACAAAAACAACATTTGTCTATGTTGTCCTCAAGGCTCTTGTTATTAGTATCTATACTATATAAACTCCACTTAGAATCTGCTGTTGTCCTTAACTAATGAATATGCATTTTCTTTTGAGACAGAGAGAATAAATTTCACTTTTGCCTAGGATTCTCAGAAGATGAAAAGTTATCATAAACATATATATTCAGTTATAGTAATACCTCTCTTCTAATTGCTAATTTTCGTAACATTTTTCTTTTTCTGGCAACTTCTATGTATATGCATGTATAGTTTTTTAATACTGTAAGCTATCTCAAGTCCATCCAACATACAGGCAGATTACAAATCATACACTAAATGAAAGGGAAATACAAAGTACAATTGAGCACTGTTAGGAATGAGGCGGGTAACCCTGTTAGACTAGTAAGTCTCCCAGTCTCTGTCTATTTATTTTAATCTTATGAAATTGTCAGCACCTATCATGTTTTATTGCCAATAAGGGTGGTAGTATTTTTTATCTTAATTTCTGATTCCTGTGGGTCAGTTTTATTATGTTTGCTACTTCTTTATTCTGTATGCATTGGCCTAAATTTTCACTCTGTCACAGTGGTTTTCAGACTCAACCGCCTATTCAACACATTTGTAAAGATTGTAAATATTCTCTGCCCACCACCCCACACATAAAATCCTTACCTTGCCCTTAAACAAATAAAACAGCAACATTAAAAACAACCACAGCATAACTGGGGGGTGGTTAGTTGGTTATTTGAATGGATGTGTGTGTTATAGCCCTGTCAAAACACTGAAGACTAAGGAGAGACTGGGCAAAGCGGGCGCACGTGAATCAGCAGAGAGAGTCAAACACTGCGCAATAGAAAGGACCAGCGTCTAAGAAATATGACCAAGTTGTGGAAATGAGGAAATAGCCCGATCAACTGTTCTGTCTAGAAGTTCATTGAGTAGTGTAAACTTGGTCTGGTAAATTTTGCTGTGTGATATTTGTATTTATTTCCAAGTGTTTTATAATAAAGTTGACACAGATGTTTAAGATTGCTGAGTCTTTATTTATTGTCACTCACCCATGCCCTCTACCACTCATTTAGGACACTCCTGATTGGCCCATAATTCAGTCCCTATGGACCATAATTCTGTAGGTTGTATTGCCATGTTGAATATATGCATAAATTATAAACAAAGTGCAATGTATAATCATGTCATATGAAAATCTATTATTTCTGTATGCTCACTAAACATTTAATTAAAAGAGAAAGTGCTAGCAAAATACAATATTTACAGTCATGAAAAGGTACGTGCTACACATGGGTGTAGGTTAAAGACAGATGCTGAAAGA
Source organism: Uromys caudimaculatus (assembly GCA_028551405.1). NCBI lineage: Eukaryota > Metazoa > Chordata > Mammalia > Rodentia > Muridae > Uromys > Uromys caudimaculatus. The sequence goes on along the minus strand of CM052711.1, from coordinate 23,152,897 downwards.
TGAGTGGTCTTCTTAGAGTAGGAACTTTCTCTTGAAACTAACACAGCAGCAGAACTTCTTAAAGCTTGCTGGGGAATTCTGCTGGAGAGCATAAACAGAAGCCCATGCCTCTACAGGGGCTACTCTCTAGTGCTTTACACCTTTCTATCTGCAGATCTAGTGGACCTGTGGAGCTCCACCAACCTCGTCTTGATATCAAAAGGACCCTATGTTGCCAGCTGACCCGAAAACCTAGGAGAGTGATCCCAGACTGAGTCTATTGCTAGTCCCCAAGCTCTGGCCACTCCAATCCTGATGCCTCAAGGTTACCTGTAGGTAAAGCAAGAGCCATCCCTGTGGCATTGTCAGACAACAGCTTTTCTGTTTCTTTACTGGATAGGCACAAACACAGCTCAGTAGACAAGCCCTCAGAACCTTTGACCCCACCTGTAGGTGGGAAGCCTTTCATGCTAATGGAGTTTCTTCTTCATGAAAACACCCATTTCCCAAAACAGAAGAGGGACATCTTTCCCCACTTCTTCCAGCTCTGTGTTCACACTGTTTTCCCAGCCTGCAAAACTATCTCTAGGCAGACTTCTGCTTCAATTCCAAATGCTCAGCAATTGCTCTCTTTGCCTTTTGAGACCTGGGTACCATCTACCTTGGCTGGGTAGCCTGAAGAGCTAGTGATGTAAGCCAGATGCTGAGTGCTTCAGGCTGAGTGTGACATCATTCCCTTGTCAAGGACTCCCCATTTCCTGCCATTGGCTGCTTCTGGATATGCTAAAGTTCAAGGTGGACACTTAGCACATTTATTACATACGGGGTTTATTAGATAACTGGGCTCCGTGGTGATAAATTGGTTGTGTGCTTCATTTAGACTCTCAATGCTCTGCAGGTTTTTCTAATTTAGTTTTGCTATGGCTCAGCCAAGATGAGATTCAGAAGGAGGAAAACAGAGAAGCAGAGAGAGAACAAAAAGCTTGTGTTGTATATCACATCCTTGCCCTGCCTCTTGCTGGCTCAGAAATGAAGAGCTTTTTAAGCTGCCAACCTCAACAGCATCCACAGGGCTGTCTTCCTCTGTGAGATGCACTTTTCTTAACGGGTCTGCTCTTTCATGATGACTCCCCATTCATTATGAATAACTGCTGCTTTGGTCTAGGCCTGTCACTTTTTCTTCTTTTCTCCCATTCCTTTTAAGTTTGGACTTAAATGTGCACATGTACACATGCCGCACGCGCGCGCTCACACACACACACACACACACAAACACACACACTGCTACCTCCTCAGTACCACAAAAACACAGATGACTAAGAAGGAAGACACTTACAAAAAGGAGGTAGGAGAGGGTTGTTGGCTAGGTCCTGTGTGAATTGCTCCATACTTGCAGCCTTTGAGAGGCTTCAGATCTCTCCCACTCCAAGTGAACACTAGGGCATTGAAGGCTGCTTTGAAACGTGACAGACTTTGAGTGCATATTTGCACGCTTGTGCAATGAAACACAAAAATCTATTTCCCTCTCAGAGTGACTGACATTTCTTTCCTCTTTAATGCAGGCCTTGATCTTTCCCTGACTGGACTTTCTGATCCCTCCAGCTTGCCTTATCAGTAAGTGAACGCTCCTCAAAGGCACTGATATCGGGGGGGGGGGGGGGGTGCTAGAGGACAGTCTTGGCTTAGCCTATTAAAGTCACTGACCAAATCCCAAAGGCAACAGGCATGGAGCAGATACTGACTCAGTATCGTTCAGTGAGGAAATTCCACACCTCCATTTTCCTCATGTATTAAAAAGCTTGGGGAGGAGAGGCATGTGTGTTTCTTCCACCTTTCTAGTGTCTGTGGGGTAAATCCCTACAGAGAACACTCGACTACACCCCACCCCTTCATCATCTTTACCATTCCACTAACTTCGCTCATCCTACTGTGTAAAGAAAGGTGAAATCGTGTAAAGTATGAACGCTGCTTAGTTGCTAAGCTCTGGGCTTTGGTAATAACGGGACTCCCATACTCCAAATCTACTCCTGGTCTATATAAAGGAAAGCTATTTCACTTTCTTAAACCTTCATTTAGCTATGAATAAAATAGGTACAGAGACTATATCCCCCACAGAGTTGTGCTGTCATGTCATGTACTATGGGGCCAATTTCATGAGCGTTTTCATTTTAAGCTTCCATTATCATCATGTTCTGCCTATCTACTAGACACTTGAAAATTATTCAAGTTCCTGCCAATGCCTTTGGTAACCTCTTCGAGATCTTACATGAACTAGGGGTGGGTAGAGATAGCCAGAGAATAGGCTGAAGATTAACTGAGAAGAGCAAGACATTGCATTGCTGTCTGCATGACAGAGGGTCTTGAAGGTCCAGAAAATGCAGCTTCCATGACCCAAGTTCCCCACTCTAGGCTGGAATTTGGTTTGGGTTTAGAATTCAGAGATTCCTATTTATATCTATATTTACATGGAATCTTTTTTTTTTTTTCATTTCAGGAGCATATTGAGAATACAGATTGGAATTTATGACATCATTAGAATTCAGAACTTAATTTTTTTCAGAAGACAACATGTCATTTTTAACCCTACTCCATGGACTTCCTTCCATTTCTTTACTTAGAATGGACAAGCAGGACAGACAGCTAAGCCTTCATGTTGGGTGTCATTCTGCTTAGAAATGGGGGAAATTACAAAAACAGGCAGCATTACTAGAACCCCTTTAGCTATCTGAGGGCATCATGGGAATCTCCCATTTGAATCTATAGAAGATGACTGACCAGAACTCAAAACTCATAATGTAGTAATGGTTCTACCAATATTCAAGCATCTGTAAAGATCTGTTCTATGAAGTTGAGAATCCCATCCTTCATTTCTGTTACTTCTTCTGGCTTTGGAAGTCAGTTACTGACATTTGCTAAGTAAACGGCTCCCAGGTGAAAGCTTGGGATGCCATGGCAGGGAATACTGCCATCCTAGGAGGATCTGAACCACTGGGCAAGCCTCTAGACATTTCTGCGATGGGTTATCAGATTGGGTTAGTTGAGGTGGAGCACATCACTCCATGGGCTAAGACCTCAGACCACATGAGAAGTAGAAGAGGAACTGAACATCAGTAGTCATCCCTCTATCTGCTTCCAGGATGCAGATTCAATGAGGCCAGATGCTTCAGACCTCTGCTCCTGTCATTTCCCTACCAGGATAGACTGTACCCTCAGACAGTGAGCCAAAATAAGCTTGTCCTTTCTTAAGTTGCTTCGGTCAGGCGTATTGTCACCATAATGAGAAGAGTAGCATGCATGGCCACAAAGATGAGTATGCCCTCAAACATTTTATGACCTGATCAAAGATAAAACATAGAAAGATATATTCGCTTAATGTATAATGAAGCTATGTGGTGTGTTAGTCTCAGAATAAGATACGTTTGGATTTCTTATTCCTAATTTATGGATGGAGAAGCAATGCTACACATTGCTAAGGGAATCCAAATGATCTCGTCAGCAAGAGTAATGAGTGTTTAAACCTCTCCTAACAGTGCAGTCTAGTTATACCCCAGCTTCCCCGATCTTCACACCTTTCTCTTTCATTTACTGGCCTGTTTTACTGACTTGTCTCTTGCCCTTTTTATTGTCCTATATTCTTTAGCCACTCTTTTAACAGAACTTTTCTTTATTCGCATTTCAATCCACTGGATCTCCATAGTAATTGTGTCATTCACTGGATGCATGCAGATGTTTACATACACAGAAGAAGTTGCAAGGAGGGGACTTGGGAGGGCCTGGAGGAAGGAAAAGGAGAAAGCGGCATAATTATATTTCAATTAAAACTATAAAAAAATACAGTTGTTGAACAGCTGGGTTTGTGGATGGGTACTAAAGGCTTGATTCTTTTCTCCCTCTTGTGGTAATGCTAGTATGACCACAGTAGTATTTACAGGCCTCGATGAAAGGTTATATAAGTTCATAAAAACAATTAAAATTATTGACTAAACCTAAGTACAAAAGGCAAACGTGTTGATGTAGGTTTATCAGTGTTCAACCCACTGAGACCTTCTTCTCCAGGATTGTTAAAAATGCAGGTTCCTGGGCCCCTTCTTCAGCACACCACATAGGAGCCTGAAAATGTGCATTTTAACCCATCTGCCAGGCTACTGGTGTGCACTCCAACGATTGGGAATCACAGAGGAGGTACAGATGGAAGTTGAGGCTTGGGAAACAGCAATATTAAATATTTTTGTAGATAAAGAATCGAGGAACAGATTTATTCAGTCATTTGTCACAAATCACATAGCCAGTAAGTCAGGATTTGGTGTCAAGACCTTTCCTGGTGACTTTGATTGGCTTTAGGGAATCATCTTTTACTTCTTTTCATCTCTCCAATGAGGTGCTTCATCAATAAATGTTTCCTGAACAAGCCAATGGCTTATACTGTGCGGTGAGGTTGAGTGATTGCCCTAACTCTCACAACTCTTGGCAACTAAGGATCCTCATTTATATGAACCTCCTCCCAGCCAAACCTTGAAATCCCAGACTTTAAAACCCAGGGTCTGGCAAAGGCAAGACGCAGACAGACTGCAAAGACTCTGCTCATGGCACAGTCTATCCCTGTCTGGCCAGTAGAGAGGGCATCATGGGACAGGAACAGCTTAGGAGTAGGGAGAAAGCAAGACTAATGTAGAAGAGAAGGCGCGGAAGAGCTCCAATCTGGCCAGAATGTTCGTTCTACAGTTTCCCCCCCCTCTCTCTCCCTCCCCCTTCTGTGTGTGTGTGTGTGTGTGTGTGTGTGTGTGTGTGTGTGTGTGTGTGTGTGTATGTGTGTGTGTTCCTCTCTCTGACTTTCCTTCTGTCTTTCCCTCCCTTCCCCTCCCCCTCTCCAGCCTAAAAGTTAATTTAGCTTTCAGTCAGGGCCTGTACCTCATATCCAGTGCTATAGCCCCATCATTCCTTTACATTTCCAACCGAGGGCTTAACTGCAACAACAATAAAAGCAAGAAGATTGCTAAGTTTTATTTTTACCAGAGGTTTTAAGAAAGAGAAGGGGGAGAGGAAAGAAAGAAACCACACTCTGACAACATCCCATGTCCCGTCACATCCTATTTTTACAGGATAGCTGTGGGGTGTGTGATCCACAGCCAGAAATAAAACAGAGCTGGAAGAGTCAGCCATCTGTCTGGAAGCTTACACAGTCCCAGATGGTATATCCTTCCTGGCTTTCTGGTAACAATCTCCTCTGTCTAACGAAATGAGGCAGAAATTGCCCAGTGAGTTAGTGGGGGTGATGGACTCTTGTTCTCCCAGCTCTGGCAATAGGACCTGAGATTCCTTCAGCAATACCTAGTTCATTTGTGCATATTATTTTACCCGTGCTATTGTCAAGTACCACCTACGCCTCTGTAGTCATTCTCTACCAGACCCCCTTGCCATGAGTCTTTCAAAAGGGGAAACTGTTTCCTCTCCTTCTCATGCACTCAGTCCTAGGCCACCTGAAAGGTAAATATGGTACACATAGTAGGAATAAATGCCCTCCTGAGTAGCTGACTTGCTTACTAATATCCAAACATGTGGCTGGAGACCAGGAAACTATTCCTCACAAGTCTGACAACTATGGTCTGCCTTTACCTCTTATCTTGGTTGCTTTTTATCACTATGATAAGTCATCATGGCCAAGGCAACTTATAATTTGGCTTATGGTTTCAGAGAGTCCATGATGGCAGAGTAAAGAGACAACGATAAGTTCACATCTTGATCCACAACCAAAAGACAGACAAGGAACACTGGGAGTTGCACTGAGATTTTCTATTTCTATTGTGTATGAGAGAGAGGGGGGAGGGAGGGAGGGAGGGAGGGAGGAAGAAGGAGGGAGGGAGGGAGAGAGAGAAAGAGAGAGAGACTCCTGATTGACATACTCCATCTCCTATCATGAACTCTCCAGCACAGGAGGCTGTGCTGTTCTTCCCTACATAATTCAACCACTTCCTTTACCCACTTCCTTTGTACTTTGGGGCCTCCTGGATGCTGCTCCCGGTCCTCATCTCCCCCTTCTCCCTTACCCTCTCCCTCTTCCACACTGCCCAGCATGGGCTCGAGTGTGCATACTCTGGACTCTCCCACATGTCCCTAACTATACTCTCCCTTTTATCTACAATAAACTTCCTCCCACAATATACCTAATGGAGCAGACGTGTTCTTTCCTTTAACTTTTTTTTTTTCATTGATTTGGTACCAAAACCCAGGACCAATCATGTTTCCTTTCCTTTCTTTTTTATTTCCTGTTTTCCTTCAGTAAGAAAGGCTAGGAGGATAGTGCGGGGGCTTTAAGATGGAACACAAGTACTTGAGTGAATACGTACTGAGGGAGCCTGGTCCAGCTTAGACTATGATATGCAACCATAGAGTGCAGAAAATAAATAACAAGTGGACCAATGTTAAGAAAGTGGTCTGACATGCATGGAATTGGAATTAGAGATGTAGCAGAGAAAAAAAGATAAAGAAACAATAATTAACACTTCTTGCTATTTTGAAAGGACACTCGGATATAAAATGCTCCATAAATTTCAGTCAGAAACCTGCCACCAGGTATGTGTTCGTGAATCTGATGGCTTGTGAAGGCCAAGGCAAGCTCATGAAACAAAAGTAGGAAGCAAAGAAACAAGTGAACACCCCCACAGAGGGCACCAATGATAAGATTCATTGCTGACTTTTCTCTGGAGCAGTGAAAGTTGAAATCTAATAGAATGATAATCTTGAAGATGACAATGGAGAGAAAGATAAACTACTTATTCTGTAAAAATGTAAAGTGTCTTTCAAAACTGGAGACAAAATAGAGGTTTTTCTAATAAGAAAAAGCTGAGAAGCTACTTTACCAACAATAAATCCACCAACCAAGCAAGTGTCTAAGGGAGTCCTGTTAAGCTAAATGTAGATAGGAGATGTGCTTAGATGGGAGAACGATGGGGGCAGCCACATAGAGTAGACTGTGATGATGTCCCAATTATTTCTTTAAATTGCAACTGGCTGTTTAATCAAAAGTAGCAAAGATAGGATTGAGTGTGAATATACATACTGAGATTACTATATACAAAAAGGCATCATATTAATTCAGGGTTTACTAGGATAAGTTACTTGTGCACATTGTAATTATCCCTAGAGCCAGAAATCAAAATAAATAAATATAATAAAGAAATGTGGATAATGGGGCAGGAGAGATGCCTCAGTAGTTGAGAGCATTTGTTGCTCTTGCTGAGGATGCAAGTTCAGTTCCTAGTCCCTGCATCGGTGGCTCGCTATCACCTGTAACTCTAGCTCCAGGGTTCTGATGGCCTCTTTTGCATGTGCGCACTTGTCCGCATGCACAATCTGCACATCACACACACAAGAACAAAAGAATGAAACAACCAGAATAGAAACAACAGTCTAACGGTCTTATACCCAACCATGTCGATGTATTAAATGTAAAAGAGCAAACATTATATTAAAAGGCAGAGATCGTCAGACTGGATTTTTAAGAAGCTAACTTGGGCATAATTATGTGCAATTTACCAGAATTTCAGTTTAAATCTAAGGACACTGATAAATTAAAATGGAAAACTTGAAAAGCATGTTCTGATGAGTCCTAAGAATGTTGTAGTTGTTATTTTAATGACATGTCAGTACTAACACAGAAAGTATTACTTGCACTAAATAGAAACAGCTCATGGTAATAAATGAGCCAGTTCACCAAAAGATAATTCTGAACCTCAATCTGCTTAATAACATGACATCAGAATACATGACGGCAAAAGTAAAGTAAGACAGACAAAGCCATAGATGTCAGTAGAGCTTCAGACATTGCTCTCTGAATAACAGACCAGACACAGACAGAAACTCAGGAAAGGTGCCAAGATCTGAACAGCACAGACCAACATTTATTCTAGTTAAGTCACTCCACAGCATCTTAAGAGTACATCATGCTTTTTCAGTCTACATGAACTATTTTGAAAGAAGCAAATGCTATACCATAAAAACAACTCAATGTATATTTAAAGCACTTAAATAAAATACAGTACTCTTGGAGAAAACAAACATATGTTTATCCTGTTTAGTCTATCCTGTTTAGTTTTCAGTAGTGAGAAGTTAAGGAATACTCTCAAAATAACCATTGCATCAAAGTGGAAAGCACAAAGACAGATTTTCCAGCAAATGGTCTGAAAACAAGTGCACACAGATATGTAGGGTGCACTTGAAAGAGTGCAGAGCATGTGATTCAGTGGTCGAATGCTGGCCTAGCAAGGGTGAGGTCCCACGTTTGATCTCTAGCTCTACTTAGAAAACAAGCACCGAGAACAGGGACATACTTAAAATAAAATATGTGATTTTAAATGCTTGTAGTATCCTATATCAGGAAAAAAAAAGATTTAAAGATCAATGACCTAAGCATCATCCAAATTAAGTTCAGAATGAGAAATGGAATTGAATGAAATTGGTAAAATAACAAAAGACATAGAAAGACAGCAAGAGCAAGCCAGAGCAAGAGACAGAGCAAGAGACAGAGACAGAGGGAATTACTGCAATAAACTGAGTTATCTGCTAAAGAGTGCTCTGGAAGAGTTACAAATTAGGAGCTGTAGCTCTTCCTTCTCCGTCATCTTTCTGTGGTCTAAATGCAGCATGTGAAGCTCCTGGGTTGTTCTGTGGCTCCTTAGGCGGCCAACCCAAGACCCACATGACACCCAAAAATGGCACAGAAGACAGAAACTAGGTCCTCAGAGTACGGCCGAAGCCTCACACACCTTCTTTAATGCATCTTACACACAAATAATCCAATGTCTTTGCTTAAGCAACTCTAAGATGAATTTTCTCTTAAATACCATCTAAGATCTCCTCACAGACTGATAATCGGAATTCCTAGCTTGATGCATGAGGGACAGAAAACCTCCCGTGTGCAGAAAGGAAACTCAGTCCATGAGGCGCGAGGGAGAGAGATGAAAAGGAGGACAGAAGCCGATACTCAACAGTGAGAGTATACAAGTTGATTTCTTAAGACACATTTATTTTTGTTTTGTGCATGTGAGTGTTTTGCCTGCATGCATATATTATATGCACTGTGCAATGCCTAGTGCTCAAAGAGGCCAATAGAGGAGTGCCAGATGCCCCAGAACTGCAGTTACTGACAGGTGTAAGCCATGATGTGGGTGCTGGACACTGAACTCAGGTCTTCCACAATGACAGCAAGTACTCTTAACCTCTAAGCCATCTCTTCAGCCCCCAAGGGAACTTTTCATCCTGTAGATCTATAATGAATTACAGGATCAGTAGCTCCTTCTTTGGCTGAACCAATAAGACACATGAATCAATGCTGGAGATGAATTCAAGACCACTCCATTATCCCACTCACAAAGCCACCAGATCTTATGCCTCCTAAAAAGATTCCAGTAAGTGTGGATAGGATAGTCCCTGAGCACTCCCAGCACACCCAGCACTCCGGCGGCAGATGGGTGGACCTCAGTGAGTTCCAGGCCAGCCTGATCTACAAGCAAGTCCAGGACTGTTATAATGAGAAATCCTGTCTCAAAAGATAAAAAGTTTAAAAAAAAAATCAGGAAGTCACATGTAGAAACTTCTCTTTATATGCTTAGGAAGGGAGCTTTACCAGTCTCCAAGGAGACAGTTCAGGAAGCATCTTAAGAAAGAAAGAAAGAAAGAAAGAAAGAAAGAAAGAAAGAAAGAAAGAAAGAAAGAAAGAAGGAAGGAAGGAAGGAAGGAAGGAAGGAAGGAAGGAAGGAAGGAAGGAAGGAAGGAAGGAAGGAAGGAAGGAAGGAAAGAAGGAAAGAAAGAAAGAAAGAAAGAAAGAAAGAAAGAAAGAAAGAAAGAAAGAAAGAAAGAAAGATAGATCATCAAAGGTATTAATTGTGTTTCTGGTGCTTTAAACCTGAGCCCTTGCTGGCTCTGGAGGGACAGTACCACTCCTGACAGATTATCCATTCCTAAGATATAGCAGAGGACTTGTCTGCAAGCACACCTTCAAAAATAGTAGTCTGTTGATTCTGCATTGTATCTAGTTGTGATTTTCTGTGATGAACTCCAAATGAGGAGAAGGGAGTCAGGGGTCAATACAAAAGGAGAAAAGAGAAGGTACAAATAATACCATGGTAGGAAGTTAATTCACTTGGGCAGACAGTGCTTTCCACAAGAACCCTCGACTAACAGATATCCCAATACCAGGCATAAGAAACCTGTTTTTGAAGGGTTGGCTAGGGTAGTCCACATGGCCCCCCAAACAATACAGATTATAGATGTAGTCCTTGGTTACCTGTCAGGCGTTAAGGGTGAGCCCTTACTGCTGAAGATATGACAGACTTAAGACACAGGATACAGAGGATTCAAGTGAGATCTGCCATGAGAACCTCTTTCCTACGGTCAAGCTTCCATGGTTCCAGAAAATATTGTTAAAGCTGCCAATGGAGGGAAGCAATTAAACAGTCCTACTTAACTGCAACACTTGTGAACAACATGGAAAGATAGGCATAAAGGTGCAGTAAGGGGCAGCCACATTACCTGGACTGAAGACTCACTCAGCAGGAAGGAAATCAAACCTGCTACTAGAAACCTAGCCAGATTCTCAGGGATAGTATGTCATGGACCTTAGACAAGAATATACTATTGATATTTTGCTAGACTGATATAAATCATGACTACATTCTAAATTGTACCCTTATCTTCACAGATATGTTTGGATACAGAAGCGCTTCTCTCTATAGAATTGGAGACCATCACAGAACACATACTTTTATATAGTCCAACTAGTAAAAAGCTCACACCCCACCAAGCCCTTTGCTTGGTTCGTATAGCCCTGGCCACTGTTTCCTCTACCCTTACTACATAGCACCAGCTCCTCCACCCATAATTAATACTAGCCAATCCTAACCTTCAAAGTCTGGCTTGCCCGTTCCTTTCCAGAAACCAGTGGTGCAGTACCCCCATTCTCTTTGGAAAAAGGATCCTGTAGTGTAGTAATCACCTGGCATGTCAGTCTATCATGACTGAACAGTAACAAACACCTGCGTTTCAAAGCAGAGAAGAAAAATAGCATAAAGAAAACTCATTGCTATGTCAAAATGCTGTCCAAATTGCACCAAAATTCTGTAACATGAACGTTGTTTACAGGGCCCACATCCTTCCGTTGGTTCCTACACCTAGTGATGAACCTCAAGAGTTCACTATAGTGGAAAGTACCTGCTTCTCGCAGTGGTGATTTATAGCTATTTAAACCATCAGCTTAAGAGTGAAAGGCCAAGATTAAAGTTACTCTTGTAGTCACTGTTCAAAATCACCGTGATGGGTCTCAAAGGCTCTGCCTCCACTGCCAGAGGCACAGCTACCCTTTGTCAAGAAGGTTCTCATTGAAACTAAGCATAGTATACCAGGATCACTATAATCTTTTATTTGCTTTCTGATCCTTTTGTTAGAGGAAGTAGAAATCTATTTGTCCTATTGTTAATTCTAAAAGTGCTGTGGTGTCAAGGGGCTCTGTACTTTGAGTCAGCATAGAAATCATTCCCACATTAACCTGTTTCTCACAGCCCATCTCATCCATGGACTGACTTTCTTTCTTCCTAAATCATTTTATGATGTGATATATACTAGCCTCATCTACCAAGACTCTTATATTAAGCAATGCAGCATGCAACCTCCACAGAGAACACATGATAGTTCTTTCCAGAGCCAAATATGAACAACCAGAAATAAGATTCAAGTTATCCCAAATATGCTCCAATATGACACTAGCTTGAGAAAGTTTCTATGGGAACAGAGTAAAGAAGTTCATAAATTAAGGTACCTTCCAATAAGTTGGCACAAACATTAGGTAGGTGGGTTGAAGCAAAGCAGGAAATCTCCGCTATAGGCCTCGGATACGTTCTAACGACATGGTTAGCCTTTCCAGTTGTCCTATGCTAGTGCTCTCCAAATATACTTTACAGGGTTGTAGCTGTTAGTCCCAAGAATGTTAGATAGAAATAGAAGTGGAAAAGGATTGGCTAGTAGAGGAGATAAAGGTGTCTGGTGATCAGACTCTGGACCTGCAACATTCCAACCTCTCCACAATCATTGATGTTTCAGTCAGTTAATCAGCTTTGTAGAAGGTTCAGTAGAAGGTGGGGCTTTCGCTCCTTCCTGCATTTACATTTTCCTAGCCCATCACCCAGCATGCCCTTCTTTCATCTCCAGCCTTGCTATGTCTACTTCTTCCAGGAAACATTAATGACTTCCTCTTCCTGTTCTCCTGACCTCTTTAACATTCCTTCTGTGTTTTTGTTTCTTGTTGTACTAGAGCTTCATACACAATCATCATCTCCAGGCACAATGAAGCATCTTATAAGTCTATTGATTTCATATACATAGAAAAATAACCCGCTTATTATAGGGGCAATAGCATAGAGGCTAGCCCGGCCTACTATGACTTCTGGCCTGTTCCTCTGCTCTGTGGCATAGAAATAAAGAGAGAAAATGTGGCTCATTTCAAAAACAGAATCCCAACCACAGATGATTTCATCTTTGTCATTATATAGCTCCTCAGGTGTCACTCAAACCGGAAAAAAGCATCACCTATCCCATTTACATGAGGTGTAAATGTGTTTTCACACTTCTGCCTGGCAAGGACTTTCTGTAATGTTGATGGTTAATTACCTGACAAGGATTCCTCTGGGGGAAGACAGTGGGGGAAGGACAGAGAAGACTGTCTGGACCGCACTTGCTTGCACAAAGCAAGCAAAGTGACACCTGCTATTCTCTGGAAGATGTTTACTCCAAAAACTGCAAGCTTCCTGTCCCCCAGCTCCTCCCACATGCTCACTGTTTTACTCCCCTTTGCCTCTTTCCAATCACAGAGAATGCCAAGGAACCCACTGGGTTTTTAGGAGAGTTCATTGTACTTGCTAATATGTGATTTATAAACACAAATAAAATAAATAGGATTCTGAGGGAATAAATTCTAAGTAGAATATCAATAAATCTCCTCCCTCTGATGCTGTGTCTGTGATTTTCCCCACTTCATCCCTTCTTCCTACAGCCTGCTCACACCCAGAGAATCAACTCCTCTTTACATTAGAGGCAATGGGGGCGGGGCAGAGAAGGCAAGTAGGACATAGGGGAAGATGCTGTGTGGGAAACCTAACACAGGGCTGCATTGAAATGTAAATTCCTTCAAATTATTAAGCACCAGAGAGCAGCTCTCACCAGCCCTTTGTTCCTCTGACTCAGAATGTATAATCTCAAAGAATAAATATCCAGTCAGATATCAGCCACACAAAGAAATTGAGGCCATACATATTCAGAACTCCACATCCCACAGACACCCTTCTCCCTTATCAGGGAGGTTCTGGTGATATCTACCAATCACTGGTCAAAAAATATTTGATGAAGGTTCTGGAGAGGGATCAATTTCTGCTTGCCCCAATTCTCAGGTCTCCACTGACAGACTAAGTCCCACATCTCTCTAGAAAACTAGAAATCACCTTGTCACTGTCCAGGCTGAAAACAGGAAGCCACCTGGTTAACGCCTACCATCCTAGCTTTGGAGACCGTCTCTGGGACTCGCTTTTTCAGCAGAGGAGAGAAACTTTCCCAACATTTTCCCCTCTAGTCGCATAGCTCACAGTTTGAGACGAATGACTCCGAGATCTCATTTACATTTTTAATTCCCTCTCAGCTTCAGATCTGTAAGAGAACAGATTATTGTTCATCCTCTTCTCTCCCGTCTTCCTGTTTCAAGCCAAGACATTCAACTCTGAACCCATAAAGTCAGACATGGCACATTTTAAATGACACATTAGGCATGATATCTTCTCAGCTCAGTGGCCCCTAGCTTCTATTACTGTCTCTCTGGTTTCAACCTCTTCTAACTGTAAAGTCCTTGAGGTCAGTTACCCAGACTTTATTCATTGCCCTCTCTCCTCTGTTCCCATCATGTGCTCAGCACACAGTAGGCCTCTGAACACACTGACTGACAGACTATATGATCCCACAAGATAAATGAAGATACCACAAGTGTGGCAGAAGTTCTGAGAGGATCTGTGAGAAAGGTAGGCATCTATTTCAGCGGTCAGTGTGTTTTGTATTTTCAGGTCTTGGTCTTTCTTTCTAAATAGATTTCAAAATTGAGGAGATAGTTAAATAGGAAAAGTAATTGCTGCATAAGTGTGAGAAACAGAATTTAATCTCTAGCACCCACACAAAAATGAAAAAAAAAACCCAAGCTCAGCAGATACATAGGCTATAGTCCTAGAGATAACGAAATAAGAAACTTCCTGGCTAGCTACACTAGCCAGGTGAGCTCTGAGTACAGTGAGAGATTTTGTCCCAAAGAGCTAAGATAGAGAATGATTGAGGAGGGTGACCAAAGTCAATTTCAGGGTCTAGATATTCACATGAATGCACACACAAAACAAATTAACACATAGGTTTGGTCAAAGTGTTAGTCATTCTGAAAGAATAATTATTCCATCTTTAGGGAATAGTTCTTCCATCTTTACTGTTAACCCAGATTCTGTTCCTTCCTAGGAAAACACATATTTGCTTCATAGTTCTTAGCAAGATCTGGCACATTGTTACAGCACAGATCAAAATCTGAACTGGTCTCTAGGCTGAAATCTGTCTAAGGATATGGGCCACACAGCAGCCATTTGTTGTGTAAAGTCTTAAAGGAGTCTCTTAATAAATGCAAGGTGATTTGAATTCAGAAGCATGCCCCTTCATCTTCCCTGCCACTTAGTGTCCTGAACCAAGACTCTCATTCTCCCCCAGAAGCTCCAAAATCCACTGAGTCTGCAATGGCTTCCTACTTCATTGAGAGACCTTCTTGGCAGCTCATGATTGACTACATCCACCTTCCATTCTGTTCCCCTGACTTTCAACTGCTTCTTTGATAACACTGGGGAATGATGTCCCTTAAAACTTTGCCAAATCCCTGCCTTAATGCCTGCCTTGACAGTATGCATACTGCTAGCCACCTTCTCTCTCCTGCTTGTTTTCCAACCAGCTATTTTGTAAAGTGAATGAATTATTTTGGGCATTACCTGCCCTTTGTTATAGGTGCTGGAAGCCCTGAATGGCTTCAATCCTCTTCACCCTCCATCAGAAAAATACAATCATCATTGATTCTTTTTCTGACAGAGTACCACATACAAAGTAACAAAGAAAAGTGGGGTTTTCCCTTTTCTCTCCACTTTACAGCAATGGTAAACTTAGTTGAACATAACTGAGATGTGGTTGTCAGGCCTAGGATTCTGCTCAAGGAATCTTTTGATGAAAGTTATCTCATAGTGTTACATAGACTCATAACTACATCTACAAAGAAATATAGATTCCTAGGTCTGAATGAGAATAACCTTGAACAAAGACTGTAGATAACCAAGCACAGTATTTGGAAGGTAACCCTTCATTCCAGGAGAGGCATGTGTTTTTAATGTGAGGCCTTCAGATCCTGCAGTTTTCCTAACAACCTTAAAAACATTTTCAAAAATTAAAAACGATCAGCCCTCCAAAACAGATCTTAGTAATGAATTGACTCAGAGTCAAGTCGGATACTTTCAAGTAAAATTGCACCTCCTTAAGTATCTGGTATCGTCGAAACTAAATACCTACTTTGTATATTAATGAACAGGAAAATGGACAAGTGAATGAGAAGTAGATAGATAATAACAGCTGAAGACATTAGTTCACTTTACAGTGACAATTGATAGAACATGGATTTTTTTAAAAGAGAGAGAGAGAGAGGGAGAGAGAGAGAGAGAGAGAGAGGATATAAAAGACATCCTTTCTGACCATTGATTTTTGGGTTAACAGTTTCCCAGAACTTCTTTCCATTGCATTGGATATATGGAAATGTTGGTAATATACTTGGAATGGGACAAAGGTTTTCCAGGGATGTTGCCTTCATCCCCTTATGCATCTGCTTGCAAATGTTCCTCTTCATCCTCTAGGTTCACTTAAATGTAAAGGCACAACCACTGCATCACTGAGATACATTCTTAAAACTCTGTTGTATCAACAACCTCATGAATTACCCCTGTGCCGCTTTGAGACTCATAAATTGTGGTCTGAATGAGAAATGGCCCTGAAGGCTTTTGAATACTTGGTCCCCAGTTGGTGATAATGTTTGGGACAGTCGTGGAACCTGTAGGAGGTGGAGCCTTGCAGAAGGAAGCATGTAACTGGGGATAGGCCTTGAGGGTTTATAGTCTGGTCCTACCATCTGTTTCCCTTTTCTGCTTCTTTTGTGTAGGTGAAACTGTGATTATTCACCTTCCTGCTCCCTGTTGTCATGCCTTCCCTGTCACTAGAGATGACATCCCTCTGGATGCAGAAAACAAAATTAACCCTTTCTTTCCTCAGTTGCCTTTAGTCAAACTAGTTCATCACAGCAGCAAAAAAGTGACTAAGACAATAACCATCTGTGAATTTTACAAATGGGAGAAACAGCAGCTGGAGTTTTAAGTGGTCAAGTCTTCCCAGGCAATGTTTCCTCTGGTTCACTAGGCTCTCTCTAAGGTAGAAAACACCAAAACTGTCTGTCAGAGCCCCTATTAGTTACCTTTCTATTGCTGCAATAAAATGGTGGCTAAGGCAACATATAGAAGGATTGGTTTATTTTGGGGTAAGGGCCCAGAGAGATAAGAGTCCATCACCATCACATGGATGTGGTGGTTTGAATGAGAATATCCCCCATAGGCTCTGACATTTGAATATTTGGTCCCCAGTTAGGGGTCCTATTTGGGGAGACTTAGGAAGTATGGTCTTTCCAGAAGACCTAAGTCACTAGGGGTGGGCTTTGAGAGCTTAAAGACCCTACCATTTCAAGTATTTTGAGTTTATTGTTTCTGCTTCCTGTTTGTGGTTCTCCGATGTAATCTCTCAGCTGTTCCTGCTACCCAGTTGCAATGGTCATGGACTTTTATCCCTCTGGAACCAGAAGCTCAAAATAAACTCTTCCATCTCTAAATTGTCTTGGTCATGGATTTATACTAGCAACAGAAAAAGTAACTAGCACAGAAGCCAACACCTTGGTGTGGCTTTGCTATGCATGGTTCCTCCCAGCTGTCCTCTATTTTTTTCTACTCTCATTCTGTGCCAGGAATGGGACTGAGTAGCAAACTAATACAAACTTTGTGGCTTAAAACACCACTTACTGAGAAGTTATTTCTCCGCTGATAAGCCAATTCAAGCCAGATTAGATTATATTAAAGGCAAGTTCACTGGCCCCAAGGAAGGAGGCCAGGGAAGTTGCCATGGTAAGAGAGAGGTGGAAGTGAAGAAAAAGAAAGAAAGTGTGTATGCAAAAGGGGAGAAGGAGAAAGAGAGAGGAGAGGCATGGAGATCAACATGTGTGGATTATACAGGGAGGAGCCTCAGGGGAAAGGTCGGCCCGGTCTCGGGCTGGGAAGTCCAGGGTTGTGGGCAGCATGTGCCAGGTAGGACCTGAGGGATGCTGGGAGAACCTGGAGGTCAGGTCTCCTTTGGTATGTAAAGGATGCACCTTCATCCCTTGTCCCAGTGTCTGAAACCAAACACATTATCTCTCAGTTATGGAGGTAAGAACTGGGTTCTCCATTGAGAATAAAAAAAAGGAAATGCTTGTTGACTGGAAAAGCAGGTAGGTTCCCGTAGGGATGTGCTGTCTGGAGGGACTAAGGAAGACTGTCTTTCCAAGCTCATGCAGGTTATCTGAAGAACTCACTTCCTTAGACTCAAACTCTTATTTCCTTATTGAATGTTGGTGGAGGTACCACTGTGTCACTAGAGGCTGCTGTCAGGACTTGCTTTTCCATGGCCATCTCACCAGGAAAGCCAGAAGCAACATATGAAATGCTTCTCATCCCACAAACCTCTCTTCATTTTCTACCAGCCAGAGGAGACTACTTTAAAAGGGCATGCATCATTAATTTGGGAGCATTTGGCCCGTCCAACATCCAGTGAGCTAAGACTTTCATGGCTTCTGTGAAATCTTTCACTCCAGCACTAAGATTGGTGTGAGACTGAATAACTGGGGTCTGGAAGTCAGGGTGAGGGAGATGTTAGTCTAGTACTCACTAGAGGAATAGAGGTAACCTGTGGTATTAGAAACCCAGGGAGCCCTTTGTCTTAGATTTGTCTATGGTTCCTCTAGTTGGTGTCTGTGGCTCATTTAGACCAGAGGAATGAGACTAGTTACACATACAGCATTTCATAAATTTAAAAATCACTTTGAGTTCATCATCTCACTCCCAAGCCACACTTCCATTAAAGGCTAGCACTTCATCATCCTTAGTCTTTGCCTGCTCTGGGCCTCCTTATCCAGGAAGATAAACCCAGTGACTCACCTGTACTCACAATTGCTGTTTCATGCTCACAGGAGCAGGTGGCCAGAAATAACTGTGGCAACAATGCATGGGGCCCCTGGGAAGTGACCATGCTCTCTGTAGTGCCCTCTGTGGAGAGTGGGGAAAGCCCATTAGCCCCAGAAAACAAGAGTTATCAAGGACAACAAAGATATTAAGACTAGAAATAAACATTTCAGCAAAGAAAAGTAATAAAAATAGAAAGAACCAAAAAAGAAACCTACTGGAACTAAAACATACACAGGAAGAAATCTTAGACCTGGTAGAAGAATCCACAGTGTGGAAAGGGAACAAGGCACAGATTCATTGATCTAGGCTACAGAAACAGGGAGCATCAATGTTTAGTTAACTCAAGAACCCGGGCAGTGGTGGCGCACGCCTTTAATCCCAGCACTTGGGAGGCAGAGGCAGGTAGATTTCTGAGTTCGAGGCCAGCCTGGTCTACAGAGTGAGTTTCAGGACAGCCAGGGCTACACAGAGACACCCTGCCTTGAAAAACCAAAAAAAAAAAAAAAAAAAAAAGTTAACTAAAGAAATTTTGAGCTACTGGAGTAAATGAACAGAGCCCATTTTGATGAAATTCCTAGATTTTGTAAAGTTACTAAGGGATGGAATATCACAAAATACTGAAGTCACCATATCCTAAGTTTGGGAAAATTCTTCTGTGAACATATATTGTTCCCTCTGGAAGCTGGTAACTTTGCAGTAACAACCAGAAGTAAGTAAGAGACACATAGACAAAAGTGCTATGGTTCCCAGAGGGAGATTAAATGTCACTGTGAACGATGAGACCTCATGTGACATTTTAATTTTCTTGTTGTCTTCTTTGTACAGCCTGCTGCTACAGATGGAATGTTTCTCTTCTTTAAAAAAAAAAAATCATATATTGAATTCTTAAACCCAATGTGATAACATTAGAAGGAGGAGGCTTTAAGGCTTAGAAGGAGAGATGAGGCAGGGCCTAATCTCAAGTCTATAGAACTGCTCATGAGCTTGAGGTTCCCTTGACAAAACTAGTGCCCTTCTAAGAACCGGGGCCTAGAGCACAGTTTCTCCCCTTACCATGTAACATTACAGCAGGAAGGTGACCATTTGTACTCTAGAAAGAGAGATCTCAGAAAATCTGTCAACACCTTGATCTTGACCTCCTAGCCTGCCGAACAGCACTTTGTTACAAAGGCCCAAGCATACCTTAATACCCACAACCCCATGAACACATAATTCAGTCTCCTTTCCATTCATTGCTCCCGAATGCTTCTATCCAAAGCTCAGTATCTTTGCTGAGAGTGGTTGGTTAGCCCTTGCATACACAGAAAGGCATGTGTGAATGAAGAGATTAGATGGAGCTGTCACAGAGTTATGATCTGGAAGCTTAAGTGCTGCTAAACCATCATTGCTATCAATACTATTTTCAAATCCCAACAACCTCATACTGGAATCTAACTCTTCTGAAAAATTCTTGCCAATGTCCAGCCCAGCATCTCAGGGTTTTCTGAGGAAAACAGTTAAGCAGTATGGAGTAAATGATTGATCAGGGCCAAAGCTATTTTATCTTTGGTGATTCTTCTGACTATAACTCTCTGCTATTCTAAGATCCAAAGCCTCTGGCCGTAATTAGCTCCTGCTGTTAACAACAGGGGATTAAGACTTAATTACTTTGGTTTTTTTTTCTCTTTGTCTCAGGCCAGGTGAGAGACTTGGAGTTCCTTGATTCTTTGTGAGCCCAGAGGGAAAAGAAAAGAAAAGAAAAGAAAAGAAAAGAAAAGAAAAGAAAAGAAAAGAAAAGAAAAGAAAAGAAGGGAGGAAGGGAGGGAGGGAGGAAGAAAGGGAGGGAGGGAGGGAGGGAGAGAGAGAGAGAGAGAGAGAGAGAGAGAGAGAGAGAGAGAGAGAAAGAGAGAGAAAGAGAGAGAAATAAAGAAAGACCAACATGCTAGATGAAGCTGAAGAAAACTGCACCCTCCTGTTATTATCATCCTTAGTACTTTTACTTTCTCAAGATAATTGATTGCATGGTTTTCCAAACATCTTTATATTCTATAAGTTCATAACAATTCCAAGACAAAAGTAAAATGACAAAGAGTTACAGCAGAAATGTTTACATGTCTCTCCATTAAGACTAGTACCTGACTAAACATTCATTATCTTCTAGACCAATAAGTTCATTATAAGTTTAAAGCAGTAATTTTTATATCACAAGTCATCATGGTTTTGTCTATAGACAAATCATCTGCCAAGTGTCTTATTATTGTGAGATCTTTTATAGACAAATCAGTCAATATTTTGTTTTGTCCTTGTACCTACAACAAATTGTCCATTCCTAGTTTACGACCTTTAGTTACCAGATAATAGTTTCAATAGCTAACCTAGAAGGAAAGTTTTCACTGAAAAATAAATTTGTTCCAATTTTATCTGCTTTCTTATCTAGTGCAATTAGCCTGTGACACATGAAAGTTTACAGAGCCCTATTTTCAGCTTTTAAAGGTCTCAAAATTACTTGTTTAAGTTTAGAAATTGTATAAAATCTTTATTAGGAATTATGAAATCATCAATGTTTCTACATAGCATTACTACATGAGAGTACATTTTCATTGATCTGCAGAAAATCTGCTCAATAGGGGTCTAAGGCCCAGGAGTCATTAGGCTATCTAATAGTGACAGGAAAAGGCATATCAGCAGCAAGAAGCAATCCTGGGATGAAGTCCCTTGGGACCTTGCCTCAGAGCTTACCCATGGCAGACCATGCAAAATGATCAGCCATCTCAAGAAAAGTCACTTGCATGCCTTTAGCCTTTCCTAGATGACTTCTGACAAGGTCTTACTTACCTGGACCAAAGGTTACAACAGGACCAGAAGTTAAAGTATTTCCTAGCAAATTTCAAGAATAGTGCCTTAATCACATCTGAACTACTTTCTAACTTGTAAAGAAACAAAATTCTAACTTCTCATTTGCAAGTAAGCTATGTGCTGTGGGCCTAGTTTTAAACTGTTTTGTCTCAAAGTTGAGCTTGGGGAGAAGGAACCAGCCTGTGAAGATGACGGCCTGTCTCGGAGTGAATCATTGCTACTGAAAAGCCATTAATGTGATATTCAAACAACTATGATTGTCCAATTGTAAATATGTGTGGGATAAATCATTGCTACTTAGAAGCTGAGAATATTTTGACTATCTAATATCTGAAGCTCCTTGGGATATTTCCACTAATTGGATACTTCCCATGGGGGAGAATAATTCTGTTCTCTAATTTCCTGATTTTAAGATAACTAAAATTATTTGCTCTTTCTCTGTCTAACAATTCTCTGGCCTCCTAGTATGTGTTGTGACTTGGCATTTTCCTTCTATATTCTTAATGGTACATCAATGAGGCATGTCTACTCCTCTAGTCACTGGTGAGTCATATCTTTGGGCCAGTAGTTAGCTGCCAGACAGCACCTCATCCATCCTGGATCTTTGTCAAGGCAATTCAATTATAAGCAAAAACGTGTGAGGAATGAAGAGGGCACGTCCAAGAAAAGGAATAAGGTTTAATCTTAATGAAAATGAAATAATATCCACAGTTTAGGCTTAAAGGAATTCAACTGGAATTCAACTCCATGAGTTTCAATCTCACCCTACTGTATACTCCTCCCTTTATGGAGCAGTGGTCACTTTCTGTTCATTCCTAGTGAATGTTATGGAATAAAAAAGGAGAGTGGAATGTGGCATGCTTTCCCTGATATTTGCGTCATTCATGGACAGAAGGATGTGGAGGTAGTGAAGACTGGGAGAAGAAGGTATGAAAAGATTTCTAATGTAGTGACCACTACCCATTGTCCCAGAGTAAAGGACATGAAGCCCCATGTGCAAGACTCAAAGCCAGAATAAGACCAGCAACCTTCTCTAGCTGTGGCCTGCCCATATGGATACCTGGGATTGGACTGAGTACCGGGAATGGAAAATATAGCCTCTGTGTGGAAAAGTGAATCCAGCTCAATGCGGAAAGAGTTGTTTCAATCACTCAGTTTTCAAGCCAGGCTTTTGTCTCATTATAGAATGAATTGCAGGTTCTTGTGCTACATATTACATATGGCTGCCTTTCCTACCTCTGACATAGCTTCAGCCACTGGGGTCTGCAGGATTCAAAGCAAAGGAATCAAAGTTGGGTCATTCATTTGGATTGTTTTTAGGATGTGTAAGTTGTAGGCTACAAATAGAAGCTGAAGAAAGTATCTGTCAAAACAGACCTGAATTGTATGCACGTTCACGTTTTGCCTTCTAATCTAACTATTCTGAAACTCAGTTCCCACTTACAAAATAAAGACAATTTCATCTTCAGAGAATAACTATCACCCCTTATATACCTCACTCCTCTGGAAATGAGTTTCACCATCACAGATTATGACGTTAGCAGAATAAGTATTTCACATGGATGTACATAAGAGTGTTGGTAGATGAAAGGGTATCCTGAGGAACAAAGGGGAACATTGGGAAGGAGAGAGAAGAGAGAAGGAAAGGGGCTGTGGTCAGAATGCAGTATATACTTGTGTGAAAATGTCCTTATTGAAACATACTATTCTACAGAACGGAGAAATGCCAATACAAAGAAAGTCTTTGTTCTTGTTTGGGAGTTTTGTTTCTAGCTTCAGTTTTGCAACCATTCCATGCCAAATTCAATCTGCAGAGGAGAAAAGACTCTGAAGGCTTCAAGTTCCTAATATCTACCCTCGGGATAGTGAAAAAAATGTCTCCATAGCACTGACCAAAGTATGCTCTGGCATTTAGCTTTATCCCGCCACTCTCCTGAACAAAATATTCTGTAGATAATACAGATGAATGGCTTAGGATGCCTAAAGAGGAGAAGGAAGCATGGATTTCTGTAAAGCAAATGAAATGGGCTGTTGATGTCTGTCTTTTGGGTTTAAGAAAAAAACCCTATCATCCATGCAACTATCTATCCATCCATTATACATCCCTCTACCTATAAAAGATGTTTCATATATAATGCAGAATAATGTATGGACATATATCTTTTATGTACAATATTTATGATACTGTAGACATGAGTATCTACCAAAAGCATTCATTAAACAAATGGTAGTTCTTATATTTTATCATTATTACCAAGATGGCTGTGAACATGTACAAGTGATCATGTCCTTAGAGATGGATTCATGTATATTCTACATTGCTAGTTAACGTCGGCTTTCCCTCTGCTCTCTTCATCTTTCCTCGTTGTACTTAATCTTCAGCAGAGAACACATAATCTACCTCTCATATCCTCTAACTCTGGAAGCCAACTACTAGGGCTTATACAGCAGCCTCCGGGACCATTCCCATGTGAAACCATTTTTTACTTGGGATATTCTATCTGAGCTGCTATTATTACATTTTTCAGTCAAGACAGATAGCTAGCTCTTCCCCTCCTTTCAGTTAGGGGTTTTGGTGACTGAGATGCAATCAGACCCAGAGTGAGTCCTTAGTCCATCAAACTGTCAACAATGCCTCCACAAGAGCTGCAAACAGACAAAATATTACGCCAATAACGGTATGTAAAAAGAAGGGTTCTCTTTATTGGTAACATCTGGTGTGTTTTGTCAGAACACTCTAATCATGTGACCAGGCAAGTATTTACTCTGATAAATGAGAACCAACGTAACTGTGGGTACACACAGGGGCTCCCCCAATCCCCACAAGAATCATTCCAGCCTTCCATCCAGTAGCTTTCTTCAGGATTTTTGTGTTTCTCCTATAATTTCAACCACATGCCTTTCCAGGTTGGGAGCTGCCTACCTCCCAACAAAATCTATCTTCTGACAGAAAGCCCAAGCTTGAACAGTGAGATCAGGATTCTACTTCTCCTTTATAAGCATCGTTCTGCCTGGTGCCAATGCCTACTCTACTTAACCTCCACCCAAAGCCCCACAGACTTTGGGACTGGGACTGCCTCCTTCCACCTCTTCCTGGAGATTCAACCTCAGTAATGGATAAGTGTTAGAGAGTCTCTATTTTCTCTGCCGTCCCTGGCTGAGAATCATAGATTTACTTGATGTTTTCAAAGGATTCATTTGAAAAGGCTCCACTGTAGGGAGACAGGGTGAAAGCAATGAGGTGTATGTGTCTGCTGCTTTAAAACAGCATAGAGACAAAGGAGGAAAGAAATGACCAGAGTCAGGGTGCATTTTGAAGGGACAATTTAGATACAATTAAATAGTGAATTGGTTAATGAGTAGGAGAATATAAAATAATTATGAATGTGAGATAATTCAAGGATGGGGACTAGAGCTTTTAATTCATGGGAAAATATAGAAATCGAGCCTAGGAGGATAACTCAGTGGATAAGAAGATCTGAGTTTGAATCCCCTGACAGTCATGTAAGAAGCCCAGCATGGCTCCATGTACCTGTTACCCAGCACTGGGGAGTGAAGTCAGCCAGATCCCTAGAGTTGCTCATCAGCTGGCCTAGCTGAAAGGCTGAGTTTCTGATTCAGTGAGAAACTGTATCTCTAGACGAGTACAGCAAAGAACAATTGGGAAAGACATCTGACATCCTGCTTTGGCCTCTCCATGTATGCACACAGGCACATGCATTTGGATACTGCATGTATGTACCATACACTACCACCACCACAACCACAACAACACATACCCACATACACACACAAGCGCGCACACACACCATACCCAAATGAAGATGAGAAAATGCCATTTATCAGACTGGGAGGGATAGAGGGGAAGCAAGTGGAAGGAATAACAACTACTGAGGTCAAAGACTGAGATCCATACAGCACCTGAGATGGAATGATGCTGGCCAGGCAGTTAGACTGCGCAAAGCTCTCGGGGTTATACTTAGAGTCAAGTGGTTTCTAGCACATGAAACATGAGGCTGGAGACTGTCACTTAACAAATGGAAAAGGACATAATAAAGAAGGCCTGAGCACTGTGCTGTGGATTACTCTCTAGAGTTTAAAGACATGTGAGAGTGGAACCAGCGAAGGGGGCAGAAAATCTCCAGCCAATCAGCAAGTGCACCAGAAAGTGAGCTGTGTGCCATTCAGGAAGTCAAACTGAACGAAGGCCGTGACTTACCGTGTCAAGCGATGCCCTGAGAAGGACAGAGGAAGACTAGGAATGGCACTGAACTTCATGGTGTGGTTCTGGGTGGGTTTCTCTGAGGCACTTTAGTAAAGAAGTGTAAGGGAAGCCTGACGGGAGTGTGGGTTGTACTGGTAAGAGGGACAACAATTCTGAGATTTGTACCATGGGCAACAGGAGACTTTGACTAGAGAGAGATGGCAAGTCAAGAGGACAGGTTAGCACCCTATCTCTTTTGGCTACGGGTTGAATGGGCTAGAGAATGCTTGCATGTAAATAGTTATCAACTGTAAATTGCGGTGCTGGAGCAGAGAAAAGAGAGAATTGATGGAGATGCTATGGTCCTACCCTTTCATTCATTAATTAGTATGTGCTATATTCTTGAGAATTTTGCACAAATGTACAGAGAAATGTGATTATGTCTACCTCCTACCTCCCTCTTTAACTCTCCCCTTATTCTTCCTCTTGCTAAAATTTCTTTGTCGGGGTGTAAGGAATGTTTACCCATCCTCCTAAAGTCCCAAAGACCACCTCAGGCATGATTCCACCAAAATTTGCTCTGGGGAGTCAATAAGTTTGTTCCTTATAGAACATAGGTAAAGAGAAACTGTGGGTGCTCCTCCCTCGACCAGCCATACCTGAAAAGCCTTATCCAGCATAGATGAGGGCTTCCCTGTAACCACCTAACCCGAACTCTTACTCAAACCTTTTCATGTTTCTATACACTTTAGCAGTTCCGAAAGCCATGTGCAGAGCTGCCAGGTGCTAGGGAGCAGCTGGATATTCAGGAAAATATATTGTACCCTACTTGGCTCTTCTATGGAAAGGATGTGGTGTAAAGCATCAACAAGCCCGGTTGGGATAATCTTTTGCAAGAGGGCATAGCAGAATGCCCTAAGGAGACAATTGCTTAACTCAGAGGACCATCACCCATAACCATCCCCAGCATATCTCCTGCCAGTTCCCTGGGTTTTGTTGTTGTTGTTGTTTTGCTTTGATAACTTACTAAATCTGCTGCCCATGTGTGCATGATGTGGGGCCATCCCCTGGAATATGAGACGCCTACCAGGGGTCACATCTTCCAAAAAAGAGTGATTCCCATCCTATTAACTGCCAATTCAAACTACCAACTGCCAATGGCTCCTTAGTAAGGGGTTGGCCTAGAGATCATCTACCCCATCTATGCTGGGATTTTGGCTGCTTTGATATTGTGTAGGCCTTGTGACAGAAACCACAGCTGCCGTGAGTTCATGAGTGCAACTGCCATGTCATGTCCACAAGACAGCATGTCACCGTACTCCTCATCCTCTGGCTCTTACATCCTTTCCACTTCTTCTCCCAAGATGCTCTCTGAGCCTGCTGGTTGTAGCGTTTTGCTCTGTGGGAGCAGTGTTGATATAAATGTTCAGTTTATACCAGAGCATTGAGTCTTTTACCCTTAGCACTGTGACCACTTATGCATATCTCCATTGACTGTGGCCCACTGCAAAATGGAGTTGCTTTAAGCAAGATGGAGAGTAGCCTGGGTCCACGCGTAGTAACATAAATATTTAGAAGGCAATTTGATAGTATGACCATTTAGCAAAGTAGTAATCATTTTTATATCCAAAAGTGTTTAAGTGAACATTTCCAGTGTTTGAAATAAGAAAATGTAGAAGCAGAAATTTATAAAATATATCCATTCTCCCCACAAAAATTACTGTCTATTAGATGTGTCCCAAATATTATAAATAGAAACAGTATGTGATAAACTTCATAAAAGAGACACCATCAAATGCAGTAAAAGTTTTAAGGTGAAGGAAAAACAGAGCCAAGCCTAATTTCTTAAAGGGAGCATATGTGTTAATATATGAGGATTCCCCAGAAGATGCCATGGTGTGACATGGGGACATATGGCTGCCCTCCCTGGCATTCATACCGCCTCATTACATGTGCCACTTCCTATTTGGTTTTTCTTTTACATTGAAAAATCTGAGATTAGCATTATTATGTGAGGCATCCATTATTCACTAACCAAATCATAAAATCAAGATCAAGATGGATATATATATATATATATATATATATATATATATATATATATATATATAGATAGATATATATATATATATAGTTGCCAAGGACAGAACCCAAATCCAAAAGAGGGATTAATTTAGGCTACAGAGTGTGGGGGTAGAGGCACTTCCTGAACTCATGCATTCATCAAACTGCTGCCTCAGCAACAGACATGGCAGACCAATTAGACCCAGCAAGAAAAAAAATACAAGGCATTTCAATGTTCCTTGACTCCCTGATTCTCCTCAGCCAGGTACTGATGGAACAGACTTAGAGCAGGCAAGGGCGTCTCCTGGCCACTGCCACTCCTGTTCCCACATGTGACCTTGCCAACTCACACAAGCATTCGGCTTAGCTTGTGCCTCCTCACTGCCTCTACGCCACACAGATGCATCAGGTGCCTTGTATCTGGCAATCATTTGGTCTGAGTCCCAAGGAGAACCCCCAATAAGTCTGAAGAAAGCTTTACCAGTTTCAGATTACCGTTTCTAGAACTGATGGTTCATTTAAAAATCAAATGGATGTGTGGTCATTGCCCAGTGAGTATGGCTTCATCAGCTGAACTACAAAAAAGAAACTCCTTTGTGCAAATTATCTTTAAGATAGAAAGCAGCTCTTATAGAACAAGTAGAATTTATTATGTGTCTGTTACAATGCATAGATTAATCCATCCGATCTTGTTTTCTGGATATATTTTCCTGTGTGAGAGGCGCCTGTATCTCAATGTCCTTCATCACCCCCCTGGGCATCATTTCCCTGTTTCTTGCCCAGGAATGTTTCCAAGTCTTAGCCAGCACCAGCCCATCTGGACTTGCTGGCCTTCTCCAAGGTGAAGCTAACTGACTTCCTATTAGACAGTTGATTTGGATTGTCAGCTGGATGAGAGTTAGACCCACCATGGAAACATACGTGAGCGTGTCTTTGAGGGTGCCTCCAGAGACACTGAACTACAGAGAGATCAACCACAAACATGGTTGATGCCATCCCATGCCCTGCCTCTGCGCTATGACTGAAGTTGTAGCAGCACCAGTTGCCTCATGCTCCTGCCACAATGATAACTGTTCCCCTGAACCGTAAATCAAAATAAGCCCCTCCTTTCTTAAGTTACTTTTACCATAACCACAAGAAAAGTAACTCATGCCCCATCAATCTCTAAAGATAGCCCCTCACTCTTCTTGCCTCCAACGCCCAGGAGGTTGCGTACAGAACACTGACCTCTTCTTTTTAACTCTGGGTCCCACTTCCCAGATTATCAACAGTAATCATAAACGATGCCTGTTGTCTCACTATTTAGACCGCCTGTGAGATGGGCAGAGCTGGCATTTCTATTTTACAAATAAGAAAACTAAGCTCAGTCGTGGTTAAATTGCCCATAAAACTTGTCCACAGATAGAAAGTGATAGAATCCTGGCTGGATCCCAGCTCTTGTCTGTGTTCTGTGTGTTCTCTAGTACCTTGTGTTCCCCCTACAGAGCACTGCTGAGTGGACGGCTGTCTAAAGATATGATGACATACTTCTCAAAATACCTCCCAAGCCAGTGTGGTAGCTCACACCTGTAGCCTCAGTATTTATGAGGCTGAGGCAGGAGTATTGTCATGAGATTGGGGTAACATGTGCTACAGAGGCTCAGGTGATCAAGAGCTACAGACTCAAATCTTTTCTCAAAAAAAAAAAAAATCCTCCAGATGTTAATTTTCTATGACTTCCCCCTTGTAATTTCTGCCAGCCTACTACCAGTCAGTGATGCTTCTGGATAAATGCAGCTTTCCTCAGGCGTTCAGTTTAAGCTCTAAATAAACGGAGATATGGTTGTCACCTCTGAGGACCCTACAATAAATGTAACTAACTTAAACTCTAAAACCTTAAAACTATATAATGTTTGTGGGCACCCGTGCAGTTGCATTTAGTTGCACACACATGTATGCATGCATGTGCATTTGGGGGCCATAAGACAGCCTCAGCTGTCCTTTCTCAAGTGTTATCTACTTTTATGGGGGGAGGCATAATCTTCCCATAGGTGTGGGAAATATCTGTCTGTCTTTCTCTTCCTGGCCATAGGCTCTCACAACTAAGCAATTATGCCCTTGCCCTTTTCAACCTGTGATCTGGTAGACCAAAGTAAGGACCTTGTGCTTACATTGCAAGCATTTTACCACCAGATCTTGGCCTATATAATGGGAGTGTTCAGTCCATAATAGAGTTAGTGTAAAGAATTTTAATAATATACATAAAGTACTGAATGCATATATATATATATATATATATATATATATATATATATATATATATATATATATATAAAAGCACACATATATCATCAATAAGTTACAGTTTTTAAAATATACACAGTTAAATGTGGCACGGGGGGCTGAGAGTTCATATTGTATTGTTCTGCCATTCAGTAATTCTGTAGGTAGAAAATAGCTGCTCTGCTCATTAATTTTCATATTTATGGAACAGTGTCATTCTATTATCAACACTATCCTCATAAACAAACACAATAATGAATTAAAAGTTGTTCCCAGAGCAAGAAAAAAAGCAAGCTAGGTGATAGCCTCAATTATTGTCATTACTTCTGCCACAGGATGAGCTCCATGTGTTCAGCTGTCCAGTATTTCTTGATCTTTCTAAACAGCAACATCGTATGCTGATGGCCCTTCTTCCCGATAGAATGGACAAAGACATCCAGAAAATGAGAGCACTGAAGGTGGAAGGGGGGGATAGCATCCAAGAGGTCACAGAAACCAATTCTGCTGCTTCTACAATGCAGTACCCAGATGATACCCTTCCAATTAGGAGGCCCACTTGGAAAGTAGGTATGCTGTGTCCTCCTCGAGGAATTACAGGAGCCCCCTTTGCCTCACTAAGAAGTATCTCTCTTTGCTCCTGGACATCCACATCCATCACGGACCACTCTCTTCCCACCAGTTACTAACACTCATTTTCCTGTTCCCAATGTGTGCAAATGCAATGTGGCCTTTCTGGCAAGTGGAAAGAGTGTGCGGGTGCAAAGTCCCAGAACTCCCAGTACTTTGTATCACTGCACATTATGACTTGAGAGAGAAGAGACAGACAGACAGACAGATCATCTCAGGCAGAGGCAACAGAGAAGCCTCATATACCTCCCTTTTCAACCTAAAAAAAAGGACAATCAGGTATCCTTCATGTCCAGAGAGCAGAGGTCAGCCCCTGAACGAGGGAGGTCACTGTCGAAAATGGGCTTCGGGACCAAATTATGTCCCTCATGACATTGGTTTGCAGTGCAGAACCAATTTGAAAATGTGACATGATCAGCAATTCCTCCCCAGGAGAGTCCAGGACCAGTGGAAAGGGGTGTCATAAATCAAGGCTCAGTTGCCCTGAGTGGGAGCCCCGGGTTGGACTAGGCCAGGCAGCTGTGAGGCAGGATTGAGATGCATTGGCTGAGCTGTGACGGTGACCCCCAGACTGAAATAATTGGGGTTGGGGGAGGTGCACCATGGGTCAGACTAAGGGGTGGGGGAAGAATATATGGGGGGGGGGGAGGAAGAACTTTCAAAAGACCTGCCTAGACAATGACAGGCTTTGGTCAGAGTTATTATCTGCCATGTTCAGAAGCATTGAATTCACTTTTAAAGGACACCTACACACACACACACACACACACACACACACACACACACACACACACACACACACACACACGGCATACAAATACCCAGGCAAAAAAGGAAGAAAAACCCTCCTGAAAGAAACCGAAGTAGTACTACTGTACAGCAAAAACAATAGATCCCAGAGGGAAAGGCGATGGAAACTTAAGAACTTCATTTCAAAGTAAACAGTGCCCTCTAGAGGCAGGAAGCCCACATGCAGGTAAAGTCAAACAAAAGAAGTTTCAGCGGAGGTGACCCTCTGGCTTTAGATGCTTCAAAGGCGGAGGAGCCCAAGCATTTCCTCTTCAGACTGAGTATCCATCATCCTTTCGTCCAGGCAGGTTTACTCCAGTGACTGTGAGGAAGTCTTTAGCTGAACACACTTGCCAATGGACTGCTGTGTCATGGGAAGTTTCATTTAAAAAAAATTTAAAAAATTATGTGTGTGTGTGTGTGTCCGCGCACGCAGGGGGGGGGACTTCATGATACTTTGTAGCATAAGAAATATTTTTGGAGCCTATATTGTGACATATTCAGTCAATTTCCTCAACAAATCTAAATTCAAAAATGATCTCACAAGTACCAGACCAAACGGTAAAAGGCTGATAGGAGATGTCCAAGACAGAGTTAAGTGAGTTCCCACCATGACTCTCTCAAGAACCAGAATCCACTCCAGTCCCCCTTTCCTGGCTACTAGTTCCATTTGCCACACATCCCAGCCACTTCCTTACCAACGCCTCCTCACTCCTCCCTTTTCCACAGCTCTCTCTATTGGGGAAAAGAAATCCTAGCTTCAAATAACCAGATATGAGCTCAGATTGAAATCCACTGGCATCAGGCCACATGCACAGTGATCTGAGCTTCCGCTGTGCTGTCACAAGTCATGGCTGACAATGCTCTTCTCATTCTGCCGAAGGAAGGAGCCATGGATGTAGTCATGGGAGCTATCCAACAAAAAAGCATTATCTCCTCTTCCCCTTTGATAGAGAAATAGCAGAGACTGCAGCCACTGGGTACATACTGCAGCCCAAACACCACCAGACAGTGTATGCAAGTCCTTGTCCCCTGGCCATCCATCCCTACCATCACTGTCACCGTCAGCATCTGGCAAATCCAAACTACTCAAGCATTTACTGTTTCTTTCAATCCATGTACTGTTGCACCTTCTAGCTCACTACCTTCTGGAACATTCTATGGCAGGCCATCTACTTGCCTCTCCAAACATACTACTTATGCCTTCCCTCTTACTCCACAGGGGAGGTGACCTCATCCATTCCTATGCCTCTCCTCTGCATAATTCAAAGTCTACCATCTCTCTCAGCCAGACTCCATCTTTGCTGAGACCTCTCTTGCTATACCCAG
The DNA here is from genome assembly GCA_028551405.1 of Uromys caudimaculatus. Lineage (NCBI taxonomy): Eukaryota > Metazoa > Chordata > Mammalia > Rodentia > Muridae > Uromys > Uromys caudimaculatus. The sequence goes on along the minus strand of CM052711.1, from coordinate 23,120,455 downwards.
TCTTTGATGTCTTGACCAGTTTGGACTCTGGAGTAGTATATCAACTTATTTTTTAAGTGCTGGGATTGAGCCCAGTGCACCCAGGAGCACACATGTTAAGAAAGTACCTTCTACCACTGTCCAACCCATTTGATGCCTTATTAATTTAGAATTTAAAACTATATAAAGAATGATATACATCTCTATGTAGGGACATGAAGAGATGACTGCTTCACTGGTGACTTGAAGGAATAAATATAAGTGTATTTTGAGCCACTTTTGTTTTAAAAAGCAAATGTGTGTGTGTGTGTGTGTGTGTGTGTGTGTATACACATGTGTATACATCTACACACATACAGTTACAATGGACAGAGGTGGTCAGGAATTTCCACTTTTTAAGCATTCTATGTTTTGTTTTGTTTTTTTAACTTCTCTTCATTCTGTCTGTATATACTTTTTGACTTTAGAAGAAAAAATTTTTTCAAATAAATCACCCAGCATTCACTTGCCAAGCACTGACCTAATTGCTAAGAGGGCTTCAGGGTGGTCTTGGCTTTCTACAGAATTAATATCTGGGAGAAAACCCGACAGAAGACTGAAACAGGAATACACAAAGAGCTATGAGCTTACGAGTCAAATCCAGGGGAACTCAGACATAGGATGTCAGCTTTGTTGGAGACTGAGCAGAAAAAAAAAAAGTTTTACTGGAGGAATGGGCAAAAGCAAACCACAGTAGAGTCTTGCCGTGGGGGATGAGTGTGTATCCCCGAGTGGAAGAGAAAGCATTGGGCATTCTTGGTGGAGGGAAAACATTCACCATAACAAAGAGGCATTCCTGTGTTGGCTTGTCTAGGGAGGAGCAAGCAATTCTGCAAGTGTAAACAAGAACACATATGGCAGTGGTTCTCAGCCTCTTTATGCTCTGACCCTTTAAGACAGTTTTGCGTGTCATAGTGACCCCCAATCATAGAATTACTTCTTTGGTACACCATAACTGTAATTTTGTTACCATTATGAATCCTAATATAAATATCTGTGTTTTCCAATGACCCCTGTGAAGGGGGTTCAAGGCTCCCTTAAAGGGGTCAAAACCCATAGGTTGAGAACCACTGCTTTTGAGTCTGGGAGTTGGGGAAGAGACAAGGGGGGGAAGGGACAGAACCTTAGCATGAAGATTGTTGTGACCAGAGATCAAGTACCTTCCTGGGTCATTTCTTTACCTTATTTTTGAGAGATGATCTCCCTCTGAACTCAAAACTCAACATTTCTCTTAGACTTACAGACAGGCTAACTACCAGCTCCCAGGATCCAATTGTCTCTATCCACCAGGGCTGGGGTCACAGGCTGCTTTATACAACCAACTGTGAATCATAGCTCCAGCTCGAGCCTGCAGAGCAACCACATTCCCCAATTAGCTGTCTCTCCAACTCAGGCACGCAGTCTTTACACAACAGCAAACAACAGACCGTGTGAAGTGTGTATGTGTGTGTGACATCATCATTTATTTCCTGATATCACTGTTGAATTATTTCGTGAAATGCGTGATGATTTAATGTATCTATTGTGTATGTCATAGTCTCCAAGTGAGCAACAGAGGACGTTAGAAACTTGTGCCCATTCAGAGCACTGGCAGAGACCTGTGTACATTTTTTATCAATGGAATAAAAAAAAAAAAAAAAAAAAAACCTATGTTGATCTGCGATGTAAGTGTTGTCGGCAGCTTGGGCACAGAAACACAGCATTTATTTCTTAAGCTATTCTCTGAGTGATCAGTGGAGGGGGCGCCACGCATCTTGCCTTCCTCTTCTTACCAGCTCCAGTCCCCACTGGGATCCCCCCATTCCCGGCAGATCTCACCCCACAGCAGCAGCTTTTGTGAACCTGCTGGAGAGATGGAGGCTTGGCCCAGGGAGCATCCACATGGTGCCCGATGATAACACCTCAAGCAGGAAAAAGAAAAACGGTTTTCCATTGATGGCACTGTGTACAAGCCGGCTGGTCTGCTTGGCACAGCCCCCGCAGCTGTGTATTCGTGATGCTATGTGTAAGCCAAAAAAAAAAAAAAAAAAAAGGGTTTGAACGATATAATCAATACAGGCTGAAATTTGGTTGACCCGCTCAAGTACTTGCCTCTCACTGCCTCACTGCTCTGTGAGAAAGGGGAGCTAGGCTGTAGACATAAGCCTCCCCCTTAAAAAAGTTTAAACCCCCACTGTGCAGAAAAACAGGAACAGATTCTGCCACATGCCGTGCCACTTGGCTGTGTTTCCTATGCGTTCAGGAGGATTTCTGTGGCAAACCTTCCCAGTGCGTGGAAGGGAACCAGACATGCTACTCCCACTCTGGGGACCGGTGACGGGGCAAGTAGGCTCCGGGGTGAAGACTGGATCTACTCCGCAGCCTTGGATTTAAATGAAAACTGGAATTCACGGTGCTGAAGGAGCCAGAGGAGCACATTCGGTGTCCCAGAGCGCTGGCCTCTCATCCTTGAGTCTACACAACCAAGAGCTTATTCTAAGCCGGTTAGACCTGTAAGCACTCTTTCCTACCTTTCTTGGGCCAGGTGGTTTTGGTAACTGGCATTCTCCCAGGTGAAAGCCCAAGAAGAAAGCTAGGATCTGATTGTGTTGTCTTTGTGTGCCCTGGTTAAGGCACCATGAGATAAATAATCAAAACTAAACCTAAAGCTGGCAAAAATTAAAGCAGTCTGGCAACATTTGGATACTTTGTCTTAACATTTGGAGTAATTTGAGTTAAATTAAGATGGTTCCAAGGGCTGGACAGAGATAGCTCAATGAGTCAGAGGGCTTGTAATGCAAACATGAAGACCTGAATTTTGATCTCACGTAAAAGGCCAGATATGTTCATTGTGTATGACCGCAACATTTTACAGAGGATGTCTGGAATTTGGTGGCCAGTCAAACTAGCCAATAAAACAGAGAGAACATCCCACACCCTCCTCTGGGCTCTGAATGTACATTCATAGGCGACAGCACCTGCACACACAGGTCCATACAAGCTGACTCAGCAGCTGGGCACCCTTCTCGTCTACTGTACTAGTATACTGTCTATTTATTTAGTCGGAAGCTCTCCAGAAAACATTCAATAGTTCAAACTGGAAAGGATTTTGGAGCTGGTCATTGCCGGGTTGGGGATGGGGCAGGTGACACCCAGAGTGGGGCTTTCCCTTCTATTGAGGGGGTACTGGGAGGAGAGGAAGGGCTGATATTGGGTTGTAAAATGAATAATAAATAAATTTAATTAAAATAAAAAAGTGTGGGGCTTGGAGAAGGTCACCTTGCTGGTGAGTGGCAGCATGAAGAAAGACATGATTCTGAACCTGGCACTGCCAAGAACAGTAACCACCCTGCCCCCATTTTGCCATTGTTTGATGTCTTTGGAAATCTGCTGGCTTTCATTGCCCCTTAACAATAAGTCACTAAGCCGGGCATTGGTGGCGCACGCTTTTAATCCCAACACTTGGAAGACAGAGGCAGGAGGATTTCTGAGTTTGAGGCCAGCATAGTCTACAGAGTGAGTTCCAGGACAGCCAGGGCTACACAGAGAAACCCTGTCTCGGACAAAAAAACAAAAACAAAAACAAAAACAAAAACAAAAACAGAAACCCAATAAGTCACTAGCTCCAAATTTCAGGGAAAAGTGACTCAGATATTCTTGTGTGGTGAACAGCTTTCTGTATCTTGAACACTGTGGAATCATTCCAAATGGATTCTGGAATAAATTATCAAATTTTGGTAAAATAATTCCTCTCTGGGTATATCAATTATGAAATGGTACAGTTTTATCATGGGTGTGCTCACTGACTCCAAGTTATTTCCCTACAAACAAATATCCAAGCTGTTCTGCTTATATTACCATGTCAAAGTTTATTTAAAAAAAAAAAAAAGTCATTGATTACATATAAACTCCTAGAAGCCAGATCACCCAGCACCTTAGGAACCCAGGAGGTTAGCAATATTTAGCAGAAAGGAAAAAAGGAGGGGCAGGGGCCTGGCGGCAAACATGGGTCCCCAAAGCCTCCAGTTCCACCAAGTTTCACTCAGGAGTTAATTGTAAAGCAAACAAATCCTCCTCTTGTTCCAACTGAGGAGCTAAGTGAGCAAAATTTACATGTAGGAAAAGAGAAAAGGGGGTCAGCCAGCGGGAGCCCCTTTCTCTGCCCTGAATCCCAATCCGTGTTTGGTTTTTCAGTCTGTGCACAAACTGGAGCCTGACGCTCAGCAGGAGTGTTTGCTGTGGCACAGAACTCATCCCTGTGGGTCCTAGGAAGTTTGACATGACTGGGTGGAAAACATTAAGCAGGGTGGCAGGTGGGCCACGGAGAGTTGCCAGTCCTCTGAAGCCCTTGCTGAATTTGCTTGCAGTCTTTAAGTAGGCAAGGGGAAACCCCACAGCAAATGTAGGCTCGGAACTTTTGATTGACAAATGGGGTTCATTTCATTAGCAGGGTGGGCCCCCAAAGATGAGAACTCTCCCCCCAACATGATCCCTAAGAGCAACAAAGTGAGAGAAAAAAATCACTCTGTCCATTCAGTCCTCCCAGCTTGGTCTTGGATAACACCGGCAATCTTGAAAGGGAAAGAGAGACCCTTCAAAGGTGACTGTGCTCTCTGAAAGTAAGAAATTCAGATTAAAAATAACGTCAAACCGAGTCTCAACAACGAAGGCAATTATTCACGTAGTCACTCAGATAAATTCTTGAGTATCTGCTACATGTTGAGCAATAATTGGAAATGTACTGGTGAACAAACCTAGAAGCGTTTGTTAGCGCTCATGGGAGAGGGACCATATGAAGTAAATATAAAAGAGAAGTGTATGGCACGCAAGTCTGAGAAGGCTGGACCAACAAACCTCCAAACTTTCAGCAACTCAACAAGAATATGCCAAGTCCACCTCCCATGAGGCCAGTCTTCTCCACCCACAGCTACCCTCTCTGGCTGACCTTCATGTCATTACTGAGGATTAACAGAGAGCTGGAGGATGACGATATTAAGAGCCAGGCCCTGAATGTATTGAGTAGCCTCTGCTTCATCATTCATCACACCGAGCAAACAACAAGCACCTCTTAGCTGAGAGGGAGAGAGAAAGAGAGAGGGAGAGAGGGGCGGAGGGAGGGAGGAAAATACATGGATGTCAGTGAACTATGGAGACTGGAGCAACAGAAATGATAAATTTTGGCTTTCTATGGCACGATTACCTTCTAGAATCCTCCCTATCCTAGCAATAGGTGAGAGACAGACCTTGAGTACCCTTCTTCCTAGTCCACACATTCTCTGAGTGACACAGCTACTAGTTGGGTGTTCATGGGTAACTGTTACTTTTTTTTCCTTAGTTCTGGTTGTCCATTTGAAGAATATAGTAGTGGCATTTGCTGTCCGGTGGTGTAGTGGAGGTTACAGGACATCTACATGAAGTTTCCAGTACTTTCTTACATGGAGACAAAGAACTGAGGCTGTTCTGCACTTCTCCACCTGCCCAGTCTCATGATTATGTAGATCTGGCTTGCTTCTTCTTGTGTCTCTCTACTCCTGAGACAGATTCTGAATACCCATTGAGTTCCCCACGGTAACTCCTCTGTTGCCATGCAAAGCCTCCCTCTTGGACAGTGTTCTCTTGTCACAAAGGTCATTGGCTTTTCACTGGATATTTGGGGCTCAAAATAAGATCCCCATCCAATCCCCTTTGGCTCCCATGTCACATGACATGTTCCAAAGCTCAGTGAAGAGCAGCCATGCTGTGTAACTAAAAAGTCCTGAGTTATTGAGGACAACTAATATTCGCCAGAACAATCAATGAGCCCACTAACATTGTTGGGTCACCAAGAGAAAAACATGACTAACAGAGTGGTGCCTCTCAAACATGAATTGATAGGAACACAAATCACCTGTTCAATCTAGTAAAACTACATTCTAGTTCACTTGGTGGCGGGTGGGATTGACTTTCAAACAAGCTCCCAGGAGATACTTGGGCAGCCACTCTCTGAAAGGCAGGACAGAGTACACAGCCATTGCCTTTTCCCCACATCCTGCCCTGGGATCCATTTATGTGCTAGTGGCCCTCAGGGACAATGTACTAATGACACTGACTCTTTAGGAAGACTGAGAATACAGAAATCTGGGCATCAAATCGCAGGCATGGAAAAGGTCACATGCCTCACATTGGTATCTCCTGAGTGATGACCACGTCCTCCTGTCTACAACTGTGAGTACTTTAAAGACTGCTGTATCATCTCAATAATGTCATGTGTTCATTATTTTTCAAAGTGCTTGTCACGTATCCAGTAGATTCTCAGCAAATATTTATCAAGCAGAAATGAATCCCTCCTTGGTACACACTAAAATGCCTAGTGCACACAGCAGGCACTCAATAAAAGCTTGTTGAGTGAATTAATAAAGCTGGAAAGATGTAATGACTGCGGTGCTGGGTGAAGGAAAATATTATTTCTCATCAAAATCATCTGAGCAAGATCACCTCTTAGAGCTCAGTGGGCACTGAGGGAAACAGCCTTGATGGTAGACAAAGTCCTTGGAAACGAGTAGGCCACAGCTGACAACCCAAATTGGTTTGGGTACCATCTGGTGCTATGATCGGAGCATTTTTCATGCTCACTAATAAAGAACTCAGCCTGGCTTTTGGGAGGACTGGGTCAAACCAGAGACTTCTGAAGTCTACCCATGGAACCAGTTTGCTGTGGCTGCAAAGAACTGGGGACTAGGGCTGCCATTTCACCCGCCCATGGCTAGGAATGTGGCCTGTGAAGAAACAAAGGCAAACTCCAGGGAGCAGCTCCAGAGCCTCAGCTTTGTGTGGAGCCCACCAGGGAGTACCTGACTGTGAGGCTGGAGCCAGTGAAAGGCTCCTTTCTCTAGGTTTGGCTCATAAAAGAACCCGGTGGCTTGAGTCCACCAGCTTCCTGCAATCTCCGACTGCAGAGCAGCTCTGAGACCAGCAGACAGGCAAGGGAACAAACAAGGGGCAAAGCTGCCAATGCTAAGAACAAAAGATGGCTTGCATTGCTGGAGTAGCAGGAGATGTAGCCTGGGAGCTTTGCTTTCATTAAAAAAAGAAAAACAAAGAAAAAAAAGAACATTTGGAGTCTGGGATACAGAGGACAGAACAGAATTATTCTTCGTGAGGAAAAACAGAGGTGCTGGAGGGCAGCTCCCAAGCAGAAGCATGTTTAAAAATACAACAGCTCTGGAGTAAGAAGACTTGAAAGTTTGCACTGGGCTTCCTTCGATCTCCATGCAACCTTGCTTAAAATGTTCCACCGTAGCTGCAGAGAAAGTCATGGGAGCTCAGCTGAGCCCTCTTGTCTCCTTGTGTTTTACATTCTATCTTTGCTCTTTGGCTCGAATGAGCTAAGGCAGGGGAATGCCTGAAGACAAAGAGATGAATGTGGATAAGAGTTAAAGTCATTCTTAAAGTTTAATGAGCACCTCAAGCTAAAGTTCAATGAATAGCTTTTAAAAGCACAGGCTGAAGAACCCAAAACTCCTAAATCTAAAGATGGTACAAAATCTGAAACTTCTTGAGTATAATATGAGATACTCAAGATATGGGGTTTCAATTTTTGAGATTTGGAAAACCCAACCAGTAAAATCCATATAAGATATGCCCAAAGTTTGGCCAGTGAGATGACTAAGCATGTAAAGGTACTTGCCACCAAGCCTGACCATCTGGGTTCTGTTCCCCAGGACTCATAGGACAAGAGAGAATTGACTCCCCAAAGTTGTCCTCTGGTCTCCACATGAACACTAACTTCCGTGACATGACCACACCTGCACACAAAATCCAAAAATATGTTTGTTTTTATTTGATCCCCAAATTAAAAAAAAAACCTGAAATCCATATCATTTCTGGTCCCAAGTATTTCCAATTAGTGCTACTTGCTACTTGATCTGTGATAACTGATAGTAATTAGCAGTTTTCAGATCACTTACCAAGTCACTCACAGTGCTTTGCCTATGTTAGGTAATTGCCATCCACTTATAGACGGGTTACCTAATAACCATTGACATTTTAAAGACAAGGACACTACAAAACTAGCAGGACTATCATAAGAGCTTCAAAAATAAGCCATAAAGCCATGGATGGAAACCAATCATGCTGACTCTACCGCCTGCCTTAAACAATGTGCCACTTCTGAAGGAACACCAGTCCTTAAACACCTACCTCTGTTTTCTGCATGGAAACCAGTTTTCAGGTACATTGCCTTATGGCTCCAGGGACACCCTATCCAACAGCATTGACCTACTGTGCAAAGTTCTATGTTGTTGAACATGAGATGTGAGTTCTAATCCCTTCTCTATGCTACTGCAACACCCACCTTGTCTCCCACTCAGTCCACCCTGCCTTCTCTCCTATCTGGTTTTAACATATATTTTCTATACTTTATTTACTCTCCTGGTCATTTGATTTTACTGTCATAAATCTATCTGATTATTCTTACATTTTACTGACATCCCAAATTTCTCAACAATAGAGAACATGTATATATTTCATCTATATTTTTCAGAGTATAGCAGAAATTGTGCATAAACAAATGAGCATGCAAAAACTATGCCTTTCTTTACTTTCCTTCTAGTCTCTTGACCTCGAGTAAAAAGTGGCATCACTTAAACTTCAGACATCCTAGAGATTCTGTGATGAGCTATGCCACACATGCTAGGAAAATATCAGATACCGGAGAGGATCACCAAGACACGACCACTCTTGATTTTCAAAAGTGAGAAATATCATTCCTGATGGGAGGGAAGAGAAAAGACAAGTGGAGAACACTCGAGGCACTATGCCCAGACAAGTACCACTGCCCAGAAACTCATGCCAACCTAGAAAAATGGAAATGGGGAACATGTAAGTATTTTAGCTCAATTCCCCACAGCATAGCAGAGATAGTGGATACACAAATGAACAACAAAGCTACTTTAATCTCTTTCTATTGTCTTTCTGACTCTTTTTTATTTTGTTCAACCTCCAGGCTCATGCATGACTCCTATGTAAGTGTGTGGTTCATCTCATAGCATCTGCTCTCTGTGTCTCACTAAAACAGGGAAGTGTAACTGAATTAGGCTCTCCTGGCCTCCTGGGTTGTTTGCCCTGAGTTTGGTTTCCAGCCCAAGTATTCTGCTTTAACCTTATGACTAGGAAGGTGATCTTGTGTATGTCCCTCTGGCTTCAAAATCACTACTCGCTTGCCCCATTCCTGCATTGTGCAATACAGCACCATCCAGAAGAGATGATGTGGGTTCTTCAGTCAGTCTTTAGTGGCAAGTTCATTTTTATAATTGGTCAACTCCGAGATTTGAGAACTAATGTTTCATTTTTCTTTGCTATCACAGTGGTGAATAAGTTGTCATAGACAAGGAGTTAATACAGCTCCTAGCCATGTAATTACTTTGATGATATTCTCTCTGTTTCTTCCAACCCTCCAATTTTCTTCTGTGCACAGGTTTTTCATTTCTTCAGATTTTCCATTTATAAGCCTTTACAATCCTCTGACTGCTTACAACTATTTTTTTCCAAATTCCTAGGATCAGTCCCAGCTCCAACTTAAATGAAAGGAGAATGGAAAAGTTGTGAAGGTCCCCAGCTTGGAAACTACAAATGGAAAAGCACTGCAAACCGATGCTAAAGCGTCAACAAAGAACACCGTAGACTACGTTCCCTGATGGAAATAAATGCAAAACTTCTCAATAACATATTTGCAAATTCAGTTTAAAACCACAGTAAGATCATACACTACAATCAAGTTGATTTCATCCCAGGGATGCAAAATTCGTTCCACATAGTTCAATAAATGAATAACATACAATAGACTTTAGCACAGAAATCACATCGTCATCACCACTACTACTACCACCAGCAGCAGCAGCAGCATTGTCTACTATTAAATATCCTATTATTTATCTTGAGCAAGTCCCTTCATTTCTCTTCATCATCCCATCTTTGATCAGGTGGATTACTGATACCAAAGTCTGAAGGAAATGAGAATCCTTTAGTTCAATCTCCCATTTGTTGGTAAGGAAACTGAGACTTAGCAAGCTCTAGGGGCCTCTCCCTCACCCTGGGGCCAGCAGAAGTCACACCTCTAATCACTTTCCAGGACTTCTCACCTCACCAAGATGCTCCTTAAGACGTGATTTCTTCATTTTCTCTGTTTTCACCCCAAGGCTAGTTTTCTCATCAGCACTGTTAATGCACTATGGAAACAAGCCTGGTATGCCACAGTGTCATGGCCTTGCTAAGCAGCAACCTCCTTTGAGCCAGTTTCTTTTTAAAGAGTAGGAAGTCTGCTTGGCTCTCCTCTGAGGGTAACCCAGTGGGGTACCCAAAAGACAGTGTTCAGTCTATGCAGTAAGTTTGCTACCATGTAGAACAAAGAAGCATGACCTTCTAACAAACAGCAATGACTGTGTTAAGTGATCTTCTGTATAAGTCTTTGCAAACAGATACGGCGATGCCAGCCTTCGCCTCCTTTACATTAGCTGACTCTGGCAGAGGGAAGGAAATGAAATGACCTTGGTACATTCAAATCCCAAATTTGTTGTTGTTGTCAGAACATCACATGGTTGCTCATCTGTGGATGTTAGCTTTGAGTCCTTAGATGTGTGTATCCTGCCTGTTAGAGACTGTCCTCAGAGTCTAGTCAGATGCCCCCTCTGTAGCTACTTCTGGTGACAGCTTTTACTTATCTCTCCAGCCTTATTCTAGAAGCTGCTCACTTTGTTGTCTCAGGACTCACCTGCATAGGTAAGGAGCCCACCAAAGGTAGTCTGCCATGGGATTAACTCTGTTTCCTCAGGGACTTGGCTACATCTGCTCAATTCCTTTTGTCATGTAAGGTAATCATTTGTGGGAGAGATAGTCCATATTATTTACAGACTCCACACATACATACAGAAGAGTCATACAGAGCAGGTACAGTACAGGGCAGAACTCGTTGTACCCTGGTTTAATGTCTGACTATCACAATGCACGTGTATTTTAGCTTTCCTTCAAATCCATAAGCTTCTCTATGGCATGGATCAGAACTGAATTAATGAAACAACTACTGGAAATGAGTTTCCAGGCTTTAAGTGTCTCTAGTTTATATCAGTTTATGTTGAGATACTCTGACATAAACTGTAATTAAGCATAGGTCTCCATAAATAAAAGATAGTTTGCAGCAATGATTTGTCAATATGACTGACACTTTTAGGAAGTGAAATTATATAAAGCCAGTATAATGACTAATTCTGTCTCCGAGATAGCCTATTCACCAAGAATTTATGGGTTAACAACCTCGTGTGAACCGAACAACCTCTGAGATTTTATGGAGCACAAAGCTAGACATCATCTTTTTTCTCAAGAAGCTCACAGATAGTGTTGGAGAACACTATAAAACACACGACTGAGTATTACACAATACAAGACAGGATTAGTGATATCTTCAGCTAACCTGAGGGATGCAGAAATACAGTGCAGAAACTTGGGAGTTAGAGATCAAGATTGGCTGAAGTAAGAGTGGAGTCAGGTCAGTTCTGACTGTGGTAGTATGCTAGCTCCTAATAGTGAGTCAGAGGAGATTAAATTTAATCTGCTGGAAATGGGTTCTGGAAGGCTTTGATCTGTGATGGCGAGCCATGGAAGCCATGCAAGGAGCCTGAGTGGAAACAGTTGCAGCAAGATGGAGAAGATGCTGAGGTGTTAGAGATCATCCAGGAAGCAATGCCAGTATTAGGATCAGAATGAAGACTCATTAAGACACACTTTAAATAGTAATCAGAATTGATCCAGGATTTGACCTAATAAGGAGATAAAAACAGAGTCGAAATCTATAGTTTTTAATTTAGAAGGCTGTGATAGAGATTGATAGTTGTACTTCAAGGTTCAATACTGTTTCCTCTCTGGTGAAAGAGCTGGGTGGTGTTTCTCAGCTGCAGTAGCGATTGCATGTGGTCAAGCTACTGGAGCCTAGAACCCAGCTCGTCAACCTATGTGCCGTGACCCTAAATGGTTGGGATCACGTGCCGTGACCCTAAATGGTTGGGATCACGTGCCGTGACCCTAAATGGTTGGGATCACGTGCCGTGACCCTAAATGGTTGGGATCACGTAATTGAAGCAAAGTTTTTCTAAAAAAAAAATTGTCAATAGAAAAAGGTTAACAGGTATACAATAATAAAATATTAGTTGAAATTCAAGCACATAATGAACCCACGGCCTTTCTTGAACTACTCATCAGCATTACATCCAAAGATTTCACTGAAGACTTGGCTCTAAACATGCATTTTGCACTGGTGTGCTGTCACACAACAGTGACATATACTTCCTGGAATATTTTAGCTCAGATATGAGACAATTGCATGTTAAGAACTGCAGTGTTTTTACTGTACACATAAAAGTTTTCTGCTTTCTGAGAAACAGAATGAATTAATTACACAAGACAAAGATTTTTTAATATTTCCTACTGTCACTCCTCGGCACAATAAAGAACAAATTACTATAGCTTTGGGTTGCATCATGTTAGAAGGTTTGAAAATATCTTTGTTTGGATTACTGACTTGAATTTCATAAAAATCATTAAACGAATTTTGATCAGGGATTAGGACTGAAATCTCACAATTTCTGAAATAACTTTAAATTTTGCATTGTGTGCTATGTATTTATGTGAAGCAGCATTAATGATTATAATATTAAAATGTGATCAACTCTGAAAGGTGTCAAAGACATTATGCTCCACAATAGCAAGTTTTCAGCCTAGGTTTAATGTTGTATGTGAAAATAGCTAAGCATACTCATGTCATTAGTATTGTATTAATTTCTTTTGTATTGCTGTGATACAACATGACCAAGGCAACTTAACAAAGAAAGCATTTAATTGGGCTTACAGTTAAGAGGGCTAGAGTTTATGATGCCAGAGAAAAGACATGGCTGTAGGGACAGCTGAGAGTCCACATCTTGATTCACAAGCAGAAGGCAGAGAGCACACCTTGAATGAATCTTTTGAAACTGTCAAACCCCAGCCCCAGTGACACACTGTATCCAACAAGGCCCCACCTCCTTAACCTTCCCAAACAGTTCCACTAACTGCTCATGAAGCATTTAAGTGTATAAACATCTGCAAATTTTCTTCTCTCATTAATATGTGGTAATTTATGATTTATTGTAAACCAGTCTATTTAAGATCTATGAAAATTTCTCAGATGAAAAAATGCATGAAAGCAGAAAGGCTGAGCAAAGCCCTGATCTAGCCAAAGAGGGTGCACAGAAACTATGAACATTCTCGGGTGTGAATATAGAATCCCCTACATGCACACTCCATTCTCTTTGCATCCTCTACCTCTCTTGTTTGGAAACAACTTTCAAGTTCCCCAAGTAGCATCCGTGAGAAGGGCCACAGTGCAGCCCTCTCCCACTCTACATTATCATGAAAAGAGAAAACTAAGCTTTACTGAGTGTGAAGCATTACACACTATCCACTTATTTTAGGAATCAGACTACCTTACCATGGAATTTGAGAACAGTGGCCCCACTGACAACAAAATTTCACAACAAAATAAGAAGATAGTGATACAGAAAGAGAATGTTCATTTTGGGGCTAAGTCTAATAAGTCAGTGATGTCACAACAAACCAAAGCACAAGGAAAGAACTCAGTACGAAAGACAGATTGGTTCTTTGCAAATTAGTTTGCTAATTCTGTGGAACAGACAAAATCTCAGATCAATACACTGTAAGAATGTAAGAGTTGAGGACCTCATGATAAGTACTGGAGAAAGGGAGGTGAGCTAGTGAGGAATTGAGAGAGGATTCAGGCTTACAGGAAAGAAACAAAGTTCAAATATAAAACATCATTTCTTACTTCTTAGAGCATCTTCCACTGGTCCACACAGAGAAAGTTAAGGTGCCAGCATCCTTCCTGACCTAGGGACCTGCTGCACTGAAAGTCAGACATTGCTGCTGAGCTGCTTAACCACTTCATAGTCCTTTAACGCCCAGAAATGCACAAATGAGATTGCCCAGAAAACAGGGAACATCATCGTCTCTGTTTTTATGTTATTTAAAAATTGGTTTATCCACATTTGTAGATTGCATTTGTTTTCCTTGGCCACCAGGATATCTTTCCTGGAACAGCACAATGTGATTAACCTGCCAGTCTTCGCTATTGTCTGTGGAAGTTCCAACAGTGTTTGGCTGCATTTTGTTTCTAAGAATCTAATCTCTGCTGTCACTGTGTGGGTAAAACTTCAAAGGTGGTTCCACATGCTGAAAGAATTATCTCCAACTCAACCCTTCTATAGCGCACTAGAGTGTGCTCTGCTCATGGTTTTAAAGAAGCAGCTCAGCTGTGGGCGTGGCTTAATTATGGGTTTAGGAAAACAACCCGTGGTTTTGTTGCTATTATTGGTTGTTTTGTTAGGGGAGTACTTAGCTGAAGGGGAAAGTAAGGAAATTCAAGCAACAAAACTATCTTTCAATTGAATGTCAACAACACAGAATTTTTTTTAAAAGGATAATTTTGGGAGAAGACTAAAGAATGTGATCATTTTTATGTATGAATAACAATATGAGATTCTGTTCATAGTTCAGAAAATATCAATCAAAGGTATCCAGAGTCTGGGGGAGGAGCAGGAATTACAGGGTCCCAAGAGCAGTGGGGACCTGGCCTTGCAGATCAGCAGAATGCTTTAAACCTGCTTGATCCTCCAGCCCTTGTCCCCCTAGAACTTGCTCCAGGAACTTAGTATCACATTTCACTTAGATGGTTGTACTGGCTAGTTTTGTGTATCAACTTGACACAAGCTGGAGTTATCACAGAGAAAGGAGCTTCAGGTGAGAAAATGCCTCCATGAGATCCAGCAGTAAGGCATTTTCTCAATTAGTGATCAAGGGGGGAGGGCCCCTTGTGAGTGGTACCATCTGTGGGCTGGTAGTCTTGGGTTCTATAAGAAAGCAGGCTGAGCAAGCCAGGGGAAGCAAGCTAGTAAGGAACATCCCTCCATGGCCTTTGCATCAGCTCCTGCTTCCTGTCCTGCTTAAATTCCAGTCCTGACTTCCTTTGGTGATGAACAGCAGTGTGGAAGTGTAAGCTGAATAAACCCTTTCCTCCCCAACTTGCTTCTTGGTCATGATGTTTGTGCAGGAATAGAACCCCTAAGACAGCGGTGTTTTAGTTATTTTTTAAATTGTTGTCACAAAGTATCTAACAAAAGCAATCTAAGGAAGGAGTGGTTAATTTTGGCTTGCACTTTGGTGGTCTAGTCCACCACAGCAAAGAGAACATGTTGATGGGAGCTTGGACCTGGTAGCTACACTGCACCCTGCAGCCAGCAAGCAGGAAGGGAACTGCTGGTACTCAGCAAGCTTCCTCTACCTCTTTCAGTTTGAGACCCCAGGCCACCAAATGGCAATGCCCACCTTAGTCTTGGGTCGTCCCATCTCAGTTAAAACTCTCTGAAAACATTCTCACAGGCACACTCACAGGTTTGTTTCCTAGGTGATCCTAAATTCTGTCAAGTTGATAACCAAAATTAACCATCAGGAGATACCTGGGGAGATGATTTAGTGGAAAATATTGCTTGCTCTGAAAGCATGAGGACCTGTGTTTGAATCCCCAGTGTGCACATAAAAGCCAGGCATAGATGCATGTACCTGTAACCTTAGTATTAAGAGGAAGAGGGTAATCTTGAGAACATGGTGGACAATCAGTCTATCTAAAACAGCAAGCTTCCAGTTCAGCAAGAAACCCTACATCAAGGCAATAACAAGGTCAGTAGCAGAGGAAAACACTCAACACTTCCTCTGGCCTCCCATACACTTACATGTATAACACACACACACACACACACACACACACACACACACGCACATGCAGACACATGCACATATGCACAAACGAAAATAGAATAAACTACCACAGATTGGCACATACATAATCTGCAAAAACAAAACAAAAAAACCAATGACTTGTGTCAAGCCACTTGTACATACTACCAAAGGGACCATCACCATCAATCTAATCAAAAGAAGTATGAGAATTAAGAAAGCAAGTAAATAAATGATTGGTGGATGCTTACAAAACTAAAGAATTATTGAATTGATGCACACCCCTTTGGCAGCTATTGTATTGTATCAGGACATAGAAGATTGACATTTAGAAAAACCACGCCTACTCCCTTTATCATAAAAATTGCCGCCTTTCCCTTCTCCCGTTTTGTATAGTGTACCTTTCCCCCAACTTTTAGTTAGACTAAATATCAATAGTGGAAATAACTCAATGATCTTTTTTAATTTCCTAAGCTCTTTCAACCTCTACAGACCCTGCTTTAATGCAAATGAAACTTGAGTAGATTGTACATTACCTACTGAAAAATAGTTTCAATTAGAAATTTAATTACACTGTCTTGAGGAAATGGGAACGACAGTTTCTTTGAATTTTATACATTATGGAAACCTCCAAAGTGCTATAAATCTGCTAATTGATTTCTGTACCTGTTATGTTTGATTAGGTGTATTTTATTGTCTTCTTGGTTTTAATTAACCCTGGGCTTGTCAAAATGCTTCCAACGATAAAGGATACATGATGAAGTGTGATAAACTCTATTAACACAGGCTGACTTTTGTCAGTAATTGCTCTCATGCACAAGAGTTATTAGAAATTAGCCCACAGGGGAGGAAAAAAAGAAGCCATACTTTTGGTAACAATATTTACGACCACCATAAATCTGTGAATCGGCCCCTATGCACAGACAATAAGCAAGTGTGAGTGACCATAGGGCCCTATAGAAGATCAATCACTCACTGAGTGTCATATAAATATTAGCAGGGACAAAATAGAAAGAATTACAAAGTCTGGATAATAAGAGCAAAAATTATAACAACATCCCTGACTGTCCACATTAAGGAAATAGACTCCGAGAGTGAGCATAGGAGAGGAAGCCAAATTGTTGCCACTGAGGCTGACCTCGAGCGTCCTTGGTGGTGCTTATACAATCCATACAAGACCAAGCACTTCGACAAATCCATCAGCTTCTCAGATGATGAGGACAGTTTTCATACTAAAATCATTCTGATCATAAGAAACATTTATATTCTTCTATCTACTGATCTAGATAGAGAAGAGGGAAAAGATTTGATCATCTGACTGCCATTGCAGTTAACTTGTGTTTTCCTTGTAGCCCAGTCACCAGCAGCATGTCATGGGTTTTTTTCATCTTGAAACTCCCAGGAGAAGCATGCCTCCAGAAAAAAAAAAATAACCATGGAAAATTTTCTCTTCTGCAACGTTATCACTGTCAGAACCCCAAACATCTCAATATGCGACATAATTTATTACAATCAGGTGACTGCCTAATCAGGTTAGAGAAATACCTGTGATATCTGGGCATAAAAAGAAATCTCTGATCACCATCCCCAAGCCCCTCCTCTCTCTCCCACTCAGACATGAAAGGAACAGACTGGCAGGGTGCACTGGCTATATATTTCCAAGTGCCAACCATTAAGAGGTATCGTACTTTCTGCTTTTAGATTTTCTGGGATGGGAGAGGCTGTGCCTTGGTAGTTGAAGCCAACTTGGACTACATAGTTCCAAGCCAGTCTGGGCTACATAGCAAGACTATCTCTAAGAAATGTGATAGGAGGCAAATGCCACTTAATGGCAGGCAGATGACCTGAATTACTGAATGAAAGAAAGGGGTTCGGTAAGTTTCTGTCAACTTGATATACACTACTGTGTGCTCTGCATGCCAAATTCAGAGCAGTTGTACCCCCACAGATCCCCTGAAAGGAGATTTGCCTTCCAGAAGAGTACACAACAAAACAGAGCAGACACCAGCAGCTCCTGGAAGTTTCCATAGCACATGGTACTCAGTTTAGAGAGCACCAGCCTTTGAAGCAGAAGTGGGTGATAGGTGTCCTGCTAACCATTGCGCCATTGTCCTATTGGGATAGAAGCCACCACCTCATTCCCATAGCCAGTGCTTCCTCCATTCCTGAAAGTCCCTCTCTGTCACCAGCACTGCTTCCATTCATAGAAGATCATCTCTATCACATGATATGGAAGAGGTAACATGGGTACTGGGATCTGCTTACCTATTTTGAGAGGACAAAAGGCAGATTTCCCACCTAGGATCTTACATAATAATAAATATTGAAAGAAGTAAGTGTAAATATCAAAATGGCAAAGATATAGTATGTGGTCTTACATTTTTCCTTGGTCTTGCACATTTTCTACACATCTTTGTTTATTTCTGTTGATGTGCATCACCTGGGTACTTTTCGTTTGTTTTACTAGAGGTTTGCTAATCTTATTTGAATTTTTTCAAAGAAACAACTTTTGGGTTGATTGATCCTATATTCTGTTCATGACATACATTGAAGGTCCTCTCCATTACTGACATACATAGAAGCCCACCTCCCTCAATGACATACATGCAAGCTTCTCCCTGTCACTGACATACACAGAAGCCTACCTCCCGCCGGGCAGTGGTGGCACACGCCTTTAATCCCAGCACTTGGGAGGCAGAGGCAGGTGGAGTTCTGAGTTCGAGGCCAACCTAGTCTACATAGTGAGTTCCAGGACAGCCAGGGCTACATAGAGAAACCCTTTCTCAAAAAACCAAAAAAGAAGAAGAAGAAGAAGAAGAAGAAGAAGAAGAAGAAGAAGAAGAAGAAGAAGAAGAAGAAGAAGAAGAAGAAGAAGAAGAAGAAGAAGAAGAAGAAGAATCCTACCTACCTCAATGGCATACATGGAAGTCCATCTCCCTCACTGACAGACATGGAAGCCCACCTCCTTCACTGACATACATAGCTGGTTCTCTTTGTATCTCTCTGTAAATGACATAGAAGGTCATCTCCATCTACTTTTCCTGTTTGTTTCTTTGTCATTTCCTTATTTTATTGTTTTAGGTAAGACTAAGCTCTATAATGAACAGAAGTAGAGAGAGTTGATACCCTTGTCTTAGTCCTCATCTTAGGAAAAATGTCTTTCTGCATTTAATGGTGTTGGCTATCTGAAGACAAAAAGAATAGTACATGGAACCCATCAAACCAAAAGCTGTTTTTGTGAGAAAAAAAAATCAAATAAGATTAGCAAACCTCTGGTTTAAAAAAAATACTCAGCTGATGCGCATCCAGTATCCAGGAAAAATTGTAGAAAATGTGCAAGACCAAGAAAAAATGTAAAATGACATACTATACTTCTTTCAACGTTTATTATTATGTAAGGTCCTAGATAGGAATCTGCCTTTTGTCCTCTCAAAATAGGTAAGCAGATCCCAGTACCCATATTACCTCTTCCATATCAGAGTTTTTAAAAGATTTAATTTTAACTTGTGTGTGTAAGAGAGGGGGGAAGGGAGAGAGTGGAAGAGGGATAGAGGGAAGGAAAGAGAAGGAAAGAAAGAGAGAGAGAGAGAGAGAGAGAGAGAGAGAGAGAGAGAGAGAGAGAGAGAGAGAGTTGTAGCTGCCCAACCTGTGTGCTGGGAATTAAATTCCAGAAGCTAAGAAAGAGTGAGCAGCCCTTGCCCTCTGAACTGCTGAATCATCTCTCTCTCCAGCCATTTCTTCCCATTTTGAAATACCAAGTTTATCATACAATAAATCTGAATATTTTATGAAGTTGTTTATGTTCTGTATGTTTCCTTATGAGCTGATATAAATATTCATTTTTTTTTCTTTTTTTTCTTTCGAGACAGGGTTTAGCCCTGGCTGTCCTAGAACTCACTCCGTAGACCAGGCTGGCCTCGAACTCAGAAATCCACCTGCCTCTGCCTCCCAAGTGCTGGGATTAAAGGCATGAGCCACCGCTGCCCCGCTCTGCCTTGTTTTTGAAACTGTTATTAACTATAAGGAGCACTTGATCTTACAGAGAGCTTCACTCTTCCATGTTCACTGACCTAGATTGGAGCCCAGCAAGTTGTTGCTCAGCTTAAAAAAATAAATAAATAAATAAAATAAAATAAAAAACAGAGGGTGACTCTAGAGGGTTTTAAAATACCAGTGCCAGGTGCTACATCCCTGCAAAGGCCCCGCTCAGCATTTTCAGGCTCTTCCAGCCCTTCTCTAGGCTGAAGCTAGCATTTCTGTCAGTCTTTCCCCAAGGTAGCTACAAGTCCCACCAGGAAAGGAAAGAGTCTTGCTAATTTAATTTCAATTTGCTTTAGAATGCATGTACACACATTTTCCTGAGAGCCTGTGAGAACGAGGCTGCTAACCTAGTCACTATTTCACTTTACAAATATATTTGGACATCATCTTTCCTGTTTCCAAGGAGAAAGAGGTACACCCCACATAGATAAAGTGTGTGTGTGTACAAGAAAGGCTCCCATTTATAAATACGATTAGAACTATTTCTGGTTTGACCAAGGATTTGGAGTCTCTTCCAAAGGAGGACAGGTGCAATTTGGTAGTCAGAAAAGTTAAAAGATTAAAACTGAACCAAGTTAGAGAGGATTTGTTTGTTTGTTAGGACTGGGAATCAAAGCCAGGGCCTTGAGCACACTAGGCAAGTGCTCAACTACTGAACCACACCCCCTCCTGCCCCAGAGCAATCTAAAAGCAGAGAACAGTTGTCACTTGAAAATGTATTACTAGTTCACCCTGCTGTTCTGTTCCTTTCATGTCCCCTCTGCACACAATTGAGGAAGATCTTGAAGGAAGAGTTGAATTAACTGGCAAAAAATCTTTAGTGTGTGTGTGTGTGTGGGGGGGGGGGGATAACCAGTATGTTTTTAGCCAAATTCCAGGTATGTGTTGTAGGACTGGACAGGACTGCATTCTTCTGTATTGGTTGATCAGGGATCATAGTCATTGACAGTCGATAGAACTCAGAGCTTGTTTTAAATCATTGTTATACACCGTGCTCTTGGCGCCAGTTCTTCAGGTTCTTGGCTGATTCTGAGAAAAAAAAATTTTTTTTTGACAAAGTGAAATAATTAAACATATTTAGCCTGGTTCTCTTTAGTCTTTAATTAGGGGAGGAGGAATACCATTACACATTACAGTCAGGGACTTCATCCACCAAGATATTAGTGTAAACATGACAGTAACGAATTCAGATTGTATGTGTTTTTAGGGCTGACCGATTGATACTCGATACGCGATTGGAGCGCTGCTCCCTGGGGAAGACTATTTCTCTCGTTCTGGCCATTCCAGAGTTGCTTATATACAGTTCTTTGTCTAAGGTTGAGGTGTCATGAGATTTCCTCTGTCCACATTAGCATGTCTAGTGGTGTCACCCTTGTTCACACACACACACACACACACACACACACACACACACACACACACACACTCAACAACAATTAAAGAAAAAGATGTCATGAATTTGAAAGAGAGAAGCAGGATACATGGAGGGTTTGGATTGAGAAAAGAGAGGGAGAAGTGATGTAATTATTGTACATCTTAGGTGAAAACCAGGGGATTTGCAGTCTCATGGGACATTTAAATGAAGTTCTATAAAGCTAATCTCTCTGATGCAGAGATGTTAAAGCAAAATAAAATCAAATAATTAAAATAAATAAAAAATCTTGCAATATAACAATCCAGACATAAGAAGCAGACTCTGCAGCCTGAGTATTTCTATGTGTGGCCATGAGCAACATATTTATCCTTCAGGTCTCTAACAATATAGAACTTGCCTTGAAAAACCGCTGTGACAATTTACAGGTGATACTTTAATGAGATGTTTGTTTGTGGTTGTCATTAAAGAGAAAGAAGCTATTGGTAGCATGTATTCTTAATATATAGAACACACTAATGTACTTCTAAATAAAAAGAAAGAACAATGACCATTGTGAATAAAGAAACCATTGGCTCAAGAGTAAATGCAAAAGGTACCAGCCCAACTTCACTTACATGAACTAAAAAATAGAATGAGATGTATTTCTTGATCACCAACTTTATGATTTATTCATAATTAATAATTAATTAACTGTGGAAAGATGGTAGGGAAATGAGCCATCTTAGACCACATGTAGTCTTTCTGGAAAAAGAAAATGTCAACATTTATCAAAGGCCTTCAAAATGTTGACATAGACTTTGGCCCAGTAATTGTACCTCAAGTTTTAAGAAGCTCATGAAGCTGTAGTTCTCCTTTTGAAAAAAATCATTCTAAATAATGCAGATATTGAAAAAACAAAGGGTAGCTTTATGCTATATCAATAGTCTAACTTACCATAAGGTTATAAACAATGCTCATCAATAATCCTTTTAACACTTTGGCTATGATCAAACCACTAAGGAAGAAACAGGAAATAAACTTACAAGATTGACAAAATCTCTACTACATGAAAATACACATGTACCAGTAAGCTAGTTTTGCATAACAAAGAATTGCTCAAAACTTACTAGCATTCAGCAACCATTTATTAATCTCATAATTCTACAGGCAAAGCTGGGCTGCACTCAACTGGGCAGAGTTCTCATTTACTTGCATGGGGTCGGGCTTACAATGGTTAGCCGGGATGAGTAGGCATGGCTTTGTTATAACTTAGCCAGTCTCCACTTGATCTTTTACTCTTCATCAAGCAAGCCTGGGGTTGTTTCTTTATATGGCACATCAGAAGAGAAGAAAGATGGGAAGGTATAAGGCTCAAAACTACCACCCATCACTTACTCTACTCTGTTTTCCAAATTAATTCATGAGACCAACTCATATTAAATGAAAGGAAAATTAAAAACACATTTCTGGGTGGAAGAGCACCCACAATAATATCATAAGCAGTAAGGAAATTAGAATAATGTTTATGATGTACATATATGTATGGTGTACATAGAAAAAAGTTAGGGAAGTACCAAAATATTCATATGGTATTGGTAGAATTACTGATTTTTAGCATGTTATATTTTTCCATTTTTTACCTCACGTACAAAAAGGAAGCTTTCCTTTTATTATCAGGTAAAAATAAATATTTTACAATGCATATACTTAGTGATACAGACACATCAAAGTAGTTTGGGGCCCCAGAGAAAGGGACTTTGGTCCAGTCTGGGTGGGAAGAGAGGCGACTAGCTGGGTGGCATTTGATCTGGGTCCTGAAGATACGTGGTGAGAACTGGACTAGGGACAGTAAGAACATTCTAGAAGAGCAAGGGTGTGGGAGATAGCATGCTTTTTTAGTATCAGAGGACCGGAGCAATAGCAAAATGCACAACCAAAAGGAAGGGGTCAGGGAGGGCAAGACCGCAGAATAGGTTGAGCAGAGAAACCCTGTGCAATTTCAGGAAGAACTGCAAAAGAAGTGGCATCTCAGATAGAACTTTGATTTTACTGATGGAAAGTAAGCTATAAGAATTTGAACCTGGGTCTCGGAAAACTGCCCAGTCCATAAAGTGCTTGTACTGGTCATCCCCAGCCTTGGGAAGGCAGAGGCAGGTAGGCCACTGGGGACTCACTGGCCAGCTAGACTAGCAAAATCCAAAAGCCCTGAGTGCCATTGATAGACCTTGTCTCAGATGGCTTCTGGGGAATATTCCTAAGGTTGATCTCTGGCTTCCATGTGTACCACACATACCAGTGTACCCCTCACAGGCTTATATGTGAATATACACACACATGAACAGGCACGAGTGCACATACACATGCACGCACACACACACACACACACACACACACACACACACACACACACACACACAGAGTCGCTTACTAACGCAGAGCTTGGTAATTTTGAAGGGACTCTCTTTCTTCTGTTCTAACAACACTGTTAGAGTCATGTGGACAGTAGTGTAGAGGGAGCTGGCTTTTAACTGAGGGAAAACTCCCAGAAAATTAAAGCCCAAGAGTGAAAGGCTGTGAGTCTGGTTTCTCTGCCACCCCAGTGCTCCCCTCCCTGTTTTGTAACCTAGAAAAGCCGGGCAAGTGTGCTGTGGAAGACTTTGAGAGCGGACAGAATTGATCAGTTCCTGATGATTAAATTGGGGGCTATAAAGTGGCAATATAGCTGTCACAGTTGCACTGACTCTTGCCTGTGTTATGTGTTTTCCAATGAGGTGCTTAATTAAAATGAATGCCTAGATATGTAAATTCCTAGAATCAATCAATCAGCTGGTTGTTTATGACTTATCAAAGGTTCCTTTTGTCCCAAGACTATTCTGAAATAAGATGTAGTTTGTGGCCCCTAACTAAAGGAATGTATCCTATTCTGAATTGAGTTCACAGCCTCATCTGGACCAGCCTGTGTCAAAGAGACACAAGTCACAGTCATCTGCCACACAATGGAGACACGATAAGAAGAGATCGTGGCGGGAATCAAGTACCCAGCTTAGGGGTGGGGCTGCCCTCTAGCCCACCAGTTTCTCGGTGTTCCTCCTTCCTTAAGAAGGCTCTGCCACTTATGTTGATGTTGAATGGGAAAGCAACGGACACTCAGGAAGAGCTGTGTGAACCTACGCTTATTTCCTTCCCCAGCTGTCTGTGGCTTTATGTAATTACTAGAAGAGCTGAAGGAACAGGAAAGACGTGTATGTGTGTCCAGTTCCACTGGATGTCTGTATTCTGCCTGGTAAGCATCATCTGAAGTCTTTCTGAGGATTATTGAGTCTCTTTTCTTCCTTCCTTCCTTCCTTCCTTCCTTCCTTCCTTCCTTCCTTCCTTCCTTCCTTCCTTCCTTTCATTCTTTCATTTTATTTTTATTCTGATGGTTGAGACAAAGCCTCATGTAGCTGGCCTCAAAGTTAATGTATAGCTGAGGCTGGCCTTGAACTCCTGATCTTCCTGCTTCCATTTTGCAGGAGCCGGGATTACAGATGTGTGCCACATGGCCAGCTTATGAAGCCCATCTTTAGAAACAGCATGGGATGATTACGAGGCAAAGGAGGAGGTGAAGATGTGTATGCCTGCAGCAGGCAGAGTTTTGTCAGAGAAAAGACAGAATTTAAGCTCTCCCGAGTGAGTCCCAGCTTCAGTCTCTTTCCTCGATATCCCAGCATGCTAAGGGTTGGGACTTGTATGTAGTATAAGCAGAGAGGAATAAGATAATTTAATTTGCTAATTAACACACTTAGGCTGTGTGCAGCTACCCAATCCAAATATATCAGGGCTTCTTTAAAGAATTAGAAAGTATAAGAAAATGACTTACAGAAATAAAAGTTTATTTTCAAAGCTCTGATATATCAACTGGAGTGACCATAGGAATAGAATCTGGTAACTCACCTTCAGTGCCTTCTCATTAAGAAGTTAGAGGGAAATTCTTAAGCTTGGAGAGGCCAAGAGAGCAAAGTCTCTTTTGTAGACGCAGCCAGATGTTTTATCTTCTGTGAAGTACTGTCTAATCTTAGCCACCTGCTCACTCATTACGAGGCACACAGACTCTTGCTTTCCCATTGCCTGCTTAAAATGCTGATTCTGTGCACCAGAGTCACTGTTACTATGTTGAAATCTTCTTAGAGCCCATGAAAAACTGCACTGTGTGTGAGCTTTCCTCCCTGAGTGTGTTCCAAGAGTACCCCTCAGGACATCTCTTCCTTCCAGTGCATTCTGCCAAATGTGTGCTAATTACCTCCCGCCCTAGGAAGAGCCTCTCCATTTGTCTGTTTGGTGCCACAACTCAGCCTTGCTGGATTGTCTCCATGCTCAGGCGACAGCAGGCCATTTAGCCATTCTCTCAAGAAGATGTGCTTATTGGAATTGGACTGGAAAATAAATTCCTCACACAGCATTGAAACTCCCTCAGTTTTTTTTTTTTCTTTCTTCCACAAATCATTCCCAAGCTCCTATTATGTGCCAGGCACCAGATTTGGCTCTGGGTATATAAGGCTGAACCAAAGATTTGGGTCCTGTGGAAGCTACTTACTCATTCAGCAAATCCAATAGTGTAGGACAATAGGAGGTGCGGAAAGTGGTACGTGGTGACATCACAGTCAGTCAGCATAGATTAGCATAGAGATGGCTTCTGGAGAAATCATCCTTCAACTACAGAGTAGTGAGCAAGAAAGAAAAGTGAGTGGTGTGTGTGTGTGTGCGCGCATGCATGCACATGTGCTAATGTGTGTGTGTGTATATATATATGTGTATGGCGTGTTTATGTGCGTGTGAGTATGCATGTTTATGTGTCTATGTGTGTGTATGTTTGTGTATGTGTTTGTGTTGTATAAATGTGTGCATAGTGTGTGATGTTTGTTAACATATGTGTTTGGAAAGTTGTGTTATATGTGTATATGTATAGTTTATGAATGTGTGCATATGTATTGAGGTGTATGTGTGTGTGTGTGTGTGTGTGTGTGTGTGTGTGTGTGGTGTATGTATATGAATGTACATATGTACCTGTGTGTGTGTGGTGTATGTATGTGTACATGTGATTATATGTGTATGTACATATGTATGTGTCTGTGGTGTGTATATATATATATATATATATTATATGTGCATATGTGTGTAGTAAGTGCATGTATGTATATATGTTCATATATATGGGGGGCATATGTGTGGAAGTGAATGTGTGTGTGGTATGTATAAATCTGTGTATATATGTTCATATGTGCATGTGGATATGTGGATATGTGCTTGCATGTGTATGTATATGTGCATATATGTGGATATGTGTTTAAGTATTTCTGTACAGATGAAACAGCATGTACAAAGGCCTTGAATAAGGAATAAAATATTTGTGGAATGTTCCACTTATTCACAAATACATTGGGGCGCCTGTTCTAGGCCAGGACTGCTCTACAGCCTGCAGACAACTTGGAGTATGACACACAGGCAGTTCTAGCGGGGAAACATGACAGAAAACAAATGTACTAAGATAATGTAAGGGTTGATAGGTGTCTTCAGTAATGGAGCAGAGACTAAGCGGTTTAAGAGCAGAGCTGCTCAGCCCATCTAGTCAAGGGGCTTCTTTCTGAAGTAATATTTGTGCTGAGGTCTACAGACTGAGGAACAGCAGAAGTGCGAAGGTTTGGAGAGCAAAAATATGGTTTAAAGATGTCACCATGAGCTTTGACAGGGCTTAGAAGTTCAGGCCACAGCCACAGTGGTGGGACAACGGTGGAGACTTTAGGGAGGTGTGTCCTTTCGTGTCTTATTGTAGAAATGATTGGTTTGGGTTTTGGTTGTTTGGGGTTTTGTTTTTGCTTTTGTTTTGTTTTTGCTATAAGACATAGCTATAAGACTGGGTGGATCTCACTGAGGAAGAGCTTGGTTTTAAACGCTCTTGAAAAGCAGAGTGGATATGCTTGTTGGTTGAATGGTGGAAAAAATGAGAAAGAGAGAGGGCAGAGGGAAGGCTTGTTTTGTTCAACCTTGTACACCAGGAGGCAGGTGAGCTCTTTCTCTTTCTCAGATACGGTGGTTGGAGGCATCACTAGTTCTTCAAGAGGTGCTGCTAGAAAAAAGCCAGAGACAGAAGTCTGCATCTCAGGAGAGAGGTCTGGTTTGGGCATTTAGACTTATGAATTCTCAGTACAGATAACTGAAGCCCAGGACAAGTGTGAGTCACACAAACAGGGCTTTGGATACAGCCCTGTTAAACCAGTTCTCAACCTCCCTAGTGCTGCGACCCTTTAATACAGTGCCTCATGTTGTAGCGACCCCCAACCATAAAATCATTTTGTTGCTACTTCATAACCGTAATTTTGCTACTGTTATGCATTGTAATGTAAATATCTGATATGCAGGACATCTGATATGTGACACTAAAGGGGTTGTAATTCACATGTTGACAACTACTGCCCTAAACTCTCCTGTAACAATGCATGATGACTTTCATCCTGTAAGAGTTACTGACTACAGGTGCAAACAAGTCCTCCGTTAGACAGGGTAAAATACACATCCATAGTTTTTGATGTGTGTTTTGTGGAAGAACCAAAAGTGTGAATGCTGTCAGAGAAGCCAGGGATGCATGTTTTCCTCACACAGTGGATAAAGATAATGTCTTTACGGCAGATATTAGCCAGATGTTGAGAAGCAAATAAATTATGAATGAGCTTTCTTTCCTGAATCTAAGAAGCTCATGGATAATCCTGGCCTCATAAAGAAATAATAACAAAACTCAGATACATGGGGAGATATTTAAGGAGATTGTGGAGACCCAAGTGCATTAGACTTTTGTCCCTTGACAGATACTTGGGAGAGATCATTAAAAAGAGAGAAAGATCTCTTCTGGCTCAGGTTCATGATCAGTGGCTGGGTTGCTGTGTCTAGGGCAGGCACACATTCTGCAGGACACTGCTTTGAAGGCTGAGCCCTGCTGTGACAGTACTCATCAAGATGGTCCTATAGCTATTGCCCCGCAGAAATTAGCACCTTCCACTGACTTCTTCCACTAAGCTCCGAGCCATCTTTCCTTCCTAGGGAATGCATTCAGAAGAGGGGGTATCTGTCTTCAGTACTTTGTTCATTTGATATGAGATCCAATCCGAGCAATGGAGATCATTTCAATTCCTTCCATGTCCTCGGCCTATTTATTCTTTAAGCCAGCCTGTGCTCAGGAACACACATAACTGGTGACTAACGCTTCTTGTTTTAAGATGTTAAGCAACAGGCTAACTGTACATTTTATCTTCTACAAAAATGGCTCTGAAGATTTTGCAGTTTCTTTCTAAGTCAGGGTTGAGGGTAGGTTCCGCCAGCCCTCTAAGTTCAAACACTGTGTAAGTGCTGAAGCCATATATACTGGGGGCAGGAATTTGCCTTAGCCCAGACCTTTGGAAAGCTGGCCAGACCCTTCCCATCACTGTACAAAGCCTTGTTACCGAGTAATGCCAGTGAATGTCAAAAATCTGGAGCAAGCAAATGGAGTTTAGTACATTTTTTTTAAGAAATTCAAATTCATTACCATAAAAAACAAGCCTCCCCTCTGTCACAGCCTGCAATTCTCCCTGACACTCAACTGATGGATCAGCAGACCTGTGCTTTGTAGCAGAAGATGGTCCAATTCCTCTTTGATCTGATCTCCCCCTATTTAATAGACAATTATAGGCCCTTTAAATTCCAAAGGTTTAGAGATAGCAAATAATCACCAGTAGCAATTTTAGGATAAAGCCAATCTAAATGAGTTCAGTTAAATTATACAACATCAAATAGTGGCTTTTTAAAAATTTTAAATAAGGACAGCTAACCAAAACCCCAAACAATCGTTAAGCTGCCTCAGATTCCTCCTGACAGCCTCCTGTTAAACTTCTGACCTGTTTGTGAAAATCCACACAGCCATCTTCCAAAGGGGATGCTCACATGATTGCAAACCTCTGTTCTAAGGGCACTAAATAAATTATTTCTTTAAGATCATATGCAGATCTATAATTAATTAAACTCACCATGATATTATCACAAAATAATTTAGCTTTTTCTGAAAAAGGTAAATGTAATTTGCCGATCTGGTATTTAGAAGAATGCTTTGCCCAAAATCAATTCCTTTAGCTTCCAGAGAATAGAAACTAGAGGCAATCTCATTTTAATTATATCTCTTTATTGCTAACAAAGGAATGATTTATGCAATTAAATTAACTGGCTAGAAAATTATTCTCAGCTGGGCTGTCCTAATTCTTTGCTTTCTGAATTGCAGGCTCTTACACTTTGCTGTGTAGATTAATTTTTCCGATATGCAAACAATGCTCTTGTGTTCATCTTTTCCATTTTTCTATTTAAAAATCTCCTTTTCTTTTTTGCCAATGACATGAGTAATATTTGTTGAACTGCTGGGCTTTTTGACTAGCTGGTGCTTTTTCCCCCCTCTGAATGTTAAAAAGATGGAAAAGATCTTTTCTTTTCCAATCTCATTATTCCAGAACAGAGCAAGATTTGAGGGTTCCTTATCTCTGATGCTGGGACAGCAGCAGGAACATGGAAAAATTGCAAAAATGTCAGAGTGCAAAACTCAAAAGCCATTTCAGCAGCCCCAGGAGTTATAAATTAGCCAACGCTTGCAGGGTCGTCTTATTAGTTCCCCCTCCTCTTTGCCTACGCCACAGCCTCTTCCCACACCTCTACTCCATCTCTGTCTGCCCCAGTTATTTCCTACAAAGTTCAGCCAGGAAAGAACACACTGTATTATCTGAAGTCCTGCATCAAAACTTACGGAGTGACATCGCTGAGTGAGAAAGGTGGGGGAGAGGTCATAAAGGAATTCAGAGACAGTTCAAGTGCTTGAAAATCCAGGGGACTATTTTGGATAGAAAAGTCTTACAAAAATTAGCTTCAATTCTTTATTTGTGAATTAAAGACAGAAGGATGGCAGTTGAGGGACTGGTAGCGGTGGTGTGTAGCCTGAATTAATTCAAGTTGTTTTTTTCTTTTTAAATTGCCCTGTGGATTTTGTGATTTTTTTTTTATAGAATTAGGCAAGGGTCTATAAAATGAATGGTAAATATCAATACAGTGGCTGAAGAGAAGTTTGGTAAAATTTTTTTAATAATATACTTGTTCACATGGTGTGTGCTTTAGGGTTTCTATTGCTACGAAGAGACACCATGACCATGGCAACTCTTATGAGGAAAACCTTTAATTGGAGCTGCCTTACAGTTCAGAGGATTAGTCCATTATCATTATGGTGGGAAGCATGACAGCATGCAGGCAGACATGGCACTGGAGAGGTAGCTGAGAGTTCTACATCTGGATCTACAGGCAGCAGGAAAAGAACTGTGAGCCACTAGGCTGGGTTTAAGCTTCTGAGATCTCAAATCCTTCCCCCTAGTGATTCACTTCCACTAACAAGGCCACACCTCCTACGAGCGCCACTTCCTAGGAACTTATGGGGACCCATTTTATTCATGCCACCACAGTGTGCTTCCCACTAGGCTTTCTGACCTACCAGCAAATGTCTGTTTCCTTTTTGTTAAAAATCAAGAGAAAGATCTTGTTTAATAGCAACTCATAGGATCCTAAGAAATGCTCGAACCAATCTCATCAAAGGTGATAAGATCCAGTTTTAAGAAGGCTTGAACGCCGGCTATGTAGCTCAGAGTGGAATTAGCCAGGGCACTGGCAATCATCTTATTTTCTCAGGCAAGTAAATCGACTGGGTACCACTAAGAGCCTCTCAGAGCCAACGGTTCCCATCTGTTCCACCGGAGATAATGAGTCTTCTACTCCTCACCACTGTGATTGAAGTTCACGGGTATAACATTCCAATCAGAAGAGGCAGGTCGCAAGGGGTACACGGTGCCTTGACATGAGCAGGATAGTACCTTGGAGCGCTCATGTAAGTAGCCAATCAAAGAACCAAGACCCCTGACTCACTGTGGCTAAGCTGTGTTCATTGAATCACCCAATACAGGGGTTGGGAAGATAATGGGCAATCCCATAGGCACTCCTAAGGGACTTAACCTCTTCATAACGGCCATGGTTAAGATGTGGTTTGATTGTGCCCCTCGAAGGAGGCATACTGGAACTGTGGTCCCTAGTATAGCAGTGTCGACAGGTGTAAGGTGATTTATTTGGGGTGCCACCTTTGGGAGGGATCGAAGCAGTTCTTGGGAGGGGAGCCATCCTAGTTAGTTCTGAGTGTGATGTTAAAAAGTGGCGATCTGTTTGGCTGGTCCCTCTCCACACTCAGGTTTCCTAACTTACCTTGTGTCTGCTTATGCATGTGCTTCTGCTGCTGTGACATAATCTATCATGAGGCCCTCAGCTGAAACCAAACTTGCTGATGCTACACTATTAGAATTCACAGGACTAGAAAGTGCAAAATTAAGCCTCTTTTCTTTATAATTTACCTACCCTCGTCTATTTTGTTACAGCAACAATAACAAACATAGAGCAATGCAGAACTCCGTGCCTTTCCATGATTCCCTCCCGCACTGCACGAGGGACGGGTATGTGATCTGCAAGACATTGTGGAAGTAATGGGGTATCACTTCTAAGATCAGGTTACAAACAGTGTAACTTCATCCTGCCACCCCATTACTCCTCCTCTTGCTCTTCCACCCCCTTTTGTAGCTCTCTCTCTATCTCATATATATCCAGCCATTTTTCTCAAGGGGCAGACAGCTGCCATGTCCAGCTCCCCAAGGAAGCCTGGGTGGTAAAGAATTAAGACTTCTCAGGAACACTCACAAGAGTGGAGACCTCTTGCCCAAAGCAGCTTGATTGAGTCATCTCAGAAGCAGAGCCCCTCCCCTCAGCAAGTTGTCAGGGACTTGAAGCCCTACCCGACAGAGTGGCTACCATCTCATGAAAGCCCCTACACCAGCATCCACCCCACGAAACTGTTATGGATTTTTTTTTTCCTCAAGAATTCTGTGCAATAATAAATAAATTTTTAAGCCGGGCAGTGGTGGCGCACACCTTTAATCCCAGCACTTAGGAGGCAGAGACAGGTGGATTTCTGAGTTCGAGGCCAGCCTGGTCTACAGAGTGAGTTCCAGGACAGCCAGGGCTAAACAAAGAAACCCTGTGTAGAAAAACCAAAATAAATAAATAAATAAATAAATAAATAAATAAATAAATAAATAAATAAATAAATAGTAAAAAATAAATAAATGAATACATTTTTAAGCAACTAAGAATTGGAATGGTTTGTTATTCAGAACTGGATTAGTACTACAGGGATTAGGGCAGAAATGAAGACCAATGATAATTGATTTGTAGAGTCTTTGAAGTGTTAACAGTGTCAGCAAGGATTATATCTATCTATCTATCTATCTATCTATCTATCTATCTATCTATCTATCTATTTATCTATCTATCTATCTGTCTAGTATTCAAGTATATGTGTGGAACACATGTATAGTATAGTTCACCTGTGTGTGTGGGCACACCCTGTGCCTGATCTGAGGCTGGAATAAGGGCATCAAGGGTCTTTTTCTATCAGTTAGTTACCGCCAAGAGCCTCTCCCAGCCAGTTTCCCCTCTGTTCCACATGAGATACTGAGTCTACTACTAGCCTTTATTATTCCTTTGATTAAATGTCTCTACCCAAACCTGGAGCTTGATTTTGTTTTTAAGCAGGTGACCATCAACCTTCAGCAATCCTATCTCTACCCTACCCAGTGCTTAGGTTACAGGTCCACATGGGATCTTGCACAGGTAGTCACGTGGTATTAAGATTTAAACTGTACTCTTAATGGTTGAGCCGTCTCTCCAGTCCCAGGAATTACCTTTTGGCTTCAACTTCTAATGTATTAGGACTGGCTCTGTGCATAGTAATGTCTTAGTAAACATTCACCGAGTTGTTGAGTGGAGAAGAACAGGCCTAAATTTGACAGAGGTGTAAAGGAAGCCCAACTGTGGGTATAGGGAAGAGCAGAGCAATATGAAGCTTTGTATAAGGTATATACCTAAACAGAATGGTGGTTCTGGTTCTCATTGACTGAAGGGAAGGGTTCCCTGAAAAGGTGAACACTCAGGGCTAAAGTCAGGGCCATGAGGAAAGAGAAACCTTTTAAAGAAAGACAGAGAAAAGAATGGGAGAGCCCAGAGAGGGACACCAAATACACATTCGAATATGAAGGCTTTATTCATTACTTGCTTTGCATCTTGCTTCTATTACATGCTGAGTCCCACCATCTTGAGAGATGAGCTCTCCATCATTACAGAAGGAAGAATGTGACTTCCTGATGGAATGCCACAGTTCTCTGAGGATGTTTGTAGAGGTGATGCCTCTGTAGCTTTCTCTACAGCAATAGCCTTAAAAGGTGGCTGTAAGCATTGCAGTATCTCCAGACTCCTCCCTTCCTTGTGCAGTGATACCCAGACAGCAATAAATGAGCACTAGGGGCCTTATAGGGGAATCATGATCACGGCTGTCATAGGATTTTTTTCTGGTTAGATTCTTTTTCTTTCAGACTGCAAAAGCTCAAATAACATTTGCCACAGCTGTTCTTGTCACCTCTGTTTCTTGGGTTCTACTAGCAATAGCAGCCATTTCAGAGTGCTAAGTAGTTTATCATCTGGTTTATCTTCAGCAAAAGAATACTGCAACTAGAAAAAGACCTGAGCAGCATTCTGTTTGGACCTCAGTTTGTGAGGCTAATCAGTTTCAATGGGAATCCAGGAGCGCCTCTCAAAAGCCCACTCTCCACTGCCAAACACCTCATCGTAACAATTGCTCCTGTGAAGGTTCGGGATGCTGTGTGGCATGTTTTACAAGCATCCTGTGTCTTACAAGGCAAAGAACTTGGAGATGCAAAGACAGAGCCAATGGCGGGAGATAGTGAGGAGCACGCCTTGCTACTGCCAGACCCAGGTATCTTCTAGCAGTATCAAGAAGGTTTTAGAAAGGGAGGCTCCCAGTTTCCAGGTTGACAAGATTGTCAGGTGACCCGGAAGCACATCAGAGTTTTAGGATTTCTGTCATAAATCTGTGGAGATAGCTCCACCTCAGCCAGCGTGCTTCTCTAGTATGGTGCCGCTCTAATGGGAATTCCAGAGCCAGGTGCTTCACCAGGGAACAACTTGACCGCAGTGGAAACTCTGGAGCCCACCTGTCTTAGTCAGGGCTTCTATTGCTGCAACAAAACAGCATGACCAACAAGCAAGTTGGAGAGGAAAGGGTTTATTTGGTTTACACTTCTGTCATTGGAGGAACTTGGGCTGGAACCTGGAGGCAGGAAGGAGCTGATGCACAAGCCATGGGGTATGCTGCTTACTGGCTTGATTCCCCTGGCTTGCTCAGCCTGCCTTTTTTTTTTTTTTTTTTTTGGTTTTTCGAGACAGGGTTTCTCTGTGTAGCCCTGGCTGTCCTGGAACTCACTCTGTAGACCAGGCTGACCTCGAACTCAGAAATCCACCTGCCTCTGCCTCCCAAGTGCTGGGATTAAAGGCATGTGCCACCACTGCCCGGCCAACCTGCCTTCTAATAGAAGCCCAGGGATGGCACCACTCACCATGGACTGGGACCTCCCCCACTGACCACCAAATGAGGAAAGGACCTTTCATGGAGGCACTTGCTCAACTGACACTGCTTCTCTCCCATGACTCTAGTTTGTGTCAACTTGACACACAAACCCAGCAAATATTCCACCCAAACCTACAGACTCCGACACACTAGGTCTATCTTCAGGTGATTCTAGTGAATTCGAAGGGTTGAAGATTCAGATTCAAGTTGAGAAAGAGTCCACAAGTGATATCCTATCCTGTGGAGCCAGTTTGCCACCCCATGTCCTTACTTGCCCTGGTGAAATCAAACCACCTGTCCTCTGTTTTTTGTATTAAAAATTCAAAGCTACCCCACCCCGAGAATTAACTGTTTTGGAAACTGTGTCAATGTGGGTTGTGCAGACTAGATTCTTTAAGCACATATTTATCTATTCATCTAGGATCAGGTGTAAAAGGACTGTGACAGAGATAGTGCCATACACGCAAAGATCAAACTTCGTCCCAAAGATACCTAGTAAGTTTGATCCTAACAGAGCTGGCTGCTGGTTGGGTGTTAGCGTGTGAGTTAGTTATGTTCCTAAAGCCCCTCAATCCTTGCGTGTTGGAGACAGATTTGCTATTACTGTCTCATTAAAAAGGAGTGTGAAGACTAGTTTATGCTCTAATCATATAGGAGTTTCTTTTTAAAAGCAATCTCTAAGAATAATTATTAAAATCACTCTGGGGTTGGGGGTAACGGTTTAGTCATTAAAGTGCCCACAGTGCAAATCTGAGTTTGGATCTCTAGAGTCTAATGGGTTGTTGTAGTGGTTGTTTGTTTTGGTTTGCTTTTTTTTTTGCTGGGGAGGCAGAGACAAGGTAGTCAGCTCCTGAGGAATGACACTTGCAGATGACCGCTGGCTTCCAAACGCACAAGTGAACACACACCTGCAAAACATGTAAACATGTGCATGCACACAAACTTGCCCTCACATGAACACCCCCCTCATACACACACACAAAATAAAATCACTTTGCTTTACCTATAGAATAAACTTGCTTTCAAGGGGGAAGTAGACCCTATAGAACCTAGACCTGCACCCGATGGAGTAGCAAGTCTAACAACTACTTCAAACTGATTTTTGCACACCCTCAGTTTGGAAATTATGACATTTCCAGATGTCACAAACTACTGCTCCTTAAATGAGTATAGCTCTGGTCTTGAAATGGCTTAGCATCAAAGATTTGTGGAGAGAGCTGTTTGGACAGGATCAAGTATTTTAGAGACATTTTTGTGTTGGCAGAAAGAGTGGATTTGAAGAAGCTCTTGGTGGTGAAAGTTGATAGTATTACCGTGTATATGTGTGTGTGTGTGTGTGTGTGTGTGTGTGTGTGTGTGTGTGTGTGTGTGTGTGTGTGTGTAAAAAATCAAAAGCAAACAAAGATATCAGACTAAGCTATGGATACCAGGTGGTGGTCTGTCTATATTCCGTCCCTAAGGGACTTGGTCATTGCATGGAGTTTCAAGTTGTCTTAGGGTTTCATTCCTGCACAAACATCATGACCAAGAAGCAAGTTGGGGAGGAAAGGGTTTATTGAGCTTACACTTCCATGCTGCTGTTTATCACCAAAGGAAGTCAGGACTGGAACTCAAGCAGGTCAGGAAGCAGGAGCTGATGCAGAGGCCATGGAGGGATGCTGCTTACTGGCTTGCTTCTCCTGGCTTTCTCCGCTGGCTTTCTTATAGAACCCAAGACTACCAGCCCAGGGATGGTACCACTCACAAGGGGCCCTCTGCCCTTGATCACTAATTGAGAAAATGCCTTACAGCTGGATCTCATAGAGGCATTTTCTCAACTGAAACTCCTTTCTCTGTGATAACTCCAGCTTGTGTCAAGTTGACACAAATCTAGCCAGTATACAAGTTTTCTCAGGAAAATTGTTTTTAGAGTTGCATGAAATCTGAGGTAGAAACTCTGAACTACTTACAATCACTCAGGTAATTTTAGAGATAGATGGTAGGGTCAGAATTAACACCTCATGGTAAGAGTTATTCTTTTTAGTAAAACCTTCAAATACTCAGCTATTATTTAGGACCTATTTCAACTAGGCAGCGTCTAAGTTCCCTCTGCCACTTTTTGATTTTGAGTCGTCACTGTCACTTTAAAACTTCTGGCTCTTGCATTTCCAACTGGAAAATCCACAGCTATTTTTGCCTTGGTTATGCAAGCCGTGTTGTGCCCCCTGGTGGCAATCTGGATAGGAAGATGAGAAGCATATTTCAATCAGGGGGAGCGTGCCGACTTAATTGAAAAAGGTGGCAGGCCTGAATTTGAAATGGAATTTCATATCAAACTTTTCTGTTCTTACTAAAAATAGGAAACATCCCGAGAAACTCAAATCCGATGTATTAACTTCAGCCTGCGAGGTGCATATTTCAACTCCCCTGGCTTTGTCACAAAATGGATTAGCTTCTTGAAATATGTCAGTTCAACGTGAAATTAAATATTTGCTCCATCCAGCTAAGGAGCTGAGCTCACAGAGGAGGACTGCAGTCTGGCAGCACAGCCTTCCTTTCCTCTGCCATTGGGGCTACACGTGCCACAGACACATGATGGCACCTGCTTCTTCAGGGTATGCAGTTCCCTGTATTACAAAACCATTTGGGCACCAACAATGTTATTTTCAAGACGGCGCCAGGAAAATCTCTAAATTTTAGGATTTATTCTTCAGTCGGAAGAGCCAAATGGATTTGAGTAGATTATGCTGAGGGCCTTTGATTAAATTTTAACTATTTAGAGGCAGAAAGGAATGATTAAAAATAGTCACCAGGAAATGTATCTGGTAGAAGGAAATGTCAGAGTGCTGCCTGCTAAACTGATGAGCCTGCTTCTGTGGCTGTATTATTCAGTTACACACACACACACAAAAGAAAAAAGAAAATAGAGTCTTTCTTAAATAAATACTCAAGTAATGAGCATGTATAAAAAAACAGTATGATGCTAAATTTGAAATGCTAAAACAGAGGCCTCCAGAAGAGTGTAGCCATGTTGAAAATGTGTATAGAAACCACATAAAACAATAGAAATGATAGCAAAAATAGCAAAAGCAAAGTGAGCAGGTGCGATTGCTCGGTAGGCCAAGGTGCTGGCCAGCAAGCCTTATGACCCGAGTTCGTCTCCTTGGTCTCCCACAGCGGGAGGAAAGAATCAACTGCAGAAGCTGTTCTCAGTCCTTCACATGTGCACTGTGGCACATGCCTGGCCCCCTTCCACTCACACACAAGTGAAGAAAAGTTATGAAAATTTTAGGGGCTGAGATGGCTCAGTGGGTGACAGACCTTACTGTTCTTACAGAGGACCTGAATTTAGTTCCTGGCACCCAAACTGGCAGCTCACAACCACCTGTAACTCAGTCCCAGGGTACCGGGCACCTCTGACCTCTGCAGGCACCTGTACTCCCATGCACACACTCATATGTCTCTTGTCCCCAACTAGGTTGGTAAGGACAGACCACTGGAACGACAGCCAAGTAGTTGAACACTCCAAGTGTGAATACTCCGAGCTAGCAGTTTTCAACGGTGGGTGTCAGCTAGCCAGGGCTATTGTGTTTCTTTCAAAAGTTTACCACATTCCGTGGTTCCTGAGAGTTCTCTATGACATTCTGCCAGGACAGTTGGAGAAGCCAAGATATACTGCAGAAGGCCACAGTGTGGCTAAGCATCCTTGTGCTACTATGACAAAATCCTCAAGATAATAAAGTCATAAAGAAGGAAGAGCTGTTTTGGTTCACTTTGAATTTTCGGTCTACAACTGTCTTATTTCTACCCAAAACGTGCTGGTTGCATCAATAAAGAAACGAAACCCTACAAAGTTACTCTTTCAAATAATTACACTAGAAAGTGTGGTATATCAGGACTATTCCAATGATGGTGTCAGTTCAAATATTTGCTATATAAGTCTTCAGAGATCATTATCATTCTTTACCTACAGAACAGCAATCAAATATCTAGGGAAGGCTGAATGAGTAAGAGTCAAATGAGCATGCAATCAAGATGTGTATGGCACAGACTCAAGGATGTGCCAATCCAATGTCAACAAAGAAACAACATCCAGGATAATAGTAGTAAAACCCACAGACTTCAGTAACTATTTGTTTATTCCAACCAATACATACAAAAAGAGACAGAGGAAGGATATAAAAGCTGTACACATTATTTTAACTGTAGCAAAAGCCTATATAACACGTGGCATGTTGCAGCCTGGGAAAGCAAGTCAGTGTAGCCTGCAAGGCCCTGAGTTGTACCCTATCATCAAGAACAATACACAGGAAGCACTCCATCATATAAAAGGACACCAAAGACGCCCAGGAACCAATGGTACCCATGTTAGCTAGCTGATACTGCTGGGACTTCTCTTAGCGTCGCTCTAACTATGCCAACCGGAAACCGAGAGGCAGCAGACGGGTTGCAGGAGGGCTGTTGGTCAGGGCGGCACTCTGAACATCCTCTTCTTCAGCTCGGCAGTCTTTTCTTCTATTTTAGCGCAGCACTCCTCTGTTGCCTTCTCAATGCCCTCGTGGTACTTCTCCAGAGCACTTTTCAAGTTTGCAAAGATTTCCTAAGGACAAATGATGAAGGGTCACCCCATGAGACAGGCAGGCCTACCCCCAAGGTGAACATATTCCAATGGCTATTCATATTAGTTCTATACAAGACTGGAAGAGTTTAGATCCTTCTTACGCAGGACCAAAGACTGCAGCTGAGATAAACTATGAACCACCAATAAAACAAAAGTTTCTGAAAGCTTAACTTCTTTAAATCTTGTAAGAACAATCACGCATTTCAGTGACTGGCTTGTAGGAATGCTGATTTAAGCAATCAGCGTGTTCAAAGGCTGTGGATCAATGTAAGCTCCTAGCTCCACTCGTTATGTGCTTACTCCCACGACCAGGAAGGCTGAATAAATCAGGCAGAAAGAGATCACTTTCAAGAAACCATCAAAACCAAGTGCGGCTAAAAAAGGAAATACAACTGCAAATACACACCAAGCACTTCAGTACACCAAGGCGATGTTTTTCTCCTGAGAATAAACAATTCCAAGGAGGAATGAGTCACACAGCAGAGGCACGATAAATGGAGTAAGAAGCCCAAATCTAGCAGCATACCACCAGAAGCAAACACATGGCCATCGCCTGAGCACACTCTGGGGTATTGAAGGCGATGGAATATAGCCTTCTCAATACTACTATTTTAGAATATCTAAGTAAAGGTCTACACACAAGTGGGAGTTTATAACAGTTGATGAGAGCTGGCATATAAAAAGTCTTACTGTGAAGTCATATACTTCTAAAGCAAAGCAGAGGGTTGGGATGGAAAGAAAACCCCACCTAGCCCAGTGTGTTCACTATAGAAGTACTAGCCATGTGGCACCATTTAAAAGTACAAGAATTTAGATTATAATGCTAATGCCATT
>CM052711.1:23065250-23079767 GCA_028551405.1 Uromys caudimaculatus | reverse complement strand
AGTCATAAAATTAACTTTGTGAGTCTGAAAGCCAGGGTTATCACCAGCAAGTCTAAAATGTCAATTTCTTGTGATGTAAAATGATGATGAGAAATATTAAAAATTATGTCATCTTAGAAATATATCAAATAGTCTAAAATAAATTTATAAAGACACTGAATGGAAGAAATTAAATGGGAAGAGGGGTGAAGAAGAGGAAAGACAGGGAGATTTGGAACCTTATATAATTTTTTCTGTCACCGGCTAGAACAGGAAACAGATCTTTAATGCTGTCCAAAGAGAAGAGGAGCCCAAAACTAGATGCAGGATCTACACAAGCAAAAATTTAAAGCAGGGCAGTGGTGCCCTGGGTCCAGCAGTCTGTGTGACGAGCACTCTGACAACCTGTACCTTGCATCTTTGTGAAGGGTGGCTAAGGAAAGAACTCTGACCAAATGCACCCGAGTTCACTCTCACATGCACAGCCATTCTTGGACTGCTGAGGAGCCAATGGACATCAATGGGCTGGGTAACGGAAGGACAACCTAGCAAGCCACACTACTGGCCTAAGCTCTGACAACACACTGTGTGCTCTGGAGGAGCGCTACAGCGCAGCCAGGGCCCATGGACACCACACAATGCGAAATAACTAGTGTGGATGACATTTAAACTAATCTTGGCATTTTGAGAATCTAGGTTGAAAGAAATACAATTAGGCCTGCAAGATATTATACTAAAAGATCTTGAGTTGAGAGCAATCATTTCATCCCAGTATGGTATGGTGTAAAACAACCTGGCAGAGCCACCCGTGAAAAAGATGTAGTCTTTAACTCATCATGATTTGAACAGGAACAGAAGGTGAGACGTTGTTGCTGACAACCCAGCCTCCAAAACAAGGCTCTGGGAACAGAAGCTCTGTGCTTCTGGGGCCACAGAGTGCTTGGGAAGACTGCGGTTAGTACTCCGTTCTACAACTTAAATAATGACAGTAAGAAGCAGTAAATAAACAGAATAACAATGAATCTGAAAATCAAGCGTGTAAGGAGTGGCTGGGCACCCAGGCTATTAAACCCAATGGGAGGCAACTGAAGGACACAGGCTACTATCTTATGGGTCATTCCACAGAACAGGGTATAGATTATTCCAGATGGAAGATCCGAGTCCACCAGAGTACAGACATTGACTATTTTAAATTCAGAATGAGAAATAACATTTTAACAACTACAGCTGTAGTAGAACAGCTTGTGTGGTTATGAGCTCCATCCACAGAAAACAATTACAATTACACAGAGCCCATCAGTGGCTCTCAAATGCCATCCTATTCTAGAGATAAATAGACAACTCAATTAAGCGGTGGGACCTATTGTTTAGAATCTAATTCAATGTATTCGGGAGGGGGCTTGCTCATTTCAAAATTCCTCACTGAACTGTAACACACAGCTAGTTTTAAGACACTGTGCTCAGTGCCCTTTCAACTTTATAAATATTTATGGAAAGTAGACTATACCCAAGGCCGTTCTAGGAATGATTTCACATGCCGTGCTGAGTTTTAAAGCATGGCTGGTATTGTCAGGGAAGGTCTAATATTACTGGTGAGACACATGTGCACAGAGCTAACAGAAATATGAGGTAGCTTAGGCTTCTTTTATGACTAACAAAGATAGCTCAAATTCAAGCTAGTTATCAGTTTGAGTCTGCTAATAATCAGCTCAACAACTCCACCCAGAACAAATGACAACAGTCTGGTTTATTTAAGAATGTAGGACAAACCGGGCAGTGGTGGCGCACGCCTTTAATCCCAGCACTTGGGAGGCAGAGGCAGGAGGATTTCTGGGTTCGAGGCCAGCCTGGTCTACAGAGTGAGTTCCAGGACAGCCAGGGCTACACAGAGAAACCCTGTCTCGAAAATCAAAAAAAAAAAAAAAAGAATGTAGGACAGAGTATCTCAGGTCTCCTTTGCCTTAGATCTTCAGACTGTGTGGACAGTGAGAGACAGTGGCAGCTAGAGTGAAGCTATCACACATCAGGCAAGCTCAGAAACAGGAAGGTGGAAAGGAGTGAACAGAAGAGACTTAGGGAGGCTGAACAAAGAGTGTGCCCATTAGTAGCTTTTGGTAAAAGGTTTTTAGAGATATTACTTAAACATCATGAGTAAAGTCCACCTACCTAATGACTTCAGAACCTTTATTAAGCAACTACTTTTACCCCAAAGAATGACATTCTGTGATGAGCTAAAAGGCAAGTAAAGGAAAAAGGCACAGAAGATCATATCTGCAGGTTATTAGGGGGTAACCAGAGTGGCGCCATACATGGAAGTAAAAGTAAAGGGCCTGTGAGGTCAAGTTCCCCTCCTGAGAACTCAAAACCCTGTCCCAGGTAATGTCAAGTACGTTTTAACCTCACGAACTCTGTCTCCTAGGAGCACTCACCTGAGACTTCAGTTTCTCCCTTTTTGCGGCGTCTCTTAGTTGCTGAATCCCAGATTTAATCTTGTGGATGTCTTGATTAATAGTAGTTACTTGCTCACAGACAGCATCTCTTTTTTCTTGAACTTTACTGCAATCTCTAGAAGGGAACAGAGACACCTGATATAACCTCTCTTAAGCATTTACAAAGCCAAAGACTGACGGTGAACCCAGAGCCATCATGTGTCAGAACTTGCTCAGCAAGCCTGGAACCCTTTCCAGATATAAAAGCAAGCAGAGGAAATCCACAAAACCCTACCCGCTGTGGTACACTGTAGTTATATCACAGCATGTTGAACTACCTCATTCAAGAGCGATTCGTTTTGTTTCCTTGTTTTCTAGAGCTGAAGATCAAAGTCAGAGCCTGGCACATGCTAGGCAAATGCTCAACCACTAAGTTACACTCCAGTCCTCAAAACCTACTCTTGAAAACGAAGGCTTGGCTTCAGCGCCTCAGTGTGCACATTTAGGCACTGTCAGTGGGAATGTGCTTCAGTCCAACTTCTTAGCACATTTGGCCAGATACAAA
This sequence comes from Uromys caudimaculatus, assembly GCA_028551405.1. Taxonomy (NCBI): domain Eukaryota; kingdom Metazoa; phylum Chordata; class Mammalia; order Rodentia; family Muridae; genus Uromys; species Uromys caudimaculatus. The sequence goes on along the minus strand of CM052711.1, from coordinate 23,076,794 downwards.
CCATGCCCAGCTTCTGTCTTTTCCTCTCATCTACATGGAAACACTCGACAGTCCCAATGCCACACTGAAGGACTAAAGGCTGCCATCCTAGACATCTATGGCACGTATTCTAAAGGCACACTCCAAGGACTGACAAGGAGACTACTGGTGAAATATCTTGCATACTTCAGAAGAACTTAGCAATGTGTTCATTTTTACCTGAATAATAGGAAGATTTTTTTTTTCTAATGCACCTTTTTTCCCTAGGTCACTATGTCCCAAGTGCACCGAAATAAATACTAGTGCCTCAAAGATTAACATGAACGAATTGGAACTGTCTGTCTCAAAAGGCAGCAGACAAGCAGAAAAACACTAATCAATCGACAAACAGATCAATGAAAAAACAAAACAAAACACCGTGCTTCTATTTCTACATATAGACAGAATTATACGTATCTCAGTCACTAGAGGCAGAATTCTTTTTTGAAAACATAAAGGATATCGGAAAAAAAACCCCAAAAAAACAGAAAAGAATAGCGATTTTACATTGGACAGAATTCTCCCTCTTCCATGCTGGCCTAAGTGAGACCATCAGGCAAACAGTAAGCTCATTTTCCTAAAGAAGTCCTTTGAATGCAGCTGTGCATCTAGACTACAGCTTGGCTTGACAGTGCAGTCACTTTATGTCTATTGTGGAAAGCAATAAAAACAATTATTGGAAATTATGGAAATAAAAACAACTATTTAGAATGAAAATAGACGGACAGACAGACAGACAAGAGAAGACCGTGGGTTTGAAGGCCTGTGAGCTTTCGCTGCTTTCACCCTCGGCCCCACACGCAGGCGCGTACTCGATCATGGTCCGCTTGTACTGTTTCACGTCCTCCTGCTTCTTGTTTCTTTTGAACCGCGCGGCGGCAAGCTTTTCCTTCTTTATGGTCATCAGTCTAATGAGGGAATTTTCTTCAGTCTTCAGTTTCTTTAGTTCTGATGAATCACTTTCAATTTGGTCCTCCAAGTTCAGGCTCTGTGTTTTATGAAGAATATTTAAAGTCAACACAACCAAACAGGATTTGTGTTTTTCTTTTTAAAAAGTGTTTCCAAGGCGAGCTATATTGGAACACAATTGTGAAATGGAGTTAGTCTTCCGGCTCTGAAAGCTCAGGAGAGAAACACAACTGTACCAGGGGAAAGAGCTCAGCCAGCATAGAGGAGCGTCCCCTGCTGGTGTATCAGGACTGATGAGAGAGGGCGCACAACAGTCCCCCCTCCCCCCTCCAAGAACAACAAACTTTTACTGTAATGTTAGTGATCCTGGGAGTAGCCTGGATTAAGATCTGAAAGGGATTTCAAGCATCGGAGACACCAACATGGCAGGGCTACCTCTCATACCAAGAGGAGACTCTGCTCTAACCCTGACATCTCTATTAACCCGAGGTGCATGTTGGGAACTATGCTGGGGCTTTACAGCACTGATGATAAGGGATCACATCTGTGAGGATGAACTAAGATGAAAAGACTCCTCACTAAACTCCAATATACATATCCTGGATCACCGTGTGATATGTTCATCTACTACTCACCTCATCTGAAGGTTACAGTACATCTTATATCCTGATGCTTAGAGGGAGATGCATGACTCCTCAGAACATACAACTACAGAACAACGGGGGGGCGTGACTCCTCAGAACATACTACTACAGAACAACTTTAGTTTTTCTTTAGGAAGACAGTGGACAAAAGCTGAAAGTGAGTCCAACGCGCTGTAACGGCCATCACAAGTGATACCATCACAAGTGACACCATCACAAGTGACAGAAGCACGGTCCAGTACAAACCTCCTTTAAGATACTGCTTAGTTTCTCCCTATTATCTGCAAGGTCCTGTGATTTCTTTTGATATAACTGCACCTCCAGCTGACAGGAAGGCAAGCAATCCACAGAATCTCTATAAATATCATACTTCTCCATCACTTCTTCCTTTGGGAGGGAAAAAAAAGAGCAGTTTAATACTCTCTTCTATGAAACCACAAGGTCAATTCATTTGCTCTTCAATAATTTCTGCATTTGCTACTGAAAGCTCAAGAATGCACAAAAATTAAGTTCCTAGGTCAGTAGCAAGGTGTCACTACTGACACATGTCAAACATATAATGACACATTTACTTATGTATTTAATGTGCGTGTGTTCTTTATTTGCATGTATGTCTATACATTACGTGCATACCTGGTGCAGGAGAAAAGACAAGGGCATTGGAACCTCTAGAGTGACAGGAGGCTGTGAGCCACCATGCAAGTGCTGGGAAGAGAACCCATCTCTTGAAGAGCAGTCAGTGCTCTTAACTTTTGAGCCATCTCTTGATTATACTTTTTAAACTCAAAATATCCTTAACAAAAAAAACCTGCCTCTATGTCACCAGCTGACAATTCCCTGTTAATTTCCAAAGATTCTCCGTGTGGAGGGAAAGGGCTCACTGTGGCTGGTAGAGCTTAGCCTGCGATGCTCTTCTAGTGCCTACAACACCCTATGCTCTGAGTCTCAGCATCACCAAACAATCCAAAGGTTTCTTCTGTTCATTCTCAAACTACTTCTGAATACTACAGGGAAGTCATATTATCTATCATAATATTTCTGTTTGTTTAAATAATATCATTGACATCTGTTTCTTTAAAATGATAAACTCCTCTTTTAAAATTATAGAAATATATATTCACTATGACCACATACCAATGCAGACATTTTTCTTCTCCCGACTAAGCTACTGCCTGCCTTATCTTACTAAACAGTTAAATTTCTCATCAAGGACTTAATCATATTTGCTCAAATTTCATTTCTTTCTCTCTCTTTTTTAAATGAATTCGTAAACACTCTTTGTACATAATGGATCAAATCCCTTTGCCTTCAGGTCTTCATTTGCTTCCTGTTGCGGTAATGAAGATCAAAAGCCAAGCTGGATTGTCTGGAGAGATGGCTCAGTGGTTAAGAACACTAGCTCTTCCAGGACCCAGGTTCAATTCTCAGTATCCACATGGTGATTGACAACTGTTAGTAACTTCAATCCCAGGTTATCTGATACCCTCTTTTGGCTTCCAAAGGTACTAGTCTCACATGGTACAAGGACATGCATACAGGAAAATAAAAATAGATAAAATTAAAAGCAACACAGGAAAGAAAGGGTTTATTTTCGCTTACATCTTACAACCCAACCTGAAGGGAAGTCAGGGCAGAAACTCAAGCAGGGCAGGAACCCTGGAGGCAGGAACTGAAGCAGAGCCATAGAGCACCGCTTACTGACTTACTGAGGCTGCTTTCTTATAAAACCCAGGACCCACCTGTCCAGGGTGGCACAGCATACAATGAGTTTGGCCCTCCCATATCCATTATTAATCAAGAAATGTCCATACACTTGCCTACAGGCCAATCTGATGGAGGCCACGTCTTCAGTTGAGATTCTCTCTTCCCAGATATGTCTAGGTTAATGGCAAACCAACCAGAACACTTCATAGGCATAGAAAATGTGTTTTAGCAGATCTTTTCTCTATGCTTTGGGTTTTCACGTAAAGACATTTTCCCTGTAATCTAAGTCCTCAGGAGGCTGAGACAGGAGAATCAGGAGTTCCAGGTTAGTCTAGGCTACACAGTCAGACTGTGGGCATGGGGTATGTGTGTTCCATTTGGTCAAAGATTATATAAATGTTCTAAGTCTGTGAAGATTTTAAGCGTCTAATTCACATAAGGATTTCTTTTTCAGAAGTAGCTCAACTGTTTTATCCTAGAGGAACAGCTAGCTAACAGAATCCTTCTTAATGGGGGGTGGGCTCAGACCCAGGCCTCCCCATGCTGAGCGAGCATGCTGCCACTTAGTTAAACGCCCAGGTCCACCACAACTGTTTTTAAAAAGCCAGTCATTCCCCATAAATTCTCAAATCTCTTTTTGTACTCCCGTTGAGTTCTGATGATTTTTTTCTCTATTATTAGTGACAATTTTTATTATTGGGAATTGCCTGGATATTAAGGATAGAATTTCTTTTTACTGGTGGGTTTAAAACTTTGTTTGAAAAGAGAAGCCAAGCTGTCTACCCACCTCATCTAATTTTTTCCTGCCCCATCTCAGTCCACCCCTCAAAGCAGCCCCTGGCCTGTAACACATCTCTTCTGCCTTGAATGATCAGATACTAAGACAAATTTCTACTGCGTTCTTCTATCTGATTCCTCCAAATACAAACTGAATTCTCTCACTGTGTTATTCTAAAGCATCCTCTAGTTTTTTAATGTTTATTTTTAAAACTGATTTAACTTCTCTACAGCGTTTTATATTTGAAATCAAACCCATCAGGAGAAAAGTGTGCTCACCAACACACTTTATGGATTCATAGTTCACGTCGTATTTTAGTTATTCTTTGTAAAACTGTGTGTTACGTGTAACACCTTTCTGCTCTAACACGTGTGTGATGAATTCCCACACAAGCACAGCAGTCCCTCTAGATCCTCCAGGCCCAAGCCTCAGAGCCACAGTGGGACTCTATGGCTGTCCTGCACTTGCATCCTTTCCCTCTACCCACACACGTCAGAGACGAGCATAGAAATTCAAGAGACAAATCTGTATAGATAGTAAATAATTCAGAAAGTAGCACACAGCAGACGCAACTGACCCTGGCATTCCGGAGCTTCTGGACGGTGTCTTTCATCTTCTCTTTATAGTTCTTCAGCTTCTCTGGAGAGTCCACAATTTTGCTTTTCAAATTGTCTTGAACTTCTTTCAAAGAAACTACTGACAACTTTAGTTCATTCTGTTGAGAAATGTTTTTACCAATTAGGTAAGACAATAAAATTACCATTTCAGTAACAGAACTTAGGCTCATGCCTGTTGTAGCAGGGTAAACTGACTTCTGCCTACCATAGCCTGCCTCAGTCCTCAGTGTGACACTTACTGCCCTCAGCGGCATTTCTCAGACCAGTACGGTCCTTCTAAGATGCCGCAGCATCCCATTCTGAAGAACATCTGGACCCTTGAAAACTCTCCTCTTCCCATTTCTTCTACGTCCCTTTGTCGTAAGCAACACAAGTACATGCCACACTAAAATTATGTATTTGGTGTGTTTTATATTAACCATGTGACCTGGCTGGAGCTCTACAAAGTTGCTTTTGTTCCCTGGTACCCAGAGTAATAGCAACTAAGATATGTGTGCAACACAAGAGAACACGAGGAAGGTAAGATCAGGCAACATGGGCTGAGAAAAGGAAGCCTTTCTCTATATTTGAAATCTCTCTGTATGTGCTTTTTAGTATTTTGTGACAAAATATATGATTATACGTAAGGCTTGTATAATTCCTCTAAAATTTTTAACTTAAAAAATGTTCTTGGGCTGTAAAATAGCTCAGTAGGTAAGGGTGCTTACTGCCAAGTCTGGTGACCTACCTACATGGTGGAGAAAGCTCAAGTTCTCTCCAACACGACATCTTCACTGCCTCTCTGAACAAACAGCACACCCAACACCCAAGAGAACAGTAACATTAAAATTGTGACTAAACTATTTAAAAATTTAAAAATAAATACTCATATAAAAACAGTAAGCCTACAAACAGCTTAATTTACAAAATAAGAAGAATTACAAAGATGGTCAAAAATGACTAGATTAAAAGAAGTCAAATTAAAAGGAGATTTTCCCCATAGAATAGTTAGAAAAAGTTTTAAAAGTGTAAAAACTGAAAACATTTATTTTTAGCAAGAGTGTAGAAAAATGGACATACCTGTATTATGTTGCTAAAAATAGAAATTAGAATCCTTCTAAATGTGAGATTGGCAACATGAGCCAACATTAAATGTGCATTTCCTCCGATCCTCATACCCTAAGTTAGGACTTTAGTATAGGCTGATGAACAAGTGTACACATTTACAGCATATAATAGCTACAAACATTAGAAGCAATACAGAAAAAACAGAGGGAAAAGATGGATAATAGAAATCATATACATACATCCAACTATATTATGCCACCACGGATACAATGCAGCTATTTTGAAGCTCCTGATAACTATCTACACTGCAGTATTAAGGATATAGGTGAGCTTGAGACTCATTGAGGATAACATTATTTGTGTAAAATTACAGATATGTGTACAGTAGAAAAAGAACCCATTCTATGTATACATATCTCTATCTATCAATCTATCTATCTATCTATCTATATCTACATATATAGAGAGATAGGTATGTATCAGACGTATCTGATCGTATGGTTAACTTTGGGTCCTTTTCACTTTCTTCATATATTTCTGAATGTCAGTGTTGTTTTCTTTCTTAAGTTTCTGTATTTAAGTTGAAAAAGAAGTTAAAACTTGGTTTCCTTTTAGAGGGGAAAAGCTGACAGAGAGCTGCACACTGCTGTCTGCACACTGCTAAGACACAGCAGCGCACTCCGATGTCAAATGCTAGGGAACAGAGAAGATACTTACAGAATGCTTGGTTTTCTCTGAAATATCTGATTTCATTTTGGCATATCCCTCCTGCAGCAGCATCTAAGAGAAAAAAACTGTGTTATAATGATTCAAAACATTAGAATTAAACCACTAGCTACTTCCTCATACGATAAAAAGAAGAGGAATTTCTTTTCTCAGTCAAATAGTCTAAAAGTCCCTTTCCTCGCCCTGGCGGTGAATCTCCCTAAGTGTAAATGGATTTAGGAACACCTTGGATGGTGAAGGCCACCTCTCAGTGTACCCGTGAGAGGCATTCTGGAGACAACTCGCTCACCAGGGACTCTGACCTACTAGACAGACAGTTCAATCCACTGATAGACCAAATCTGAACACGTTCTTAGAAGGCAGCAGCACTTCCTGCCTGCGGAAGCCCTGGAAGGATGTGCGCTGCCCTGCACTTTGGGAGCGCTCCTTCCGGCTTCCTGTCTCCACTATATGAGCTACTCTACAATGCTTCTGCTCCAAGGCAGACTAAACCCTTTGCAACTGTGAGCCAAAATCAGCCTGCCCCTTGTTTATGTCAATACATTAGTAATAATAATGAAAAAGCAAAACATAATACCAAAAACCGCTGCATAATCTGTCCTAATACCACTGTACCATTAATATGAAAATTGAAAAGTTTCTTCTTAAATAATCATTAACTTATTAGGGGTGTGTGTGTGTGGTATCTACTGAGCAGCACAAAAATTCAGACATCTTGGAGTCAGTTGAGACCTGTAAATTATCATTTCCTCTTACTTCTTTAAAATAACAAATGCTCAGACTCCAGCAGCTTCACGGGGGAAGTACCACAAGCTAACAGTGAAGCCAGGAACTGAGTACCCTGACTAGTGCAGGTGAGATGCTGAACACTGCCGTACTCCTACCAATATGCAAAATGATCTGATGCTCCTTTAGGCTTTGTTACAGTGCCCAGGGTACCATAGCCTCACAGCCGAACAAACACAAGAAAATACTCCAGAATTCTATGCATCCAGAGTGCACACAGCACTGGCAGCATAAACAGGCACAGCAACATATTGTTTCTTCAGCAAGGAAAGCCATGTTTTCCCTAGCTGGGTGACAACAGCATGTTAAAAGTCCCATGGATACCGTTTTCTGTCTAAAGTCTTGATTCAGCAAGTGCTGCAGCTCCTGAATGTCATCCATAAGCTGTTTGAACTCTTCTTGCTCTTCAACTGGAACTGAACTAAACACAACAAAACAGGTCAAAAAAAGGCACAAGTAAAGCCTATGTCTCTGAACACGAAGGGAAGGGTCTGACTCCTTGTTTCTGAATTACATACTTTCGCGACAACCATTTAATACATGACCCCTATCTTCTACTGAAAGAAAACTTGAAAGCGTTCCATTTTCTACCATCAGATGAGGCCCATGCATGTAGCCCACCCACTGTCACTCCTGCTAGAATGACCACGGCTTTCTTCTCTTGTCCAGTGCTAACTTCCCTGACTTGGTCCTGGCTCCCCCACAGTACCCTTCCCAGTCTGGTCAGCTTCTCTCCACCACCCTTCCCATCAGCGCCTACATATTTAAGACCTTACACACGGAGGTTAAAGTTTTACTTTAGGCCATCTGAGACGTTAGCCGTTTTGATTCTGCCTTTGCCCGTGATTCTGTAAGGTTAACTTATCCATCTGTCTGTAGGAAGTCCTCACGTGGGGTCACCATGTAAGTTCTGTCACCAGCACTGCTATGTCTCACATCACACACTGCAGACACTCACTCCCAACTGTCATTTTCTTGTGATTTAGTTTGTGATTATTTTCTATCATGCTAAATTATAGTATGTGTCTCTCGCTATCAGTCTCTTCGATTACTGTTGCCTACAGAGGCAATTTTACCAGAGACCTTAAACAGACAACCTCAAAGACATCAACAGAGCAGAATCAGACAAACAAAATCTGACTGCTCAAAATCAGTGCAGTCTTCAATCTATGATGTCTCCATGAAGGAATGTAATTACTACAGCCCAAAACAGGAATCATGCAGTAGAAACTGTACTGCAAATTTTGATCTTTATAAAAAGCGAGTAGCTTCTAGTGGGAGAGGGACTAATCCCTCCCCACAGGCCAAAGCTCTGCTGTGCTAGCATATTTACTGGGGCACTAACGAGAACCAATGCCTGAGAACCAATGCAGGACGAGGGAGGGAAACCCTAGTTTTGTCTTTAGAAACAGGGACTGAAATACCCTGCCATTTCTCCAGGAAGACAGGAGACTCGATGAGGACAGTGACACTGTCATCTACGACCTAACTACTTGGTTTGCCCCTGGCCCTCGGGCTGCCCCTGGCCCTTGCTGTGTTCATTTCACCTGTAAAGCTCCCACTTACTTGAGGTTTTCTAGTTTCATCAGTGCTTCCTGGTGTGCATTGCTTAACTGCTGCATTTTGTCCATAGAGGATTTCTACGAATACAATTTAATTTCACATTAGCATGTTTTAACAGACAATGCATTGAAAAAAAACCTACAAACAGACTGAAAAGTATTTACTTACCATCAAAAATAGTAAGTTTAGGACCATGCTAGAACTATTTGGTCTGCAACCTTAAGAGGCTGAGCTTGAATTCCCAGCACCCACATAAAAAGCTGGGTACGATGCAGATGCCTGTAACCCCAACACTGCTGAGATACACAGGTGAATCCAGAGAGCCCTCTGTCAGCCAGAGGAGCCAATATAGCAAGCTTTTGTCCCAAAGAGAGACCCGTGTCAAAGCAACCAGGTAGAACAAATGGCAGTATGACTGAGAAAGCCATCTGCTGTCCTTGCTCTGCCTCTGCCCACACAGGATGCACCCACACACTCAAGTACACATACCACACACATACAAGCCGTACCCAACACACAGAATAATAACAACAGTAAGTCTAAGTAGTCAGGCAGTTATGACAAATGAGTTGAGAATAGCTTTTCTCCTTTTTTAAAATGCTGGAGAGTAAACTCAGTCTTGTGCATGTTAGGTACAACCTCTGAGCACTATTCCCAAGAATTTCTTTAGCTGAGTCCTAGAATGGCTAGACACTGTGTTAGATGCTGACAAGTCCCAAGCAAGGAGTCTTCTTGGTCCTGACCATACACAGTTCTATCTCCTTGAGCCGTCAGTCATGAATGAAAAGCCATGAAACAACTTTACTAAAGCACTGAGGGTAACAGGCACAGAGACCATGATGTCCATGCCGACACACAGTGGTAACACACAGTCACTCAGGCTTCTCAGACATGAAATGTCTCTGTTGTAGCTTTTAAAAATGAGAGTAGACAAATAAAGTGTGTGAGTGTGAGTGTGTGTGTGTGTGTGTGTGTAAGCTTTGGAGAGTGTCAGGTTCAGAAGTGTAAGCTGAGCCTGACTTGAACTAAGAGGTCACTCTGTGTAGCTGAGTCTTAGGGCAGACCGTCTGATGTTACCGCGGTACTCTCTCAGAGTGCAGCACACGCATAGTTGATAACCTTCACAAAGTCTGTACATGGTTCGGGGAAAGAGTCTGCTAACGTGATAGCGCTGAGCCGCGTCTTCTACTGTAAGCTAGGCAGGAAGGACAGCGCAGACAGCCCAACTCTGCCTTGCTTAAAAGGCAAACAAATTTCAAATATCTCAATTATTTGAAGTACACTATGTATCCTGCAACCATCTGGAAAAAAATCCTATTTCCTAATGCAAGGAGTAATGTCTCAATTACAACATTAAAACAAAACTCTTTTCTTTCTGTTATCAAAAATATATGATTCCAAAGTATCATCCCCAAACTAAAGTCTACTTTATATAAATATAAAACCAAATTAAATTGTAACAAGCATGTCACAATTGGATCTGTGACAAATTTTCAAAACAAATTAATAATTCATACATGAGATTGTTAATCGGAGGTATAGCTAACAAATATACTTAAATCTTACATTTTGCAAAAGAAATTCTTCATACTTCTCCAGGCATGTTTCTCTGAAGTGAACAAAGTTGATAATGCCACTTAAAAAACGGCTTGTCCGGTTTGCTTCTAAAATAGAAAATAAAACCATAAACCTTTGAAACAACAGAGTATAAAACTATCATTTCTTCCCCTATGACTTTGCTTAAAGCATATAAAACTGTATGCTTTACCAAAGTGCAGAATGTCTGTGTAACTTAGACTGGAATTACCTTTGTATTTAGAAAAGAGGGAAAAAGAGGAGGAAAGGAAAGAGAGAGGGGGCAGGGGAAGCAAACTAGTTTTGGTCATACAGAAGTGCAGAGACCATGACCCTCTAAACTTAAAACAGAAAAAAACAAATATAAATAAACAAAAACTTTGGCCAGCAGAGGACATGCAAATGTATAACAGAAACCGTCTTCAGAGCTGAAGACGGGGACCCTGTGGATGCGCCTGCCCTAACCAGAGAACACCAACAGAATTCCTGGGTCTCACGGAGTCAAGAAGATGAGATTTTGGAGTTCGAGAAGCCAGAGCAACTAGAATTAGTGAGACCAAGAACTCCAAGAGTACAGGCTGTGGAAAGTTAAATTGTTCTGGAGGTCTCGAAGAGACTGGTTCTAATCGGTATGTGGACACAGAAACTACTAAGGCTAAGACAATAATCAGAAATATTTAAAGCAGTAAACAAAAGTATCCAGCATTAAATAGCATAAAATTTTAAATCTAAGAAAAATAAACAGCAAAACTAGAACAATGTGATGTATAAAAAGAAAACAAAACCAAAATACCTTGACAGTGCACAAATGGCAAATATTGTAAATCGGGTCATGAAAATGCCCCATCTGCTCAAGAACTTCAAATCTTATGAAGGTAAAAGACAGTTCCTTAAAATACCCAAATCCAACTCTAAAAGCTGAAAAAGAAGGTATCTAAATAAAAATTATGCCAGAAAGGATAACAACAGCACACTGGACCGAGAGATGAGAGGGTCAGTGGGGTGGAAGAGAAGCCAGTGGGATGGAGTTCAGCAGGGGGAGCAGGGCAGCCACCTGTGAGCAGGGGCCAGCAGGGGGAGCAGGGCAGCCACCTGTGAGCAGGGGCCAGCAGGGGGAGCAGGGCAGCCACCTGTGAGCAGGGGCCAGCAGGGGGAGCAGGGCAGCCACCTGTGAGCA
>CM052711.1:23048558-23065150 GCA_028551405.1 Uromys caudimaculatus | reverse complement strand
AAGAACAACTACTTTTTATCTGACAGGAGAGTAATGTCCCGATCTTATAAAAACTATAAACAGTGTGGAAAACTAACAACAAAAATTCCCCAGAAGCCCACAGTACATTCAAGTAGCTAAGAAGTTGTAATAAAATTTAAGAGCAAGGACAAGAAAATAAAACAGACACACTAAATAGAATAAAGATAAAGAATAAGAGTGGGTTTCTTTTCAGAAATAAGGGAGCCAGAATATAATGCAGCAGTAAGTCTTTTCCCTTCCTGTATAATGGGCTTTATTACAGGTCTTCCTCATAGACACTGTTTTCAACAACGTTAGTACACTTTTCAGGCACTAGAAAGCTGTCAACTTAAACTGCCATACTTAAGAAAATTAGATTTTAACACTGAACGTGAAGCAGACATGGCAGAACACACTAGGAATCCAACACTGATGGTATCAAGGCCAGAGGATTTCAATTTCTAGGGGAGCCTGGGATGCATAGTAAGACCCTGACTATAAAAACAGCCAGAGAAATGGCTCAGAGGCTAAGAGCACTTGCTGCTCTTGCAGAGGACCCGAGTTAGGTTCCCAGCACCCACGTGGTACTCACAACCACATGTAACTCCAGCTCCAGGGACCCAACAACTTCTCCTGGCCTACATGGGCACTATGCAGACACATGATATATAGAATACACAAAGGCAAAACACTCCCATACAGACACATAAAAATAAACATTTTTTTCAATGCTGTTTTTAAAAAAAAAAAACCCAGTAGCAAAAATAAGGCAAGATGAAGAAAGTAGAAATAGGTAATATTGTAAGAAATAGACAAAAAGATTAAAGGTAAATTTAAGCCCTATCATATCAATAGCATTTAACACAAATGAGCTAAGCACCCCAGTTAAAAGGCAGCAAGGATGAAAGTAATAAATTCACAAAAGATTTTAAGATCTCTATTGCTCATTCAATACAGCAACTGAAAGAAAATCCGAAGGAACACTACTAACCAAATGGTCCAAACATGTGATGTGCCCTACTCAGTGACAAAGTGCCAATGCATGCTGTGCAAGAAAACACTGCAAGCTACGTGGGTGCACACTGGGACCCTTGCATGGCATTAAAGTATGTGTCCCAAGGCTTCACTGTAGAGTGGCAGATTATGATGCTGTGTCCTCTGCAGTATGACATGTAAGTCTACTTTCAATAAGCAAATGGACAAGGTGCTGGAGGGACGGCCCAGTGGTCATGTTTGATTCCCAGCCCCCACGTGGCAGCTCACAACCACTTCCAGTTCCAAGGGATCTGACACCCTTTTCTGAGCTCTGTGGGCAATGTACATACACAGTACACAGATATACATGCAGGCAAAATATCAACACATAAACTGTTCTAAATTCTTAAAAAAATTAAAGAACAGATGATTTGAAAAGAACGTTATCAAAAAAGATATATCATAGTAAATAAGTATACGAACATAGGCCCAGTTTTATTAGTCTTCTCAGGACTGTAAACTAAAACCACTACACCTGCAGAATGGTGAGAACGAAAACCGATACTCAAACCAAGGCCGAGCCGGCACCGTGGAAACTACTATACACTGCGGGTGGGGACACTGCCACTTTGGAAAACAGCTTGGTAACTTCTTTAAAAAGCTAGGCATGCACTTATCACACAAACTAGAATCTCTACTCCTCAGTATTTATACAGAGAAATGAAATTACATCCACACAGACCTGAAATATGAATATTCACAGTCGCTTTGCCAATAATGGCCAAACAGTAGAAACAAGTCAAATGCCTATGATGAATAAATTGTGCCATACACGTACATGAGAATACCGCAAAAGAAAAAAGAAAAAAAAACAACACAGGACTAATACATTTAGTTAATGAGAATACATTTCAAAAGCATTGTTTTAAGAAGCCAGACAGAAAAGATTGTACTATACGACTTTATTGTGCTAAATCTGATGAGAAGCCAAAGTGATAGAAGATACATCAGTGTTGTCATAGTGGCCACAGGGGACTGACTGCAAAGGGACATAGGAAACTTCTGTGACTCATGGAAATGTTATGTACAATTACAGCAGTGTAATTATCAATGGTTCAAAATAGTAGAGAGTAATTGCTAACTTGATAACGTCGGCCAGATTTCCTCACGATTCAACACCACACCCGTACATCATTTGTATCTGAACTCCCAATCCTTAAATGTGACCTTGCGATTGTAACAAAACAGTCTCGGAACTGGACGACCTTGCCCCTTTTCTTCCTACCACTGTTCCCATCTTTTCATAGCCTGCACTCGCTTAGACCTGCAGCTGGGCTCGGCACTCCAGCCTCACCCAGTGCAACCTTCTCTGTGGTTTTAGCCTTCTGTGGAAAGAGCTCAGTCTGCCCACCGCAAGCACTCTGCTTCTATCGGAAGCCCACTCCCCCAGGCAGACAGAAATAGCTGTCCTCCTTATACTGCGGGCCTTGGTGGGGCTGGTGCTCACCACATTCCTTAGACAGTCCATCGAGTCTGAAGAGCGTCCATCACATTTGGGAGGGCAATATCAACACAGACAGAAAGAAATCTTCCAAAATTTTAGAAGCATTTAATATAATTTTCTTTTATATCTATTGGCAGAAAAGGAAAAGGGCAAATTAAAGGATCTGAAATGTACTTACTTGGATAAATAATATCGGCGATCTCAAAGTCATTCACCCGGCAAATGGGCATAAATGAATCCCTTAAGGGTGCGGAAGAGAAGAGAGCAGGGGCGTTAGATACTAAAGCCCATGAATTCAAACATCTTATTTTCAAACATATTTCTGAAGATATTTCTCAGTGTTCTGGGGCCAAGTGAGGTCAAAGCCTACCACAGTGCAGTCCTGCAGCGCTGACATCTGCTTTTATAATGCATTAGCATTCATGCAATGCCTACTTCTTCCTGCATGTTATACCAATATGCATGCAGTATATCAAGGCAGTCATAGACTCTACTCAGCAGTACATATTCTAGATGATACTAAGAGTCTTCAAGAACACAAAGCTAACAATTAGAGACTTAGGGCATCTTAGAACGTCATGTCAGAGCACCCTGAGAAGTGTCAGAATGGAAGATGAAAAAAGTCACCCCTACTCACAGGTGAAAGAACAAATTGCTGACTGGTAAGAAGCCCTCCATTATATGTGGATACATGACTTCTATGTTCACCGGCATCTGAATGAGATAAATCAGGAAATCTAAGTCACAAGTCAGTCAGACAAAATGAGCACCTTGAGCTGTAAGAAAACTTAATCATAGGTTATGATCAAATGATATTAATTCATTACCACAAAATCTGGAAACATGACTTGCAGTGCACAGCTACAGTCAGCAGTAATATGTGATGTTTGGTTCCAGATGAGCACTTACTGAATGGAGATAACATCAGGCCTAATGCTGTTCTTTGTTGTTCTCTTTTAACCTTTACAACCCTGCTTCAGAGGGACAAGGGACACCTCATTTTGTAAAGAAACTAAACCCTTGCAAAGTTCCACAGTAAACAGAGGGCAAACCCTTTGATCTTTAAGAACATCTAATCACAAGCCAAGAGTAGTAACAGCTATCTGTAATAATTCACAGGAAGATCATGAGTTCAAGGACAGCCTGGGCCAACAAAACAGTAAAAAAAGAAAGAAAACAATAATCCCAATGGTATACTACAAATGTTACATCTTCATGGATCCTTGGACAATGACTTGATAATTTCATCACAAACATAATCAATCAAGAAAAATGGTATTCCTTACTAGAGCTATCTGGTTTGCCTCATTTCAATTACTTTAATCTTACTGCCTATCCTCCATTTTAATATTAGAGACCGTCCTACAAAAAAAATTTATTTTTCTGAAGTCTTGGCAGGTGTTTATTAAAGTCTCTGAAGCAGACCCACATATCTGCAAACACACTGTATAGGATCAGTAATTCCCAGATGCTGTTTGGTCTTTCATTATAGTTTCTATCCTTCTATCCTTTCTATCCTTCTATCCTACTAAAGATTCTCAGGTATGACATTCTTTGCCTAAACGTCCTTTGTAAGTCAGATCAGTTTTAGGTTTGTTGGAAATAAGGTCAAGAAACTGTCAACCTTAGGGCAGCGTGCACTGTGCGCAGGCAGAAGTGCTGGAACAAAAGCCAAGCCCCGTGTGACCCTTAGCTCACCATGTAGAAGTGCTCCAGCCGGACTCCATACACCAACTGTAAGGCTCTCATGTAGATCATGTACAAGACTTCGGGCTACAACAGAAGAACAACTGTCAAAGTCTTCTGCAGAGAGCTGTCATGACTTTCATCACCATCCAATGCTCTAGTCAGTGAGTGAAATACAAAGAACTCAAGAAAAATCACCTGGTTTCTCTCAAAATACTTTATAATTTCTCCAAATGTTAAGGCACCTTGTGGTACATATCAGTTTGTTCATGTGTGGTGAATAACCAAGGGGAACGGTTACTTCTGAGTGAGAATTAGTCTATCCAAATCCAACCCAATCAATCCAACCACCCCAGGCAGGGAGACAGGTGAGTCTTCCAGAGCTCTGTCAGGAATACGGAAATGCTAGAACACTCAGGATTTTATCTTTATTTTTTAAAGAAAGATCACAGGACTATCCTGATGCTGCTATAGATGGAAGGTTATCTCAGATTTCAAATTAGTTGCAACACTTCGAATACTGACTATAAAATTAACGGAGAAATAACTTGATTTAAAAACCTTATCTTCTAAGTCAGTAGATCCCAAATGTTGGCCCGAGAAGTTATCTAATCTGAACTCAGGTTTATTGGGTGAACAAAAGGCCTGAGATCCACTGAAAACGTGGTGATGTTCCCTAGCCCTGTACGATTCACCCTTCAGGTCTAGCATTTACTCTGAAGCGATTCCTTCCACTGTAAAGAACTGAACCGCTCTGAGGTAAACAAGCGTGTATTCTGTATTATAAAAACAAGTTCCCTATTTTATAACTTCAAGGCCAACACAGGAAACTGAGGGAGACTTTGGGATTTTGCTATGACACATAAATAGCTCATTTTTGCATTTAATAACCAAACATATAAAGAATAACACCTGTCAAAATAAGCCAATTCCCACCTGGGGCATAATGTAAGAAAATTAATCTGCACGCTTCCAGAGAAGACTGCTTGTAAGCCTGCATGCGCTGTGTGGGGAACCAGTCGGAATAAATCCTGTCACGCTCCCCAGTAAATGATACCCTCATACCACCACTCCAGTGATAATAAAAAAATTTAATATACTTTAATATATCTATGGTTTAAAGCCTTTTTTTTTTCTTTAAGGAAAACAACCATATTAAAGAACTGAGTTCCCAGTGGGAATGTAGAAGGTGCCCCACATATAAACTTAATGCTATTTTAAAATTATACCAAGTGAGAGATTTTTTTCCTAGATTAAAAATGACTGGCCTATAACAAATCTGAGGGCACATGCCTCTCTTCCCATACTATAAACCTGTAGCTTACTTTGCTCTTTAGTATCAGTAACTACATGCAAAGCCAAGCACATTTTACCTTCGGATTTGGAAGAAAATCACTCTTCGAGAGGTTTTTGCCATCTGCTCCTGTTAATAATTTATTGCGAATATGAACTACAAGCTCAGTTACATTGTATCTGGGGAATGACAAAGTTTCCATCATGGGAGTCTCCTCCTAGTTTGAAAGAAGAAAAAGTAAAGATAAGAAACATACACAATCAACAGTTCTTATTATCTGGAAACTCATACTTACGAGAAGAAAATGAGCAAGCTATGGTCATACTGTTCATAGTAATATTATCATGAAATATCTGGGCAAGGTAAAGAATCTTAAGTCAGGCATGGAAATGCACACCCTAAGTGATCCCAACACTTAGGACGTGGAAGTAGGAGGATCAGAAATTCAAGGCAATAATTATATGTAAAATTCTAGACCAGCTTGGGCTACATGACACTGTTCTCGGTCTCAAAATCAAACAAAAAAAGATGAAATTTATTTATACACACATACAAACACACAGTGAAATAAAGATGGTGTCTTATCCTAAAATAACTTTTATAGCAAAGTAACAGTCATTTTCTGTAAATTTTCCTCATGTTTTCTTCCAAAAGGGATGGAGGCTTTGAGCTGACATACAATAGGAAATTATGTTGTTCTCTTTGTACACAAGGGCCAGGGCATTTAACATTCTTAGCTAAGAACTATTTCTCAAAGCTTAAGACGGGCAGTATCAGCAGCAAAAGCTAGATACAAGCAATACTAACACAAGGTAGAAAATAAAATTGGATTTTATTTGATTGCACTGTTATCCTCAATACACACTACTCGTATTAGATGGCTAACATACCATCGTATTAGGTGACTAACACAATCTAAGATGCAAGCAGGAGAGACAGCTGGAGAGAAAAGGAGAGGAAGAGGTGGGGAAGAGGGGAGAGCACAGCCTTAGTTTAAACCAGAAATCCCTTTCAGCAGAGCAAAAACTTAAAACACAAAGATAGACCTAAGAAATGTTGGGGGAAAAATGTTAGGTTAACTCCTACAAATATAATAGCAAAGTGAGCTTTTGCTCATGCATCGTTAAGAGTATAACCTGAGAATAGTGGGAGTCAGTGTACAAAGCCAGCTATGATAGCGAATACGGCTCCTATAGATAGGACATAGTGAAAGTGGGCTACTACTTAATATGTGTCATGAAGTACGATATCAAGTGATGAGTTTGAAAGTACAATTCCAGTTAACCCTCCAACTGTAAATAAGTCAGGGTTTCTATTCCTGCACAAACATCATGACCAAGAAGCAAGTTAGGGAGGAAAGGGTTTGTTGAGCTTACACTTCCACATTGCTGTTCATCACCAAATGAAGTCAGGACTGGAACTCAAGCAGGGCAGGAAGCAGGAGCTGATGCAGAGACCACAAAGGAATGCTGCTTACTGGTTTGCTTGCTTCTCCTGGCTTGCTCAGCTTGCTTCATTACAGAACCCAAGACTACCAGCCCACAGATGGTACCACTCACAAGGGGCCCTCCCCCCTTGACCACTAATTGAGAAAATGCCTTACTGCTGGATCTCATGGAGGCATTTTTTCAACTGAAGCTCCTTTCTCTGTGATAACTTCAGCTTGTGTCAAGTTGACACAAAACCAGCCAGTACACACATAAAACAGGAAAAGCCCATTTGTCCTCCTGCATGCAGATAATAGACTATTCCTTCTGGTGTCCTCTTAAAATAGTACCTATCATAATCCTATCTCTATTATACACCCAGGGCACAACCAGCAATGTTTAGAGATATTTTTAGTTGTCAGGACAAAAGTCCAATGGCTAGAGACCAGGCATTCTGCCACATTCCCTAGAATGCTCTCGGTGTCTCTCACTGCAGCGCTGTCTGTCCAAAGGGTCATTACTTCCTAGTGTGAGCAGAGACCCAGCAGGAACGTACTCAGTTCTGCAAACAAACTGAAATGGCTTACGGCTTACGAGTTTTGAAGGCTACTTCAGGCTCTGACTGTTTCGTAGAACAAGTATGCCTAAAGAGAAGCTCCAGCAGAGCTCTTGCCTATCCTCCCAATAAATGGGAAAATGCTACCTTAAACATGGCTGTCAGAGAGCGTCCTAATTCTGCTTGAACCCTTCAAAACACCACAGATCCAGGAACCCTAAAGGCCATTTCTTTCTACTCTGGTGTGGCTCTAACAATTAGAAGACTCTTCCCTACACCACTGAGAAACGCTGCGGCACCCGCACTACTGATCCTATTTTTCTTCCCAGCCTGCACAGACTGCATCAAATCCCTACTTGTAGGGCACTGCTTTCAAAAGCAATGTGAAGAACGCAGTGGCGCCCCTTCTAGGCTTCTCTCCTGCAAGATTAAATGCTCCCATGCATGTGACCACTCCTTTATGACACTATTTTTGGAGACCTTACCATTTGTGAGAGAGATGAATATACCTTTCCTATGTGTGCCAACCAAAATCAGTAGTTTGTACCTAAAATGGGTGTGGTTTCTGGCAAGTATCAAGCAGGCAATAATTATGTAGTAAACACCACAAGGTGTCCTAACATGAAGTTCTAACGCTACCTCTAGGTCAATAATGTCAGCATCCACAGGCTGAGGCTTTAATCCTCACCCTGCTCCCCTGGGACAGGATGCTCACAGGTTGCTTTACTTATGCTTCTGACAGCCTACCCACTACACTCTACAGTTCCTACCATGCCCTCCTTAGACTTGATTCATATGCTAGAGCATAAGGAAATACCTACTGGTTTACCACAGAAGATATCATGAGGGATGAATACAGATGAAGAGACAACCAGGGCCAAGTATGAAGGAAGGACTTGCAACCTATAGGAACCACAAGGTGTCTAGCTATCCCAGAGCTCCTCAAAGTCAGCCCTTTAGAATTTTTTGTTTGTTTTTTTACAAGTTTTATCATGTAGGCATGATTGATTTAATCAATGCCAACAGCTTCCAGGATCAGGGAACAGGGACCAAATGTCCAAGCCCATAGGACTGCCTTAGTCTTCTGTAAGTGGCTGGTTTCTCCACTAAAGCAACCAGAGGCTGCCAAGCAACAACTAACCACAAACATACAAATGTTCACTTATCACCGTGAGCCATCCAAAGGTGTCGGGATCTGTATCCAAAGAACTGGACTATAACAAAATGTATATTTCACAAGATCAAACTATCCTACTAACATTATTACTCCTGAAATGTTTTTTTGTCAATATCTTCCTTTGTATTAGTCTATGTCTGTGTGTATGTAGGTACATGTAGAGACCAAAGGCAGTCTCCAATTTTGTTTCTCAGGTGCCACCCATCCATCTTCCTACCTTCCTTCCTTCCTTCCTTCCTTCCTTTCTGGCATCTACTTAATTATTCATATCATTTACTTGTTTGTTTGTTTGTTTAAAGATATGGTATCTATGTACTCATTTATTTAGTCATAATCATTTAGAAGTTATCAAGTAGGCTAGGCTGACTGACTACCAGGGGTCTGCCTGTCTCCATCTCCACAATGCTGAGATTATAAGTAAATACCATCATGTCTAAAACTTTTAAAAAAAAAAATGTGGGTTGTAGGGATTGACTCAGGTCTGCCTTCCCAAACAGCTATTTCCCCAGCCAGTCAATATCCCTCTAGGGCAGAGTATTAACACAGGAAGGAACTGCCTCTGCTGATTGTGGGCAACTGTAGCACTCATGTGGAAATATAGTTATGATCCAGAGAAAGAAAGTCCAGGAGCTTCAACATGGCCATCACCCTGGATTTTCCTCACACTCTTCTTACATAATTTGAACTTTAAACTATCATTTTTACTTTCTATTACTGAATTTCCTAACCGTAAACTTTTATTCTAGAACGAGGATCACTCGAATTTAGATTTAGACCCTTCACACATTAGCCACCCATTTCAGTGTAAATGTATGGGAAAGCAAAATATCCTACCCTGACTATAGTTGTTTCTTGTGTTTCAAGAAATTACAGACCTCTGCAGAGCCAGGAAAGGTTCAGCAAGGTCCTCCAGTCAAAAGAAATGTATAGATATTTACATTAGAAAAGAGAAAAAGCAATTGAGGTTTCTCTGTGGGATAGTTTCCTCTCTGCATAGGAAAGATCTCAGCATGAGAGAGAGAGAGTGAGAGTGAGAGTGAGAGAGAGAGAGAGAGAGAGAGAGAGAGAGAGAGCGCATTTCTGATCCCTGCCCAGGTAAAGATCACTATAGGTGACAATAACAGAGACTTCATCAGTATAACAAGACAGTCTCCATTTGTGGTATATCCTCTCTAGCCACAACTGTAAATATCCAGTCACCTCCTTTCCCTACAGAATTCCAAGCCCCTATGTCCTAACTAATCTTTTTATAAGCTCTGGCTTGGCTGGTCCTCCTTTGAGTTTAGGCACATATTAGATTCTGGGCTTTTTTGTTCAATATTCTGAGGTCAGTTTGTTTCTTAAATCAAAACCATCAAGCTTTCAGAGGGGAAAAAAAGTAAATAAGCATTCAATATTTTTCATCTATATCTCAGTTTTTGAAACCGTTTATAAGAACATTACAAAGGGATTACTTGAAAAAAAAAAAAACAAGTTACACCTAGATTAGAGGTAGATTAAAAAAGTGGGTATAAAATCAGAATCACATACACACACCTCTCTGCTGATGTTATATACACTACTGTCAGGCTGATTCTTATAAAACCGCAAACCCTTACAATCGTACAAAGGGCTTACCTACCACACAAATCCCAACCTTTCCCACCTAAGTTTCCAAAGCCTTTAATAATTTCATGCTCTTTCTGGTTCAAGTTAATGTCTTTCAAGTCTTCTCCTTAGCATCCAATGTTTCCTTACACCTGCCTGAGAATTTCTGAGGACCAGTTTCCCAACCTAAAGCTACCCAGAGGCTCACCTGCACTTAGAAGAAACAATGTCTTCTTCTCAGAAGCAAATTGTGCTCATTTTAATAGTGCAATTTCAGTTCCAACTCGTGTGTGTGTGTGTGTGTGTGTGTGTGTGTGTGTGTGTGTGTGTGTGTGTGTGTGTGTTGTATACGGACAGGGGAAGAAGCCATCTAACTACAAAGTTACTATGTGTTTTATATACAGTAAAACGGCTCTCTGACATGTTAACCCAAAAAGGACAATTACCTCTAGGAGCTCCCATTTCTCCTTTATTTGTAACACTTCAATGCTAAGCACAGCATAACTTACACAACTTGTTTTGCAAAGCAAAATTGAGCAAGCAACTCCCAATTCTGATGAATTAGATAAAACGTTCCTTGAAAACACTAGGAGGGATTTATGTTACACCCATGTAGATCCGTGTCCATTCAACTCCCGACTTTTGGATTAAGTATGATATTTTGGTTTAATCAAGAGATGGTGGCGAAATGGAAATACATTAAAAAATCGGCAAGCATTCATAATCAAACAAGTCACATTGACACCACTCTTGTGGCTCACGCCTGTAATGTCAGCACTTGGGAGATGGAAGTAGTAGGATTAGGAATTCAAGACTAGCCTCAGGAACATAGAGGGTTCGAGAACAACCTGGGATAGATGAGACTCTGTCTCAAATCAACATACAAGTTTAAGTTAGTGAACTCAGATGCCCCGACCCTTGGCCTTGCACCCGGTCCTCCCGCGCCCGTCCCTCAAACTCGCCTGGTGTCCCAGCAGCTCACGGAAGAGCAGCTACAAACCGAGCGAGCAATCAAAAACCACCGACCGTTGTCACTTTTCAAACAAGCCGCCTTTCTCTGCGAGGTCGGCCCCTTTCCGCATAGCGCGCTTCCGTCGCGACGGATGCCTGGAAGGCTCAGAAGACTCACGGTGGGTGGGACTTGACGAGTGGCGCAACAAGCCGGGCTCCAGGTCAGCGGAACTATTGTTCAGGGAGTTGGCTTCTAGACGAAACCTCAATTCCGCAGGACCAGGAAGCGCAGCAGCTAGGGGGAGGAGTTCCGCAGGGTGTTTACCCTGTTAGCCCAGACTGGAACTTTGCATTTAAGGTCCCAGTTAGCGAGCAGGCAGACGATTTCTAGCCCCTTCTATTAGGCTCAGAGAGTCACAGGGAATAGAGGATGTGCTGTTCTCAAATTAATCAAAGGCATTATGGAGAACCCAGGAGTAATAGTAACAGTGTCACTGTTTGATAAGCATTGATGGGGTCAAATTCTGACCCCACTGGATATTTGTACACATCGTTTCACTTAAGGTCCATGAAAGCTTGAGGGCAGGGACGCGAATGGATGGAAAGACATTGTTAAGGGCATCCAATTTAAATCTTTAATTTACTCATTTTGAGGACTCACTATAGGATAATAAATCCAAAAGCATAAACTACAGGAATATGATTTTACACTTGCCAAACATGAGAAAAGTCACTAGTTCATCTCATCGGTGAGCCATTTGTGGCTTGCTGACATTACAGGTAACAAAGAATATCCAGAACTCTCTCTATTCATGGGAGTTTTAATATCGTTTGAGTACCTTTGCTACTTGATTTTGAATACATAGGTAAGATGTTTAATTGTTATATTCTTGTTATATTATAAACAATTTTATATAAATAGCTGGAATGTGGCTACTCTGAAAATACAGTACAATTTAATAATGGAAAATTCTGGCAACGTAGTTGTATATCCAGTATATTCACTGGGTGGCGCTGCTGTACTGATTTTAACATTACTGAGACATTCCAGTTCATTTTACGTAAGTAATCAGAACTACAGTGATAAACATCGGACACAATGTTCTGGATTTAAAAAAAAAAAACAAAAAACTAAATTTATGGGCTTTAAAGTACATGCTCACAGTCCTGGCTCAAGAGGAAAGATAACATTGAATTCAAGTAGCTGTCTACATTTTATTTCTCTTTAATCATTCCAGGCTTGTTAATCTGTTTGCCTCCTCAGGCATGTTCATCTTTGGGACAGATTTTGGAAATAGAGCTATACATTTGAAGTACTTTATGCAGTATTAGTCTGAAGCTATAAAATACCTAACGTTTGCTGTTTGCGACGAACCATAAATAAATGCAAGAAAGCACAGACCTGGCATTGTGCTCTCTAACCCGTTAGAATACTTTCCTCAACCTGCACATGAAGTTATATTATTTTAATGTCGTTTATGTAGACACCCTTCTGAATCATCAGTCAAACAGATTCTATATCATGGAAATATTTTCTCATTGTGATTATTAATTCAAATTTTATGTTCTAGTAAATTTCTAGTACTGACTTTGTGGTAGGCTGTGGTGTTTGCAGTATTTCAAGGGAGCTGACAAGGATTTCGCAGAAAAATATTAAAATTACTGTATTCTTCAAACCATGGTTGTTCATGGTTTTAATGTCAGTACTCCACAGGGAGAGGCAGGCAGATCTCTGTGAGTTTGAGGCCAAGCCTGGTTTACATAATATCAGCCTTATCTACTGGTGAGTTCCAAACCAGCCAGGGATGTATATATGTATACACTCTCAAATAAAAAAAATTAATATATTCTAATTTTAAAATGAACTCTTTATGTCAGAAGTAGTTGTACATGCCCATAATCCTAGCACTCTGAAAGCAGAAGCAGGGATCACTACAAGTTTGAGGTCCGCATGCTCAACAGCAAGTGCTGGGAGACCCTGTCTAAAAGTAACAACAGTAAAGGGACCAACAATAACATACATTTTTGGAGTGTGCCTCGTCTGGGGTCTTACAGAAAGGGTATATGTGTACTATAACCAAGAGTAATTCATCTCTTTACTTTTAGGCAAGCCTCCTGGTCCTTGAGGCTAGATAGTCTAAGGTCAAAATGCCGGGGAATCTAGTGTCTGGTGTGGGCTGCTCTCTGGTTCTTGGTTGGCCTTTGGTAGGGGTGTGCTCACATGATGGAAGGGCGAATGATTTTCCCACGCATCTCAGTAATGAAGACTTTACCCTCAGGAGGTGATTATTTTCAAAGGATCCATCTCCTTGTATGATCGCCTTGGGAGTTGGGATTCAAACATGAATTTGGGGAAGACACATCATAGAAAAAGTTATAAAGCGAAATCAGTAATAGCAGAAATCAGAATTAGCTCAAGGGACCGTGAGCTTTTTTGTCATTCTGCTGTCACCATTCACGTGGATTATTTTAGGATAATGACTACTCTTGTCTAAACTGATTCCTCTAATATAAATATACCCTTAGAAGAAAATCATTTCTAAGTTCTCAGCATCTTTTCAAAACTCAAAAACAAGACCAAATGCATGTATTTCTATCTAAATACTAAGTATTTATACTTAGTATACTTTAGTATACTAAGTTCTTCAAATCAAAGGTTTTGCTTGAAAAATACCATGTGAATGAAGGTAATGGTAAAATCTCTGTAAATTCAAAATTAATATCTGAATATTGTTACATTATAATATTTCCATTGATGGGGATTGGAAGGGTGGCTTCGTGGCTAAGAACACTTGCTGCTGCTCTTCCAGAGGACCTCAGTTTGGTTCCCATGTTCATGTTAGGTGGCTCACGACATCTGTAACTCCAGCTCAAGAGAATTTGATGCTTCTGGCCTCTGCAGGCCATGGATAGCTTCAAAGAGGCCAAGATGGGGAGATGTCTTTAAAGATAAAATGGAGATTGTTCCATCAGATATTTGAAGAAATAAACTTTGACCAGGATAATTCATCTGACTGGCAGCATTCCAGGATTGAACAGACAGTTGCTAGGAAAATGTCTCGTTAGAAGTACTTGTTTTTCTGTAAGTACTTTTGTTTTTATTGGTCTCTGGGAAAGTTGTTTTTCTAATATTGTGTGATGTCCTAATGCATTAAAAAAAACCTATCCTGCACCTTCTTAGAGTTGATACAAGCAACTACATTTCGATTTTTGACAGCTTTAATATTTGTGCTAGTTAGGTTGTTTGTTTCTCAACTTGATAGATGCTAAAGTCATCTGGGAAGAGGCAACCTCAATTGAGAAAATGCCCCATGATATTGGCCTGTAGGCAAACCTGCAGGCCATTTTCTTGATTAATGACTGATGTGGGAAGGCTTAGCCCAGTGTGGATGGTGCCACCCCTGGGCAGGTGGCTCTGAGTTGTATAAGAAAGCACACCGAGAAAGTCACGAGGAGCAAGCCACCAAGCAGATCTTCTCATGACCTCTCTATCAGCTTCCTGCCTTCAGCTTCTTCTCAGACTTCCCCTCATGATAGATAGTGATCTAGACATGCAAGCCAAATAGACCCTTTACCCCCCAAGTTGCTTTTGGTCATGGTGTTTTTTCCTAACAATAGAAAGCAAACTAGGCCAGTATTCCTCCTACTTTCCCTCTCTTTTTATATTTCACAGATGGTACCCATACATCTTCATAACGGACACCTTCTCCCCTCAATAGCCTACTTATAATATACACACAAAATATCCAGCCCTATCAGGTGTTGATGCAAATCATGGCTCCCCCCCTCATAGGGAATAAAAGAGTTTATTATTGAACCAAATACGAGTGAACAGTGGCCCAAGGACCTGGATCCAGCATTGTCCCACATAATGGATTCTAACATGAAAGCAGCAGTTTCATGAAGGCTTACACTCACAGAGTAAAGGTCATAAAGTATTTTCCATGCACATTAGCGGGAACATCAGATGGGAAGGTTGCGGCAAAGTAGGGAAAGCCTGCTGTGGTCTCCACATTATGACATCCTTAGCTTAGGAGGTTGGTGGGAAATAGTGCTATGCTAAGGTAATATATTCAAAAAGATTTTATCTGATAATCACGAAAACTTTAGGTCATGAACGGAGGTAGAAAATGAATGGCAATTAAGGTATTTAAGATAAACCAGGGTAATTTGGCTCTGAATCTAAAATAGTTCAGCTCTGCATAATCACCAATTTCTAATCTGGGCGTGGAGCTCACAGATTCACAATGAGTCCTGTCATTCCAGCACTTGGAAAGCGAAGGCAGAATTGGTAGTTTATGGTACCTCTGGTACCCAGCAAGTTTGAGGCCATTGTAAACTGCATGAGACTATGTCTTTTAAAAATAAATTAAAAGATAAAGAGGTTTCCAAACAGTTAATCATCCTTGTAGAATCTTTAACTTAGGTGTGCTTTATTCTGGGAACGTTACAGGCTTGGGGAGGTGGGTGACTCAATATCTTGATCTTATCAGCTTCTTGTGTTGTTCACGAGGCTGATTTCCTTCCTTCTTGGTTGGATGGCCATCTCACAAGGACATTTGTACTTTCTGAAGTGTTTTCTATCTAACTTTCTATATTTGTTATTACTAACTTTTATTTTCTGTGTTCTCCACATCTGCCTCAAACTTGCTATGACCAGAGGATGACATTTGGCTGCTGGTGGACACGACCTCCACCCAGCTTAGAGCTTCCTGGATGTGCAGGGCTGCAATATTTTATATTCAGAGTCAGATTTTCTTGGTTTATTTTAAACATCCTTAATAAACACTCATTGTGCACCTCAGTTCATGACATAAAATCCCTAGGACACACCATTATACTAAAGAGAAAGAATAACGTTATGGACTCTCTCACTTTCTTCTTTTGTCTTAAACGTATAACAGCTTTGGCCATTTGTTGATCTTATTTACTTCTGGCTCTATTCATTAGCAAGACTCCCTCTAAAGATTTTCTCTGAAATTATGTGAAACAAAAACATATAATGCATTTATTCCACCTTGTGGGTGAGTTTCCATGTGAAAACCATGTTTTCTTTGGCTGAGGAATTCTTGGGGGTTTTTTTTGTTTGTTTGTTTGTTTTTTACTTTAGGAGATTGTCTTTATATTTGTTTCATGTCATTTTTATATATGGGTCTCTCTCTCTCTCTCTCTCTCTCTTTCTCTCTCTCTCTCTCTCTCTCTCTCTCTCGCTCTCGCTCTCGCTCTCGCTCTCGCTCTCTCTGTGTGTATGAGTATCCACGGAAAACAGAAGAGTTTGCCATCTCCTCTGGGAATGTAGTTCAAGGCAGCTGTGAGCAGCCTGACTGTGGTGGGAGCTGGACTGTGAGCGCCTTCAAGAGCAGCACCTCCTCTTCACTGCCAAACATCTCTCCAATCCCTGCTCGTGCGATCTTAGTCATAATAACTTTTTTTTT
>CM052711.1:23017422-23048458 GCA_028551405.1 Uromys caudimaculatus | reverse complement strand
TGGATTAAGCTAGGCTGGTCAGCTGGCAAGCCTCGGAGATCAGCGTGTCTTCACCTCCCCAGCACTGGAATTACGTGTATGTGCCACCACACCTGGCTTTCTACACGTGAGATGCAGGTGGAACTCACAGCCTCATGCTTGTGTGGTGAGCGTTTCACCAACTGAGCTGTTTCCATAGCCCCATAGCTGTGCTAAACACAGTTCTTAGCCAGGTCTCTGTCCTGAATCCTGGGACATTATCTCCACTTACTTTAGAAGCCAAGGTCATCTCACCTTCCATTATGTTCTAGCAATTTCTTAAGGTCTTTGTCTCTCTCATTCTCTGCAAGGGACCGAATGGAAGAAGAAAATCATCGAACTGGAAAAAAAATGGAGGACCGATTCTGATGATGGATAGCTGCAATCCAGCACTTGAGAAACAGAGCGAAGGGTGTGGGAAGTTCACAGCTGGCCATGCTGCACCCATTTTCTAGGCTTGCCATAACATCTATGACAATCTAAATTGTTTAAATAACATTAATCTATTGTCCCACAGCTAAGGAGTCCCAGCTCATGGTATCAGCAGATGTGGTACTGACTCCTGAGAGCTATCTGGATGACTCTTCCATGAGATTCTGGCAATCTGTGACATCCTTTTTGTTAATAGATAAACCACCTCAATTTATGTCCCCATCTTCTTACGGTATTCTCTCAGTATGCATGTCTGTGTCTAAATTTCCCCTTTTATAAAAGGCATCAATCATGTAAGATATGTATCGTCCTAACGACCTCATTTTACTTTATGCAGAAACACCCTAATGCCAAGTATTATCACACATTGAAGGTTAAAGGTTAGGACTCCAACCTCCAACATGTCTCTTGGAGGGGGACACAGTTCAATCCATAAACACAATTTGCAGCATCATAAGCCCTAAGCTGAATCTCTAAATTGCCTGGTGGTTCAAGGCAGGACAAATGTACCAGCCTCCCTCAGAAAAAGCAGTAGATTTATCTCTCCCTCTTTAATTGGGTACTAATTACCTATTGACATGCTGAGTACATGTGATTCATTTTATGTTTCTTAGAAATAGCTCTTTAAAAGCACTGTCTGGATATGTTCAAAGAGAACAAACAGAAATTAATTGCATTAGTGGCACTTCAGTCCTTGTACATTAAAGGTTCCAATGAAATTGCAGGCCCTTCCTAACTTAACCATCAGTGTCTGTGAATTCTAAAGCTATAAGCTGTACAGAGAACATAACAAATATAAAGTTGGGATCCAAATAGCAGTTTAGAAACAGTTAAAATATGTTCCCAAGTCGCAAAATGATGATAACATAAGTTACCTTACTGATACCAATATTTAAGATGTATAACAAGCTATTAATAACGTTGGTTACAGAGTTACTTACATGCCAGCATTAGGAGGGCCCGTATGCTTCAGTTTTGTAGCACCATGCAGTGATTGATGGAAGACCAGTATACACAGTTATGAACAGATGGTTGAAAACAAAGTCAAGGAGTATACTCAAGAGAACCTTATTAGGTAGGGATGCCAACAAAAGATGTCGCTGTCATCTTACTCCTTGTTCATCTTCCATGTCTCCAGGCTCACTGCAGAGCTCCTGCTGGAGCACAGTAGGAAATGCTGAGAAGGGCTTCCCAAAGAATCTGGGAGAAGAGCAAGTCTGTAAGCATGGAGGAGTGCATCACTCTAGTTTAGATATTCTGAAGGCAGAGACTTACCAGTATGATTTATTCTTAGGGCCGCAAATCATCAAAATAAAGAATAGTTGGACTTCTTGTTGTCTACCCTTAAAATATGTGATGAGGTTTATTGTAAAAGGCAGAATACTTTGACGAGAATAAATCATCCCTAAGGCTCCCCATGAATACTTGCAGTATTTAAGGTTAAGATGCAAAATCCTTAATGCAGTGCATGAAGCCACAGGTGCAAGAGAGCAAACCCCCCCTCCCCCACGGAAAAGCACTGCATGCAGCAGGACTGGGGAAAGGCAGTGCTGAAGCGAGATTCCTTTGAAAAGTAAACATCTCTCCATGAAGCTGAGCACTCTGTTCTTACAGGGACAAATGCGAATGGAACCATCCAAATTGAAGAGAGCCACTGAATGCTGAAATCACATAAGATTAACACTTCAAATCAGTGTGCAGATGTCTTCATACAATGGACTCTGCCTTGAATGCCTGTCCTCTCTACCCCCAACTTTACATAAAAAAAAAAAAAAAAAAAAAAAGACTGAAAAAGAGCAAAGGGTACTATAGGGTACTATGCAGCACCTTCCCCCTATCTCTTTCAAAACATGCATGTTTGTGTTTCACAATTAACAGTGATGACAATGCCGTGCCATCTAAGATGTCGTGATAAAAATGAGAGAGTTTTAAGGTAGCACAGTCGGAGGCTGTAATTAGAAGAAACAACAACTTACGGTTGGTAACAACTGTATTGTCCACATTCCTGAAACTGATCATCCTATTCTCAGAAGAGAGAGCAGAGTTAAACGCCAGACAGTGCTTTTAGAATCAGGGACAGGGTCTGCCTGTGTGTCTCATGCAGGCCTGGAACTCACTATGTGGCCCAAGCTGGCCTCCACTCTAGCGTCCCTCCTGCCTCAGCATTCCAATGCTGGGATGGACTACTCTGGACTCATCACACGCTGGGTTATCAGAGTCCAAAGCTACTTGTTATCCAAAATATTCTTACTGACGACTCCCAGCGTTTTACTCTCTAATCCTTAAATAATTGTTGCACTAGCCATTAAAAATCCAGGAGTTCTCCTTGTTAAATGAAACTAACAGAAACATTTATTTTACAAATTTATACGTATTGCCTCTTAGACGTTACAATGGCATTAGCAGTATAAATACAAAAAGAGGCATTTTGTGTACGTGTGCAATTATAAACAGCTGAACCACTGTACTGTACTAGGGCGTCTAGGAAGTGTGCTGGCTCCCAGGAGGAAGTGACTAACTTCAAGAAGTCAGTAGAACCTATACAGAAGACATGAATGACATTTGAGCTAGTCTTTCCAGAAGGAAGACTATTGATTCTATATCAGCCTTTAATCATTTGTTCAGACTGGTTCATGAGGTTGCTTATCCACATAATTGTGAGGAGCCAGCATAGGAGAAGCTAAAAACTAGCAGGTGTTCTTCCTGAGATGAGTCTGCCTTGGATTAAAATCTACGGCAGCTCTGGTAGGCAAGACCCAGGAGAAATCCATTTTAGGAAATATTCCTGCTATTAATATGAGTTTCCTGTTATTATTAAATATATAACTATCACTAGGTATTAGCCCACTTTTGAGCAGATCTTTGCAGACCTATGAAGATGTACTATCTTGTAGTAATGCTATATAGACAAATAGATAATAATTCTATAGAATTCAAATATTTTAGGAAGAAAAATTTTAGAGATGGTCTTAGTTGCTAGAAAGATGGAATAAAGTAATCTCTGAAATAATTTTCTAAAGAAGTAAGAAGGTATAAAAAGAACAGAGAAAAGAAATAAAGTTGTTGGCTTGGGGAGCCATCCATCCCTCCATCCATCCATCCACCTACCCATCCATCCCATCCATCCTTCCACCCATCCATCCATCCAAATATGTATGTTTGTTTGTCTATCTGTTTGTGCATAGGGTATATGTGTACATGTCTAAGCATGCATGAATACTTGTGGAGTCAATTGTGACAGACAGTTGAGCCCAGCCAGAGTGTGTATACAAATGTTTGAATGTGTACATGTCTGTGCATATTGGCCTGTATACAGCATCCTAATTCTTTTCCTTCCCTTCCCCTCTAGTTCATAAAGAGTTACCCAGCCAGGACAGTGAAGGGCTTCTGGCTGCCTGGCCAGAAAAGGGAGTACTAACAATAAATCACTTAATTCTCTGCTGCTAAACAGTATGTGTTAATTGCCAGATATTAGCACTTGTTAAAGCACGAGTAATAAAGAGTTAAGATTTTAGAGCTTAATAAAGCACAGCACAAAAAATAGTTGTTTTTAGCACTTAGTGAAGCACAAAACAGCAAGAGTTAAGTTTCCCTAATGCTTATTTAAGCATAAAGAGTTAAATAAAGCACAGAGAGTTATAATGTTTAATAAAGCACAGAGCTAAAGAGAAAAGAAGCCAGTGTTTTTAACCATAGAATAAACAAGGAAGTTTTTAGAATTTTTTAGAAGTCACCAGCAAGCATTCAGTAGAGTTAGAGAGCTAGAAGGCCAGAGACCATCAGCCTTTAAAGCAACCTTTGACACCGTGCCCCACTTCAAGCCCATTCCAGGCCAAGCAGGCTCCCAGCACATAATGCAAGGAAGTGGTTGAAGAAAATACCCTCTCTGAGCATCCTGGGAAAGTAGCAGGGATCCGTGGGAGAGAAGCACTGCTGGGAGTGGTGAATCGAGAGAGTGACCAAGGTCCTTTTGCCAACTCTGCCCTCACTACTCATCAACACACCCCAGGGCTTTTTAATATTCATGTCACACTTAGGCAAAATTTACCAGTGACCAAATGGGTCAGTCACCGACTCTTAAGATGTTACAATTGAACAACAACATATACAAATATGTAGAGAGTCAGTAGGCTAAGGTTTGAAAGAGCTGGTGATGCTAGCCTCAGGGTGAGCACATGAGCACACAGAGGCCTTCTGCTCCTAGAGTTCTTCTGGCAGGCTTCTGTTTTTTAATAGTTCTAGTGATGATGAGGTGTGTAGTTGAATAGTCTTGAGATTTGGAGAAAGTCTTTGCAAATCTTAAAATAAAAAAATCAATCTGAAAACTAGAATTTGGAATGAATGACTGCTCTCATCATACCACCTGTAAGTATTGATGATCTCGGATCACTTCGGTCATTGGTATGATACCACCATCCCAGACTGGAAGTACACATTTGAAAGCCATTCTTCAAAATATCATAGGTGTGTTGCCAGATAAAATACAGGACTGCTGAGATTTCAATTGCAGATAAGGAATGAAGATTTTCAATACAATTATGTTCCATGTGATATTTGAATTGTAAAATATCAAAATATTATATTTCTGTGCTCTGTGTTTGAAATTAAAATTTGAATATGCATTTTATAAAACTTTATAAGTCTAGTGTCCTCACTTCCAAATCTGCTTTCCTTTGGAATGTAGGTACTGGAAAATGAAACTGTGAGTCACCCATAGATCCCTAGAGCCAAATGAAACTCACACATGAATGAGGACTTTATTTATTGAAAGGGAATTCTTTGTCAGAAATATGTGGAGAGAGTGCTGTGTAACATCCCAGGAAGCTATTAAGAGCTACAAAAGCAAGAGAAACCTCTCCGTTGGGCTGAAAAAGATGGCGAGGTTCAGACAGTATGTGGAAGAGAGCGGGGTGGGGGGGGGCGTCACTCCAGAGTGCGTGGCTTGAGAGTGGGGGTGGGAAAGTTAGAAGACAGCTGGTATTCAGTTTGACTATGAGCTGCGTGGGTGAGGGACAGCAGCAGAGACTGGGAAGCTAAGGCAGGCTCTAACCCAGGGAGCCATGCCAGAGCTACTAGGAGTGGGGGATGGAAGTCTTGATGAGATAAGGAGTTCGACTTGATTTGTTTGATCCTTGATGAAATTGCACCCTGCTATATCAAGGGAGAGGATCAAGATCACCCCTAACTACCCACCTTTAAGGAAGCCTCAGGCCATTTGTGTTGTCTTTAACATATCTCAAGAAATATATAAAGTAGAAGGGAGATATGATAAAGAAACTCACCAAATTAGATGTAAAAAGATCCTGAGTTCGAATCACATGGCACACCCCCATGATGTCATTTCCTGTCTCTGAACTGCAATTAACATAAAAGAGACTAACAGTGCTCTTGTTATGCCTGGATAATATGAGTAACCTTTGGCACACAGGGGGGGCTCACTACATAACCAGGTAAGTTACTTATTACTCAGTCCATTTTAGCCACTAGAGAGTCTTACTTTATGTAACGAATGTACTCTTTATAGGTAGAAAACTTTGTTTCAAAATGATCTCATTCCTCTTCATAAAGAAGTGGCCTTTAGGAGGTGAATGTAGCTCAGTAGTAGGTGTGTGTTCAGCATGTCTGGTGCCTGGGTTACATACCAGCACCATAAGGACGAAAACAATAGAAAGAAGTGGTCAGGGAACTGGAGAGATAGAGAAGGAAAGAGGAGCTTTTGAATGAAGATTCGCATACCTATTTGGATTAAAAACAAAAACAAAACCAGAAAACCAGAAGTAAATATTTGGAATATTTGGTCCCAATAATTTCCTTATATTGATTTGCTCAACACCAAAGACACCTAGATCTCCTTCCTAACTGCAAACCCTCACAGTCAGACTAGAAGCCCCAAGAGGAATTTGTGCCTTTACTTCATTCTGAAGGGAAACTCAGAACTACAACTTGATTATCTGTGGTCTGACTAAACCATCTGAAAGCTGTAGTCATCGGGTGAATCAGAGTCTCACACATGCTGAGCATTTGATGAGTTTAGCAGAACCCTTGGCCTCAGGACCTGGGAAAGCCAGAGTGATGATAAGCACATAGTCACAGGACAGATTTTTCTTTGTAAAGACACATTCTGGGATCTGGAGGGATAGCTCAATGGTTAAGAGCACTTGCTGCTTTCCAAAGCAGCCTGGTTCCCATATGGTGATTCAGTCATCTGTAACTCAAGTTCCAGGGGGATCTGATGCCCTCTTCTGGCCTCTACAGACACCACACACACACACACACACACACACACACACACACACACACACACACACACACACACGTGTAATATTCTGGATAACTCAAAGTGTTTCTGGTTTTCCTCCTGCCCCAAACTTCACCTCAGTCACCTTCATTTATATAAAATAGGCTACAGCAGCAAAATATGTCTTCCAATTACCCAGAATATTCTGTGCTAAGTCAAAGCCTAAACTCACCAGGCCTTAAAATGTGTGTTTGTAGGCAGTGTGCCTCCTACTTTGTCATTTTTCATTCAAAAATGCGTTGCCAGTGCCTGCCTTTATCCATCTGTTCTCCTCCGCGAGTCCTGCTGAATGTATGGAGCAGGTTGGCAGCTGAGGAGGAAGTACCCTTTGCCTTGCCTTCCCCACAGGCTTGCAGTTTGGTTATCCCAATGCAAGCAACTTGAGCTGTGCCCTTGCTTGTCCTCACATTAGAAAAATGGAGCAGCTAGTCCAGTTTCCAGAAAGATGACAAAAGCTCAAAGTCAAAGAAACAAAAGAAAATAAAAAGCTCCCTCTAGTTTTCAACTGAAACATTACTTCTCTCTACAGTCACCTCCATTTCTACCAGACAATTAGTTTGCAAAATGAATTTTCAGTACTTTCCTTGTATCTATAGGGAGTGTGTTTCAAGAACTTTCGATGAATGCCTGAATTGGCAAATAGTTCCAAACCCTTTATAACGCCATTTTCCCCCAATCCATGCCTAAATTCAGTTTCTAAACTTGGAACAATAAGAGATTAAAATCAATAACTAATAATAAAATATAATATTTTGGCATAATCTGGAGCTAAAGCCTTTCAAGGCTAGAAAGCCAAGCACTTGCTATCAGTTGCTATGGCAGGGCGACGGTTTCTTTTTGCTTTACAGCTTTATGTTTACTCTATTTCTGTGAAGAGGAGAACTTAGTACTTTTTAAAAAGTGATGGATGGGTCTGGAGAGATGGCTCAGAATTTAAGAGTACTTGCTGCATTTCTGGAGGGCCTGGGTTCAATTCCTACCACCCATATGGTCACAAAGGCTCGGATGCCTCTGGCCTCTGTGGACACTGCACGTGTGTGCTACACAGAAATGTATGAAGTCAAAACAGCAATATACACAAATGAAGTATGAAAATAAAATGTGGTGAGAAGACTCAGCAGGTAAATGAGCTCGCTTGATACTAACAACTGGAGTTTGGGCCCAGGACTCCTGTAAGCTGTCCTCTGACTCTCTCTCTCTCTCTCTCTCTCTCTCTCTCTCTCTCTCTCTCTCTCTCTCTCTGAAATATAATGAGGCAGTCAATATCAGCCAAGTATTCTTGTCTCTGGATGTATAGAGTAGAGTAGGGTATAACAAAATTTGTAAAAGATAACTAGGCAGTTTAAGGGGTAAAGTTATGTTTTCAGTTTTAAATTATTATGCTTACAAGATTTATAAAACAAAAAGCCCTTTAACCTGTAAGCCCCAAGGACAGATGACTTCCTGGAATGCTGGGGGCTATTCATGCAAGATAACTAGCTTGATCACATGTAGGGAGATATATAGGCAGAAATTACATCAGGCTCCCCACAACTGGACAAAGGTAGGAAGTACATAGCCTTGTTGGGTTTGCCTTTATAAGTGCTTGACTAACAATTCACAACCATTCTCTGGGAATCCCAGGTATGGACCCAGCCAGTGTCCATTGTCCTGGATGGTATTTAATAAAGCTTGCTTCATATTTGACTCAAAAATTATTGTTGTGGTCTTATTCCCACCTGGTGAGATTAACAGCAGTCATTATCAACAAACTATTTCTGTCACCGAATCTGGAGACCGAGTAGATCACTGTATAACCTCCTTCAAAAGAGAGAGGGGACAACTTGCATCTGTCCACCAGGGAGCTCATGGGGTGGTTAGCCTTAGATTCTCGGGAGACAAATGGCCCAGGATGCATCTGCCATCTAATAAAAATGAGGAAGATAATAATTCTGATTTGTAAGACTACTTGAAGAGTTAAACAAATTGGACCATGTAATTTGCTTCAAGCAAGACCTAACAGGCAGTAATCATTTTATAAATTATAGTTGTTATTTTGTGAGTCAGACTATTAAACTGATGTGTTGATGAAGCAATGCTTGCACACATGACTCCTCCCACCCCGCATGGATGCATACGTATGTGTGTCAGCCAACAAAGGATAGTATGGCTCTAAAACAAGCGGCAGTCTTTGTTTATTTAGTCGTTCATTCATTTTACACCTCCATCCCCCCTCTCCTCCCAACCCCACCTTTACAAATCCTCCCTACATTACCTCTCTTCTTCTCTGCAGAGTAAGGGAAGACCCACTTGGGTACCATCCCTCCCTAGGACATCCCATTGAAGTAGGCCTAAGTATATCCCTGCCCACTGAGATCCAACCAGGCAGTCTAGGTAGGGGAAGGGGATTCAATGGCAGCAACCTAGTCAGATAGACTTTGCTCCAGCTGGTAGGAGACTCACATGAAGTCTGAGCTACACATCTGCTACAAACGTGTAGGGGGCCTAGGTCCAGCCCCTGCATGCTCTTTGGTTGGTGGTTCAGACTCTGTGAGCCCCCATGGGCTCAGGTTAGTTGACTCTGAACATCTTCTTGTGGTGTCCTTGACCCCTCCAGCTCACTCAGTTCTATCCTCCACTCATCCACCAGACCCCCAAGCACCACCTGATGTTTGGCTGTAGGTCTCTGTATCTGTTTCCATCGGCTGCTAGATGAAGCCTCTCAGAAGAGAGTTATGCTAGGTTTCTACCTTCAAACATAGCAGAGTATAACTAACAGTGCCTGAGATCGGCTATTTCACATGGGATGTGTTCCGGTT
The DNA here is from genome assembly GCA_028551405.1 of Uromys caudimaculatus. Classification (NCBI taxonomy): domain Eukaryota; kingdom Metazoa; phylum Chordata; class Mammalia; order Rodentia; family Muridae; genus Uromys; species Uromys caudimaculatus. The sequence goes on along the minus strand of CM052711.1, from coordinate 23,038,912 downwards.
GGGCCAGTCACGGTTGGCCACTCCCTCAATCGGCCCTCCATCTTTGTCCCTATGTATCTTGTAGGCAGGACAAATTTTTGGTTGAATGTTTTGTGGGTGGGTTGATGTTCACCTCCCTCCACTGGAAGTCCCACTGGTGATGGCCACTTCGGTCTCTATTTTTCCTGCTGGTAGATATCTTGGCTAGTGTCACCCCCATAGATTCCCCAGTGTCTCTCCATCCCAGGTCTCCAGTTTGTCCCAGAGATGCCCCCACCCATTTCCAGTCTCACTCCCAGCCCTCCCCTGCCTCTTCCTGCCCACACCTTACATAAATACATTCTAAAATGCTTGCCATTTTTAGGACCACTCTTATTATAAATAAGTGCTTTCAGTTGGCTGGCAGCTCAGGGTATCAGATTTAACCTTTGCTCTGTGAAACTGTAAGAGAGAAAGCAGGTTTCTTTACACTTGAAATCCTATCTTGGTTTCTCAAATTATGAAGCCTCAAAGCCTGACAATGTGGAAAAATTCCTTTATGTGCATATGAACACAGATTTCTCAGACTGATTGTCACATGAGAAAATATAATGTTGATATAAGATTTGTTGTAGGAGAATAAATAAACTTCTGCTGGCAACAAAGAAAGGCATAATTCAATCACTCTAAAGAAAGATCTCTATAAATACATTGGGATGCATGGCTTCATAAACAATAAATTTTAGGCAGCTCCTGGCAAGCCCTGTGCAATGTTTCTGTGAGACAGTTTAAAGTTCTACCAAGCCAGAAGATAATGAAATCACATAATCAGAATTTTATGTCAGGAAGAAGCCTAAAAGATCAATTAGCCAAACCATAGTATCTCATACTATGAAATATCAGATTCACAAAGATTACTCTTGGAAGGTCTTGTTACCTTGAGTCACCATTGTTAAAGAAATAGAAAGCAATGATACTTGTTAAAGGGAGACATTACTGAGGACCATGAGGAACCATTGCAGCGGGTCCTTGCACCTGGGGACAGTGGGCTTAATCCAAATACAGTATAGATAGGCGGGGATTTATAGTAAGGAATAGGTGGGGGAGGGGTGAAAACCTAAGGGGTATGGGAGACTTCGAGTAAACCAAATTAAGTAGAATCTCACCAAACTAAGTGGAATCTCACCAAACAGTCCGTGGTGATCAGATGGTACTCTGGGGATGGTGAAACATGGAAATCTAGTCAGATTTCAAAGATGGGATTTCTGGCTAAAATGACTTAGCAGGGTTCTTCTGCTGAAAGTGGATACAGGGAAGTACATGGATTAACCTGGTGGGAGACATACAGCCTGACTAAAGTTTGGCCAAGCACAGCGTCTCTGACATTGTCAAAACTGCAGTTGACTTCAAAGCAACAAAGAGAGAATAAGTGCCTGTTGTTAAGGGACACAAAGGCTTGGGAGCAAAGGTCAGGTTGATCTTACTTTTTATTTTGTCATCTAATTAGAAAGTCCTGCATTCTGTGTATTCCATGGTTTTAAATTCCTAATAAGAAAAAGATAAGGTTAAAAACCAAGTAAAATAACATTTGATTACATTATTTTAAGTAGTGAGATATATAAATTCCACTACTTAGAGACTCTACAGCCTTTACAGGGGAAGGTGCTACAAGAATTGACCACACTAAGATATCTTTCAAGAGCGTTCTAGAAAAGGTAAATGATTGGACAAAGGCACAGGGTATTATGTGTATGGGAACAAACGACAAAAAAATTGATCCAATTTCTACCAAAAACCTTAATATAGTTTACAGATTGATACTAAATAAATGATTTTTGCTCAGGAGAGTAATAAGAAAACAGGGAGGATGCATTTGAGGAATTCTAGTTACAGTGACAAATTAAAGACTTCCCTCTGAGAAATACACTGAGAATAATAACCAGTTGAAAGTAATCCAAGAAGTTAACGTGAAAGCGCTGTGCAGTGTGAAATAGTACCGTGCAGAGAGCGGTTGTCGGCAGATCCCATCAAGACAGTTACCCAGAGCTGCAAATAGAAAATGAATTATCTGTTAATCAGAATATTAGAGGAGTCATGGGGGGGGGGATACACAATGTCTCTCCCATCCAAAAGGCAGGAGGAAGAGGTGGGAGGATACTTGCCCCAAAGGACTTAGAAGGGATTCTCAGAAACCTCGTCTGTAACATGTAACCCACGGACCTGGACCAAACAAATGCATTCTGAAGACCAGAGCGTATAACCATTTGATTGGACGTTTCCCACTGTATACAGTTATTTACGAAGTAAAAAGCTCGGTCCTGGATCATTGTGGGATTCCTTAATTCCGCCACTCAAGAGAGCTGAAAGCAGGAGAGAAAGCATAAAGCAGATGGAAGAGCGACAGGTCGGGGCTGGGGCGTGTTCCTACCCAAATCAAGTCCAAGGGAAGGATTAGGTGGAGACTAGGGCTGAACATAGAGACAGCTCTTAGATTTTCCTTGACCCAGCCCTTTTCATAAAGGAGCTGCCTGAGGAAGGCAAGGCATAGGGGAACCTGTGACAGTCACAGTTTCAGTATGAAACATTAATTTTTCACTTATCCTAGAGGAAAGAAACAAAAATGATAACGTTATAAGAGCAGAGAAACTGAAGATTTTGTGAAGAAGAAGTCTGAGACAGTATCTTTACCTGGAGTAATGCCTCCATTTGGCCCTTCCTCTTCTGCACAAGGATCTTATCCCCAACGCTGCTTCTACAAATAATAGATTTCCTCCTCAAAAAATTCATAAATAGCACTGAGAATGTGTCTAACTATTATAGAAGTGAAAATAAAAGGGACAATGGGTACTCTCTCCTCAAAAAAGCAGAATCCATAAAAATTCAATTTGCATGTGGTCCTGCAGGTGTGAAAATAAAGAGACGTTAAAGACAATGAAAACTGGGCTTGCAGAGATGCAAGGAAAGAAAAAGGAAGGCAAAAATAAAATCGCGTTCCTCAAAAAGTTAAAAAAAAATAACCTCTACAATGTATCTGAGTCACTTTTTAAAAATATGATAATTGGTATAAAGAGCAAGTTTGGTACAATACTATCTTGCAAAACAAGAAAGAATGAAAGGAAAGGTAATTAGGGAGATTATTTTGAAGATTACATTAATGACATCCAATATGAGTAATAACTAAGAAAAAAATGGGAAAAGAAAATAGGGTAAAATACAGTGGGTGAATTAATTACTATAACATAAATAATGAATTTGAATATGTACACACATGCATTTGTGTGTATATACATATGTGTGCAAACACCATAATAATAATTGCTCTTGTATTTTTTCAAGGAAAACAAAACACAAAAGAACAAGAGTGAATGACTAAGCTTGCAGGAAAGAAGACAAAGACTTAACAGTGATATCTGGAACATGGACTGTACAAATTACCCATATCCTGGACAGATTGGAGGAGCCCATGAATAGCGAAGAGTGAGCTAGGCCCCACCCAATCACATCACTGATGGACAGAACTGGTATGGACGCACAGAAGAACATGGGAAGGTTTGGTGTCCATCAAAGTGGGGAAAGACCTGCAAACAACCTATCTATGGAGTGTATTCCTCAGCTCTGACATGTGATTTCTGACACGAAGCAGTCCTCTGACAAACTAGAGATGCAACAGTTCAACTCAGCTTGGCTAATATCTAGAAAACACCAGCATTGATCCTTATAAATTGAAAAGTCCAAACACACAAGACTGTCCCCGCTTCAAATTCCAGTTGTAAATTCCAAGCCACCAATGCTTCTGATCAACCAGTTATAAATTCAAGGTTCCCAAAGACCTGATCTTCATGATCAACAATCTGTTAGGGTGGCCTACAGATCAAGATTTACCTTACTAGTTTGTTACAAAGAGATCCGAGCACAAAAGCTTCTGTACCCAGGGAATTGGGTTGTGCTCTCTCCTGACATGTGGGTGCATTCACCAAGCCAGATCTCTGAATTGCATTATTCAACAAGTTTTATAGACCTAAGTTCAGGTCACTTGTCTGGCTCATTTCCCATGAATGGATGAACGAGACTGAAAGTTCCAGTCTTCAAATTACTTGTCTTTTTGGGTAATCAGCCTTGCCTTAAGGTTTTCTAGGAGCCGTTTATCACCTCATTAGTGTAAGCTCAGCTGGGATCCCCAAGATGGGCAAAGGTGTATTCTATACTGAAGGAAACCCAAGGATGTGGGCAGTCTGTGCTAGGAGTTATGGAAAAACCATTTTTAAAAATTATTATCCTCACCAACCCACAAATAAATCCACCAGCAAAAATTGGGAAATTCAATTGGCCTTAGGTGTTTAAGTTAGTCTTTGGTTCAACACGTAGGTTATATAGCAAGAAGCACTAAGAAGACAGGCTTGAATATGCTACGGCGCAACCAAGTGCCTTCTGATTGTATCTGAGACCTTCTCCAGAGAACGGAATTTCATGACTGGTACTGTGGAATCCTAATCAAAGCCCCATGGCTGAGAGGTAGGCCCTAAGGTATTACAGGCTATGGCTATTTTGTTCAATGGTCTTTTATGTTTATACCCTTAGACCTGGGTTGCTCTTGTCACATTGATCAGAGAAGCTTCTTTGTGAGGCGGGCAGCAGTTAATACAAAGACATATAATTGGGTAAAATGTTGAGAGCAAGAGACTAAGTGCTCATCCCTAAACGGGATGTTTTCATCAACCTATGCCACCTACCCCACTAAGGATCAGAATACCACAGAGGAGGAGGTGGGGAGAATGTAAGAGGCAGAAGATGTGTAAGAGAGCTGTAGAAATACTGTCCTCTGGACATGACATGACCGTTGCAGTCATGAATGCACAGCAGCTTTGGTTACTTGCGCTATGGTAATCCAGCCCAAATTCCCACATAGATGGTGTAGGTGATCTCCAGCCACTACCCGATTCTGAAGAGCCATTGACATTAGATAGTTGACAGAGAAGAGATAATCATGGTTAACAAAGATGTGGCCACCGGTAGAACTCCCATCCTCCAGTGGATGGCCCTGCACCTATGCACAGGAAGAGGAAGACATGAACTTGGGAGGAGAAGTGCTGAAGGGTATGGAGAATGTAGGGGTGAGAAGATGGGGGAGGGTAAGATCACAGTGCATTGTCTACAAGTGTGAAATTCGCCAGAATATAGAAGGTTTGCAATAAATAAGAGGGGTGCCCCAAATGGCACGCTGAATCTCAGCATGCAACGACAAAAACATTGAAGAAAATGAAAAAGAAAATTCTCCTGGTAAGAAACACTTGCCAGTTATGTACTTTAAAAATGACCCGTACTGAGCATACATTGTCTTACAACTCAGCACCAAGAAGGTAAACAGTTAAAATTCCAAATGCACAAAACATCAGGAATACAGCTCCCCGAAGATGACATTAGATAATATCTTCACAGTATTCATCCCTAGGGAAATACAATAGAATGTGGCTACCCAGATGGCTGTAATCAAAAGAGGCAAGATGAGGCATTGGTGAGGATCTGGCACACAGGGAAGCCACTTGCCCTGTTGGGAGAAATGTGAAATACTGGGACCACTTTGGAAAACAAGCAGCTTCCTAAAATAATTTAATTCCCTTCTATGACCTAGCTGCGACACCCTTAGAAATCTAAATTAGAAAAATGAAATAATAGCCAAGCACAGAACTAGATGAGAATACTCATACCATCAGGATTCATAACAGCCTCAAGGTAGGAATGTCTAATTGTGCATCAGATGATGTTAAAGATTGGTGTCTACATACAAAGGAACAGCATTCGCTAGGAGAAAGGGAGGGTGACAGCTAGCACGACATGGATGTCTGCCAACTCAGGTTCTTATAACAAGATGCTATAGACTGAGGGGTTCAAACTATAGACATTTCTTTCCCATAGTCCAAGAAGAGGGCGTGTCAGATTCCATGTGTGATGAGCACCCTTTTCTTGGTTGGTAGAGAACCATTTTCTCAAATCTTAGCATTGCATGAAGAACACATTTTAGTCTTTTTCTCTCATAAAAAGTCTAAAATTTATGGTGCTCTGAGTATTTGCGTATCATTTTGTACTACCTTTTATTTTTCTCATTTAGATGTGGTAGACTCAAAGTATTTTAAAAAGCTACCTCAAGTATTGCCCAAAACTAATTGTTTCCCTGAAAGGCCTTTCTCCCAAGGTCATTCTTCTGGAGTTTGGGATGTCAGCACAGTGAGTTTAGGAGAGAGAAATTTAGTCCACATCAATGAATTAACCTTGGAAGACCTGGAATATTCCAGATGCAAAAGTCTGCATGTTCTGTGCTTCCACTTCAATGAACTAACTAAAGAAAGAGACCTCGTGGAGGAACAAAACAGTGGTTAGCTGGCTGGAGCCTGGCTGAATGGAGCTTGTGGGACCGGGCCCTGGTAGTAACTATGAGTGCTTGTTACCCATGGGACTGAGAGAAAATTTTGAGCAGTTCTAAAATTGCTAATAATCACAAAACTATAAATCACTGAATTATGCATTTGCAGTGGATAAAATGTATATACTATTAAGAGTAAATCTTAAACTGTGTCTTTTTAAAAAATTTTAGCAATCCACAAGGCCTGGGAGAGACCAAAGTCTCCAGAGAAGCCAGGCTTTGTATATTTGGATAAAAGAAATTCTTTTCCTTTCTCATCGTCTGACTTGATTAACCCTGCTTGCAGAGAAACAAGTTTATGGGAATTTTAAATGCTTAGTTCCCAAGAGGATCTTTAAATTTTCTGTTGTCCCTGGAGGAGACATCTAAATAGCATGTGTGAATTTCATTAACAAATGAAAACTGAAGAATTTTTTAAACCGCTCTTCCGGCATAACTTACCAGCAGTTCAGTGTGTTTTCCCCACAGTCTCTCTTCTCAACAGGTACTCACTTTCTGAAAGGTCCACAGAGTGGACCACAAGGCTCGTGTGAGTTCTTTTAGCTAAGAACTATGCAGAGGGTACAAATGATGGGGCTGGAGACATGGTTCAGTGCTTCGGGGCTTGCTCCAGGTCATGAGACACTGCATTCTCTTTTCTCAACATGGAGAATGGACAGCAAATATGCCTGAGAGAGAGTCAGAAGTAGCAAGGCCAAGTACAGTCCTTTTACCTCACTAAGTCCCAAGTTGTTATATAGTAATTCTTTAGAACTTAATTATATAGATTCCCTATTTAATTGATTAGCTTGAGTATAGGTTCCTTTTCAGTTCAATTTGACAGATTTCTCTTTTTCAAACATGGTCTCCCTATTTATCCACTGGCTAACCTGGAACATGCTATGTAGATCAGACTGGTCTTGAACTCAAAAGGGATCTGCCTGTCTCTGTCTCCTGATGGCTGAGATTAAATATGTATACAATCATATCCATCCAATATGAAAGATTTCATGTAATATCAATATATAAATTTGTATTAATTCCATTCATTAAGGGACCAAAACAATTGCTCCATGGAAGTAGAGAGTAGAGTCAATCTCATGCACATGTAGAAAAGTGATTAGATTGTCTTAAAATTATACTCAAAACAAAAATAAAACAGAGATTAGTAGTAGATCAGAAAACTATCAGGCTACTTTCTGTCTTGTTAGTAATAATTGGATTATAGGCATTTGAAATCTTTAGTTTTCTCTTTTTCATACATTGAATGGAGTTAGTTATAACATAATAGTTACAATGGTACTGCTGCACTGAAGAAAAAAAAGAAAAGAACATTAACATGTAGCCAATCTTAACATCTCAGGTCCTGCAGCAAATGACAGGATCTTTGCACGAATAATTTACATTTCCCTGTCTTAAAGTCCCAAACTGACTCAGGACCATAAGCCTTCAAAGTGAGCTGAAGAATCCTGATCTCAGGAGAGCTTGGGGATGAATCACTGCCTCCTTCTGTCTCGCTCCATTCTAGTCAGGGAACGCTTCACTGTCGTAACCGGTCTCCTGTATGTTCAATATCTCAGCCCTTTTGTGAGCTTGCTCTAACGGCTACAGAGTAATGGGAGAGCTGGGCATTCTTTCGCCATTTCTGCGTTACTTCACCAGCTGCTTCCTGGGTAAATTCCCACCATGACTTCAGCATCCTCACAAAGACTGCTCTTTAGAGCCCTAGGTCTAAATAATGTCCGCTTAACTTCTAGGGTCCTGTTGGGAAACAGATAGCTAATTTAATTTCTTCAGACATGGGAGTATAAAACCTTTCTGCAAGGTTGCCTCACCCCATGGATACACCTGTATGCACGGATATTTGGGCATCCTCATTCTCATCCACACAGGCAAGCAGATTACCTTCTCATGTCCACTCAGACCCAACCTGCCAAATATTTGCATGCAATATGTGAGTGCATTATTTGGACACCAAAACTCAGATTATCCTAGAAGTCCTTTTCTATCCCATGCATCTCTCTGTGAGAAGGTACAAATGCACCATCTAAAGATCAAGAGTAGGCCCACTGATTTTCTTTTTCTTTTTGACAATGTCTCACTATGTAGCCCAGGTTGGCTCCTTGCTCAGGATATTTTCGAGTCAACATTCCCAGTGTTGGGATTACAGTGTTTAGCAACCACCGTTTTAGCAGTTCCGCTGACTTTGTAATATGTTACCTTGCTTAGGCCAAGTCTCGACAGATGCCCACTAGGCAAGCACAACACCCAGAGGAGTAAACCCAAGTCCCTTTCTCTAGCTCCAGCCCAATTTCACGTTAACCTCTTTCTACATGTAGGCTCAAGGACAATACCCACAAATACTATGTATATTGCTTTAGATATTTTCAGGAATAGTAATAACACCCTATATCACTAACCATTTATACTTCTGTGTTATATTTACTTTTTTCCAGCAGTGGTTTATCTTTCAGATCTCACTGGGTCCTCTTCAGAGACACATCCTTGGACTTCAGTTCTCTCCTGACTGAAGAAGTTGGTTGGTGCTGTGTGAGCACGGTAAAAGCAGAAAGCGCTTCCTGTCTGAAAGTCATATACTACTCAGGTGTGTTTTACTGCTACTACCTATGATATTGTTTGAAAATGTGCCTGACCATGCATGGTCAGAGCAGACATGGAGCTGTCTGTCATGAAGAAACTTTATCTTCACAGATTCCTAGAAATTCAAGCCACAGACTCTAAAGACCCTGGAGGGGACCACTCAGAGTTCGTGTTGTGGTTATCTCAGGAAAAAAAAATAGACAGATAGCTTAGGCATCCTACAAAAGCTTACAATTGTATCCTTTGAATACATCTTTAAGGCTGTGGACTGGGACAGTGGTTCTTAGAAGCTACAATCTTGCCCCAAGGCGCATTACTGGAGTATCAGCATGGTGTGTACTGTCTGATAAAGCACCTAGTCAAACTCGATGTGTTGGCATCTGCTTGTAAATCCAACACTTAAGAAGCAGGATCATCACAAGTTTGAGACTAAACTGGGCTCAAATAAACAGCTAGCAGTTTGGGTTTTGTAGTCTGTATGTGGGTAGTTTGCTTTCTTTGGGACTTAACTAGTACTATGTATGGTAGTCTTTCCAGTATCAAAGCATCAAATGCCAGAGCATCAAAGACATAATCAATGCTGACCACACAATGAAGGGATTGTATGAAGTAACCTTTAATGTCTCTTAACACACTCTTGTCCTAAAGAAAAGACTTCCTGGCTCCAATATTATATGCTTCAAGATTTATTTTTATGATGATGAATAATAACCATAGTTAAACCGAGACTCCCAGTTTGGAGGGTGGTGTTTATGTCTGGGACAACCACTGTTTTCTTACAAAGAGATAAGCTGACAGCTTTACAACCAAAGCACTTAGTGTCACTTACACATTTCTTCCTCAATGGGATTTTAACAGATAAAGCAAGTTGAGTTATCTAGAAAACCCTGGGAAGTCTAGGGAATTAAGAAGATGTAAGACAGATGTCATTACAAAGTAATGAGGATGAAAACCAGCTTGATTTGAGTTTCAGCCCAACCCAGGCTCCACGAAACCCTGCCAAAAGAAAGAGAGAGAGAGAGAGAGAGAGAGAGAGAGAGAGAGAGAGAGAGAGGGAGGGAGGGGGAGAGAGGAAGGAAGGAGAGAGTGGAAGAAAGAATGGGTTAAGGAAAATGAGTTTAGAGCTTAGAAGACAGCAATGAAGATATACATTGCTCTAGGTGAATAAGCCATCAGACATAGAAAAGAAAAAGAACTTAATACTGATCCAGAGAAGAAAAAAAATCTTCCTTCTCCCTTGTCTAAGTAGAAACAGTCCCCTGAACCTGGTAGGGGGCGCCTGCCTGCAATCCCAGCACTCAGGAGGCTTCAGCAGACAGATCCTGAGTTGGAGGCCAGCATGGTTACATAGTAAAGCCCTACCTCAAAAACAGAAGAAAACAAAACAAAATCAAAATGAAAATAGATGTGTAAATAGCATAGATAAATATGAATTTGAATAAATTATAAGTCTGTAGACTCGGAGGTAGATAGTAAATTATCCCACAAACCTAAGGCACATGTGTTCAATAGTTACTATCACAGAGGCCAGGCATTCCAAGGCCCAGATTCAGCTGCTTGTTTGGATTGCTGCGGGGGAAAGACTTAGGATTGAAGAGATGAAGTTTAGATTGTCGGATAGGTTATCTGCATTAGGCAACCATTGGTGATCTTGGAAGAAATTGGGGAAAACCACAGACTGTGAGTCATACAGAGTTTCAGAATGATAGATAAACAGTGTAAATTATGAACACACCAGCTTTTGTTCAATCCACAGTTCAAACAGTGTTATTACTAGATGAAATTTCACTTAATCTTTATAGCCGATGAGGTAGACTTGACCAGTCATGTAATTTTATAGTCAACGAAAGTGAGATCTAAATTGGGATTTGTCACACCAAAGCACTTGGCCTATGGGTGATGCAGTTGGCCCTCATTTCTTGACTATTGATCTCAAGTTCTTTCCAGGATAACACACTCTCATTGTTGGGATATGATTTTATCCCTTGGAAGCACACATGCATTTGACACCGGGTCTATGATGCTTAACAAAAAAAATATAATAATGTGAAATGTGAAATTAGATAAGTGGTTCTTTCCCAGGAGCCATGGGTTAGAAGGAAGAAGATATCCCCTCAGCTCCTGCCAAGGACAACAAAAGGCCTATGCATACACGTCAGGCAACACGCTCCTGAGCTGCTCCATGGTAAACGTAGGAGCTTCCTGACCTATTATTTGTCTATTTACTATTATTGTTTCTTTTTTGTTTTGGTGTTTTAATAGGGACTTCTGTACCCCAGGCTGACTTCAACCTCACTATGTAGCTAAGGCTTGCCTTGAACTCCTGATTTTCATGCCTGTGCTTCCTGAGAGCTGGGATTACAGGTACACATCATAACTTGTATCTTAACACATGTAATTGATCTCAGTTAGAGCTAGGCAAGAGTATTAGGTAAAGGGGGTCAGGAAGTAGGGTCCAGAGTATACATCACGGTATTTAAAATGACCAGAGAAAGATGGAAATGTCATGTTTTATTGTTTATATCTGTACCATGATTGTTATATCTTTTCAATGACAAAGTTGTCAATAATTATTCAAGAAAATATTTTTTTAAAGACAATATTTTTAAAGTACTAATCTTTTTGGATACAGAGCCCGAATATCTGTTGTTAGGCAACATTAAAATCATTCATTTCTTTTCTGTTTGACTCAACAAAGCTATTCAGCAAAAAACAATCAAACAAACAACCCAGCAGCAATAACAAGCAGAAAGTAGAATTAAATCTTTTATCCCCTTTTCCTATGATGTTTTTCCTCTAGATTCTTCTTGAGACTGATGGTGAAGGAACAGGATTCAACAAGATTCATCTTTGGTTTGGGAGTAGCTAGGGATTCACCTCTAGTCACAGAGCCTAGACAATGGCAGTTGCTCTGCAATTGTAAATAAGTTATACTTAGCGTAATCGATCATTGAAGAAATACTCAGAAGAAGAAAAACACAATGCGACAATGATAGCTTCAAGTACTGAAAACCATTGCCAGAGAGATTTAAAATGGAAGAGAAATGAGCTCAAGAATAGGAAGGGACAATACCTTTGAATGTGGACAGGAGCAAACATTGGAGAGCTCAGGGAGGGGTTTGTCTTGTAAGATTCCCAGTGGAAAGACTCCCATGCTTTTATTCTGAGAGCCTCCACCCAGCAGCTGACTCAGTTACAGATTCCCACAGACAAACAGTGGATGGAGCTTGGGGACTCTTATGGAAGAATAAGGGGAAGGATTGTGGGCCCTACGGGGATAGGGACTCCACAGGAAGACCAACAGAGTTGTCTAACCTGAACCCTTGGGGCGCTCAGAGAATGAATCACCAACCGAACAGCATACACAGGCTGGACCTAGGCCTCCCTGCACATATATGGCAGATGTAGCTTGGTCTTCATGTAGGTCCCAAACAACTGGAGCAGGGGCTATCCCAAAAGGTGTTGCCTGCCTGTTCTTCTAGCTGGGCTGCCTTGTCTGGCCTCAGTGGAAGAAGATGTGTCTAGCCCCTCAGAGACTTGATGTGCCAGCATGGGGGGGATACCCAAGGGTATCCCCACCCATTCAGGGGAGAAGGGGCGGGAAATGGGGAAGGATTGTGACCAGAAGAAGGGCAGTAACTGGGATGTAAAGTGATAAATTAAAAAAATAAAAAAGACTGCCAGGCATTTGGATATAGTGGGATCACAGGAGAGAAGCTAGGAGAAAATTAGAGAACAGCAAATAGCAAATAAAATGAAATGCTAATACTTCCATTTTAGACATCACGATAAGGACCCAAGCTGTTTAGTGCAGGCAACGATGTCTTCTGAGACTACTTTTCTTACTAGTGTGGGTTTGGCTGGAATGGAGAAGCAGACTAGAAATGAACTGTATTCAGGTGCCATCTAGATAAGCAGATATAATGACATTCTTCTCCCTGCCTACTATGGCATTCACCCTGCTCAAAGGATCAAAGGTGAGAGAGAACTTTGATATCAATAGCAGTTACATAAAATGACTCAATGGGGACTGGAGAAATAGCCAGATGAGTAGGAATACTTGTGTACAAACAAATGTATCTGAATTCAGGTCCTACCATCTATGTGGGAAAGCAGGGCATTTTCATGTGAACCTGTAACTATAGCTCTGTGAAAACTAGAGGCGGTAGGATCCCTGGGCCTTGCTGACAACCAGTTAAGCTCCAAGTCCAGATAGATTCTGTCTCTCAGGAGCAAGGTGACAAGTGAGAGAGCAAAATGTCTAAGGCTCTGGCCCCTGCAAGTGCTCACAGGCACACATATTCCCACTTCCATGCACATACACACACACAGGGAGGGAGGGAGGGAAGGAGAGAGAGAGAGAGAGAGAGAGAGAGAGAGAGAGAGAGAGAGACTGACTCAACAGTGAATGTGATTCCAGTACTCCATTAATACATCACTGTCACTGGAACAAAAAGAAGAAGCAGGGGCACCTATACATTATATAGTGGAAACTGTGGTAGTGATGGTGGTCCTCGGAATATCAGAAATTCCCATCTCAGATCCATGGTGTGTGATACAGAAACAGTGGCTGGATACCAAAGTCAGAATCCTAGAATACTTACTTTATATAAAGTCCAAACAAACAGATACCATCCTAAGCCCTCCAGTGATATATCATCTAAGAACCAGAATAAACACTGACAGACATACTGACACTCACAAATTCATGTTCTGTCACCAAGATATCTATTACAACATTAACATTGTGGACATGTGTTGAGAAATTGCCTCAGGAAGAACATGCTGTGAGCTCAAGAGGAAATTCTGATTACCTCCCCTCACCCTGAAAACATAAACAAACTTCCAGCACTAACGATGTTAACCTGATCGTCTACTGACATGTGACAAAAGCTAATGAGCTGGCTAGCTCGGCTGTGCAAAGTAAGCTGTTTTTGTATGGACTTCTTTGTTCAAGGAGCTTATCTCTCTGGAGACTTTAATTTGAGAAAGGGCCAGGCTCTAATCTCTTGAGGAAAGTCATCAAATGAATGGATGAAAAATATCTTCTTACCCCATAGGTATTTGAAGGTTTACCAAGAAGAACTATGTTGAAATGTTTTTGAAGTAGGCATCTTCCCCTTTGGTCTTCTCATTTTGTTCTTTCTATACAAGCTAGTAGCTGTTTTTATTTATCATTCTAGTAAGAACCAAAAAGCCTTGTGAGTCTTCTGATCTTGGATTTGTTTTCCGGAACTTGGTAGAAGTAAATGAAGAAGACGCAAAATAGTTGGGAAGTTTACAGAGCCAAAAGTCAGGTAACTCTCATCCCTTTAAGGAGAAAAACTCCTTCTCCAGGTGAAGAGAAGGGAGACAGAACGAAGTTGCTCGGCCTTAGAAACAGAATGTCTTCCTTCTACATCTCCTGTATGGTCCAAATGTGATAGTAATTTTGTTAACTTGATTAGATTATTGACCATCTACTTATGAGGCACATTCTTGAGTGTATAGATGAGGGTTTTTCCAGAGAGGACTAACTGGGAAATGAAAATCAGCCCTGAATCTGAGGGATACAAATCCCACATGCTGGGGTCACCCACTGAGTGAGAAGAGACAAAGGACAGGCCCAGGTGGGCATCTGCCTTCCACTTCCTCTGGTTCCTCATCTGCCCAGATGTGATCAAAGATCCAGGGCTTCTGCCACCACCGCCCCATGCCACTCCCACCATCTTGCTGTCCCCACTGTAACAGATTATGTCCTCAAATCATTCCTTCCTCCCTGATGTCATGTATTGTCAGTTATTTGGTTACGATAAAAGAAAAGTCACTAACACACCCAGGAAAGTCCAGTCAACGAGGGCAGAATGGACTAACCTTTTAAAACAAAACCTGGGAAGCACAAGAATATCCTAAGAGGGAAATGGTTGCCTTAGAGTATCCAAGCAGGGGGTCCATAGAATTCAAGACATGGCTGAAAAAAATTAAATTCCTGTGCCTATGTGAATATGAAGGATGGACTGATAGAACTCTAAGATCGAAAGAGAAGCCACTATAGAGAGGACCAAAGGGTACCACAGTCGTGGCCAGTATGGACAGATGAAGTCCAAAGATTATCCTCACAGTGCAGGTTGAGTCTATGGAAACTGGCCATCAAATATTAGATTCCAATTTGGGAGGGAGAGAGAACACATATACATGTTTGAAGCCCAATGTGAGTCATAAAAGTTAAATTACTTCTGAGTTTGAGGATTTAGATTCATATCAACTAAACTTCTGCCCAGGCCACTCCACACTGCTATGCATTCATTCATGTTTAGATAGACATATTGAGGCCCCTACTGTCTACACATGGCTCTTCTGGCTTCAGTGGTCACTCAGTCAAGTAAACAGTTATGGCAGAGAACATCCTTGACTGACTGTCTCACGTCTTTCTAGCTATGTTACCTTGGGCAAGTTCCTTAATCTCTCTCTGTCTCTCTCTGTCTCTCTCAGTCTCAATCTTTCTCTGTGTGTCTCTCTCAATCTCTCAATATCTCTCCCAATCTCTCTCTCAATCTCTGTCTCTCTCCTTAATTTAGATCTTCTTTTCTTTCTTTCTTTTTCTAAAGATTTATTTATTTATTATATGTAAGTACACTATAGCTGTCTTCAGGCATTTTTCTTCTCACTCTGGCCCCACTCGCTGTAGCTGTCTTCAAACACCCCAGAAGGGGGCATCAGATCCCATTACCATTGTGAGCCATCATGTGGTTGCTGGGATTTGAACTCAGGACCTTCGGAAGAGCAGTCAGTGCTCTTAACCGCTGAGCCATCTCTCCAGTCCACAGATTTTCTTTTCTTTATTGAGAGACTTAACACTTGGGTACATCAAAACTAATTTCTGGGTGGGGCAAAAAAAAATCAAAACCCACAACAGAAAAATTAACACTGTCTGAGCTACAACAGAACCCAGAGAATATCTCATAATTTAAAAATTCTAGGTGCTTCATAATTTACCTTTTGATTCAAAATGACCTATTACATTTTTACCTTGTAATTCTTGATGCTGAGGCCCACAGATAAACTAGGAAGTCTTCAGACCTTAGCTGAATTCTATTCCATCGTTAGGCTTTTGTCTTCTCCTCTTCCTTGTCTAAGGGGAACGATGCCCACTTTCTGGGTGGCTCCTTTCTTGACATGATGGCCCTACAGGATTACCACAGCTTCATCCAACTTGGAAAAGAGAGACATGTGGAGCAGCCAGAGCTGCCAGTCTACAGCTGCATTCCTGCAATCTTTCCAGTGAGGGTTGAATGCACTGTACGGATAAGTGGGAGCAGACACTCCCCAGCAGCTGCTCCTGTTCCTTGGTGAGTGTGCAGCCAGCGTGGAAGCAGTCAGGGACACATCTTTGAGTCTTATCCTTCTATATATAAAAGTAGGTTAGAAGATACATTAGACTATCATTCCTTAACATGGTGTGATAAATGACAATCATTAAAAACTATCTTCAGGTGTGCCTGAATCACAACTGGAATAGGAAGGGTGGGTGGGAGAGACGGCGTAGTGGGTAAAGCACTTGCTACGAAAACTTGGCGACCTGAGTTTTATCACCCAAACCCATGCCAAAGCCAGAAGCAGTGATGCAAACTCCCAGCTGTCCTACAGCAAGATGGGAGGCAAGGAGAAGAGAGCTGCTTGAAGCTTATTGGCCAGCCGTCCTAAACTTCATAGTGGAGGCAGAAATAAGGGCAACAGATTCTGACCTCTGCATACATGCATGCCTACAGTTGCCCACAGACACACAAGCACATACAAGAATCTGAAGATTAAGTGGGAAGGACCGTGCTGTCTATTAATGGGATTTCAGTGCCTTGTGAGCTCAGTGAACATGAGGATCAAAACTTCAGAGATCCTCAGTGTTTCTTCAAAACTTACACTGGCTTCTCTTCCATGGCATTTTCTTGTCTTCCCTCCCTGATAGAGGAAATAGTCAGTCTGTCTCCTAAAATCTCACTACTTAGGGCACTTGTCCCCAATACTATTCTCTCAAATAAGCCTCTGTCTTTTACTACCATTTGTGGTTGCTAATGCAGTAAATCTCTCTCTCTCTCTCTCTCTCTCTCTCTCTCTCTCTCTCTCTCTCTCTCTCTCTCTCTCTCCATCCTTTGTAACTTACTTCACTTATAGGCCCTCCCTATAGGCTCTCTTGAGCTTCCCAGTAGAGTCTTCACAAATTGCAGGGTACTAATGGCTATTGAAGAATGGCAGATGTTTCCAGGAATTTTGCAATGGCTCCTGGCATTTGAGAGTCAGATATCATCTACTCCCTGCCCTGTCTCCAAGGCCACTTGAGATTCCCCCCTCATAGCACGAGCTCCAGCCACTGTAATCACTTTCTGCTCTCCATCACAAGAGTGTTCTCAGATGCACCTCTCCTCAGTGACTGTGTCCATCAAAGGCTGAGTGTGGTCTCACAGTAAGTCTCTTAACTGCGGGGCTTGATACAAACTGAGAGTTTTAGGCTTCTCCTCAGCAAGCAAAGAAATAACCCCTACCATATTAGTCAGCATACTCAGTATACCTTGGCCCTTCACTAAGCAATGCTAATGACTTAACATCTATTGAGATTTGTATTTTGTCTGTATTCTTCTGTAGGTAAGCTTTGGTTAGAGAATGTGAGCTCTAAGTATGAAGAAACTTATGAAGACAAGTCAGGTGTGTCTGTGGGGAAAGAAATATTTTACAGGTGGGCACCTTTAGCTTTCTCAAAATACATACATGTAGACCCGCTTTCTTCTGCCTTTCTATAAAACCAGTTTTGTCTTGGGGACAAAAGGGGAAAGAGCCTTGCCAGCCTTAAGGCACCCCTGAAAAGGGCATGCTTCTAATGACCTGTTTCCTGGAGACTCTCTGAAATAGAATCCTCTGGATGCCGAGATTTTCCCAGAATGGCATACTGAGAAGCTGACTAGACCTTTTCCTCCAATAACATCCAAAACCAGCAATTAATTTTTCTATGAACAGATTCAAACCGCAATGTTTGCAAATGGCATCAGAAGAAACCATGCTGGCTCCAAGCATGAATGTTTTCCTCCACAAGGAATAAAACTTGCTTGTCTCCTAGCTCTTCTGAGATAGCCCAGGCTGATGGGAACACAGCCACTGAGACCAGTGGTCCCCAGCACTGCCTTTCCCTAGGGAACACTCTCTTTTAAGGTGCCATGGGGATCAGTTGATGAGGCCAGCCTAAGGTCCTCATGTCATGTCTGAAAGAGGAAACAACAAAATCTTCATGGGAAAATGATGAGAAAATGAAAATAGCCTAAATATACAAGTATTATCTAGCACCCTGGGGAGAGTGGAAGTATAGCCTAAAAGGGGGGGGGAGGGTGTGTGAAGCAAAATAATGGAAAAAGGCAACAAAAACTAAGCTGTAATTTTAGTCCCAGCTGTGTAAAGGATATGTCCGTTCTTGTCCCTTTCTCCCCAGATACATCATCTGAGGTACTTTCTAATAATGTTCAGATTCTGTGGTAATGTCTTCAAATAAATCATTTTATTAAAAATAAAATGTATTTTAATAACAGAAAAAAAGTGAATATACAGTAGCATTGAAATTGGGAATGTTTATGCCCTTTGGTTTCTGATCGGGACCTGGTGATGTCTACTTAACTCTACCTCACTCATCTTCTGGCCTCCTCACTCAATTCTTACCTCCAAAAATCCAGTCTGCTGATGCTAGAGTCCCGGAAAGGACTCCTCCTTAACTCTGAAGCCTTCTCTAACCTTGTACTGGCTGGTTTTGTGTGTCAACTTGACACAAGCTGGAGTTATCACAGAGAAAGGAGTCTCCCTTGAGGAAATGCCTCCATGAAGTCCAACTGTAAGGCATTTTCTCAATTAGTGACCAAGGGTTGGAGGGCCCCTAGTGGGTGGGGCCATTCCTGGGCTGATAGTCTTGGGTTCTATATAAAGCCAACAGAGCAAGACAGGAGAAGCAAGCCAGTAAGCAGCATCCCTCCATGGCTTCTGCATCAGCTCCTGCTTCCTGACCTGCTTGAGTTCCAGTCCTGACTTCCTTTGGTGATGAACAGCAATGTGGAAGTGTAAGCTGAATAAACCCTTTCCTCCCCAACTTGCTTCTTGGTCATAGTGCAGGAATAGAAACCCTAAGACAAACCTCATCTCCCCCATTGACAAATCTCATGTGGTTTTTCCCATGAGGGCAGGCAGAAATCAGCATTCTTCTTTCCTGCTTTCAGTAGTCTCTATATGTGTCTCAGAAACGTGTTTCATGACCTTGTCACTACCATATGAGTGTGTGTGAGCATGCCTGCACATGTAAGACATTGAGACAGGATATCTCAATGAGCCCAGAGCTTGTCTTTTTCTCTTTCTTTCTTTCTTTCTTTCTTTCTTTCTTTCTTTCTTTCTTTCTTTCTTTCTTTCTTTCTTTTTTTCCCCCTAGTCTGCCTGCCCAGAAAGCTCCTGAAATCCTGGTGACCCTTCTGTCTTCGTTACCCTTGTGCCTAGAGCACTGGGATCACAAATGTGGATGGCCATGCCTGGCTTTGGCATGGATGACAGGGATCCAAACTCAAGTCCTCTCATCTGTGCATCAAGAACTCTTCCGATCCACTGAGCCTATCTCTGCAGCCTTTGTCACGCTTTCTATTATTGCACTGACTAAACTTGCTGCTCTAAAACACCAGCTCCTTCATGGGAGGGATTGTGTCTTAGTCATTTTGGGATCCTCAAGATTTATGGCAACTCTTGGTCCAGTGAAAGTGTCAAACTCGTGCTGGGGTGAGGAGGGGGAGTGGATACAAAGTCCCATCCCTCACCAAGAAGCTATTTGCAACTGACAGCTGCTGGAGAGGGAAATCAGTTTTCTCAGAGTGTCACTGGGTCTATCAGCCATACTCCAAGACAGGTCCCATAACAGCACAAAACAGACTCCATCGTTGGGTGCACTTTTTTGTTTCAGCATTTTTTGGGTCTTATTGCTATTTTTCATACTTTTGTTTCTTGCTTGTTTTTGTTTTGTCTTAAGGAGAAAGAAAGAGAATGTGGAGTTGGGTGGGGCATGGAGGTCAGGAGGATTTGGGAAGAGTTGGGGAAAGGAGAAAAATAGGATCAAAATGTATCCTTTGAAAAAATGAAATAAAATCATTTGAAAAGTGCACTGAGTAAAATGGGAAAGTGAATAAGTGATTCTATTGAGTACAGTGAAAGGAAAAGTGGGTGGCTAGTAGGTCCCCTTTAAATCTTTTCCAAGTCTGAGATGGCTAAATGGTTCTAATATATACGATGCTATTTATTTAATTTATTAAAAGGTCGAATAAGCACAATAGTACACTAGTGCTCCAAACTTGGGCTGTGCATGGGGAAGATGCTGTAAGAAGACAAAGGGGACTGCCTGCAATACGAAGTAGATTCCTCCTGCAGATGTGGAGAAGCAGAAGGATCAATCTGGTTGCCAGGAGACAGTTCACTGTGCATGTTTATGTACAGTTTTGTACACTGACTTCATATGAATAGGACCCCTTTTCTACTTGAGCCATTTCTAACCAAATTAGAATCATTACTGTTTTCAAGGAGGGAAGCAAATAAATCTAACAGCCATCAGCAAGAGGACGGCAAGGAAAATGCTATGAAAGGAGGAGTGGTTATTCACCAGAGAACGACGCTTGGACCCAGGTTCAAGTCCAAAGAACATCTTTATTAGCCAGCCAGTGACTGCACTAGGTGATTGAGGCCCAAGTTCAGTCCTGAACTTGTCTCAGAATGAGCTTTTAAGCACCAAATCTACAACCTGGGTTGATACACCTCAGCTAGTAAGAACAATTAGCCTGAAGTAGAAACAAGGTTAGTACATTTAGAGATTTAACAGACCTATGGACTTTGATGAATTAGGTCTTTGTTCTAATTTTGGCAGCTGTTGCTGCCCCCACCCTGGGTTCCGAGGCCTGAATGGCACTTCCATCATGGTATCAGTTGTGCTAAGGTGTGGGGCCTGGTACAACGGAAAAGGAGGTTACTAGAAAACTACTCATATTCTCACACCAGCAAAATATGATCTTACATGCAGTGGAAAAGAAACAGACAGGTTCCTGCCACAGTAATAAAAATGCAAGTGCTTTTTTGAGTGCTGTGGAAAAGTAGACGTGTGTGTAATGGGAATTCTACTCATCTATTACAGAGTGGCCCAGAAACATATTTGTGGATTCTGGGAATGACATATTTAACAGAGATAATGGACACTCTGGCAAAATTTCTAAAAAAAAAGTAAGCACAGACATACAAGACAAAGCCAAATGAAACTTCTCTTGTGTCTTAGCAACATTTGGATGGGATCAAACGTCAATGCAGTCCACTTTGCTTTGCTGAGACGGTGGTTCAGATCCCAGTTTTTTGTTTTTTTTTTGTTTTTTTTTTTTTATTTTATTTTTTTGATATTTTATTTACATTTCCGATGATTCCCCTTTTCTTTAGAAACCCCGTGTCCCCTCCCCCTCCCCACCTCTGTGAGGGAATTCCTCCTCCCACCTACCCGCCCACCCATTCCCATAT
>CM052711.1:22947430-23016922 GCA_028551405.1 Uromys caudimaculatus | reverse complement strand
GGGGACACGGGGTTTCCAAAGAAAAGGGGAATCATCGGAAATGTAAATAAAAAAAAAAAAAAAGAAAAAAAAATTTAATATTAAAAAAAAAAAAGAAATGTTCAAATTCTTTAGTGATCAGGGAAATGCAAATCAAAACAACCCTATGATTCTACCTTACACCAATCAGAATGGCTAACATAAGAAGCTCTGGTGACAGGACATGTTGGCAAGAATGTGGAGAAAGAGGAACACTCCTCTGTTGCTGGTGGGATTGCAAGCTGGTATAACCAGTCTGGAAATCAATCTGAAGGTTTCTCAGAAAACTGGAAATAGTTCTACCTGAAGTCCCAGCTATACCACTCTTGGGCATATACCCAAAAGATGCCCCAGCATGCCACAGGGGCACATGCTCCACTATGTTCACAGTGGCCTTATTTGTGATATCCAGAAGCTGGAAACAACCCAGATGTCCCACAATGAAAGAATGGATACAAAAAATGTGGTTCATTTACACAATGGAATACTATTCAGCTATTAAGAACAAGGACATCATAAGTTTTGCAGGCAAATGGATGGAAAATATCATCCTGAGTGAGGCAACTCAGACCCAAAAGGACATGCATGGTATGTACTCACTAATAAGTGGATATTAGCCAAAAAGTATAGAATACCCAGGATACAATCCACAGAACTCAAGAAGGTTAAGAAACCAAAGGGCCCAAGTAAGGATGCTTCAATCCCACTTGGGAGGGAGAAAAAAAAGCAATAATGGGGGGGGGGGCAGAGGGAGGAACCCAGGTAGGAGAGTGGAGGGGGAGGGGAAAAGGGGAACATGATCAGGTATTGGGTGGGAGGGAATCAGGAGTGAAGCCCTGAGGGCCAGCAGAATGAATGGAAATATGCAACCTCAAGGGTTAGGGGTGAGGGGACCCTATAGAAAGTACCAGAGACTTGGGAGGTGAGAGACTCTCAGGACTCAAAGGGAGGGACCTTAGATGAAATGCCCAACAGTGGGGAGAGGGAACTTATAGACTCCACCTCCAGTAGAAAGACAGAGTATCAAGTGGAGGGTTGGGGTTGCCATTCCACAGTCAAAAACACTGACCCAGAATTGTTTCTGTCTAAAAGAACTACAGAGACAAGAAAAATCAATATTATACCCATACTTGTGATAAATAGTTTGGCTTTTTACATACAGTTTATACTTATCTTTAAACACTTCTTTTAAACAATACCAAGAGCCTATGAGGCAGTGCTATTTTCCTTAGAAGGTGCAGGAAGCTTTTACTGACTGTGAACAAAGAATAAAGAGATATTAAGACTGGGTATCTCTGATCACGACAAACTAAGAAAATTACTCCTACCTTAAATTTTATACAAATGGACAAATCTATATGCTATAGGCCTCTGTGATTAAACTGGGCTCCCAGATGGTGGCACTATTTGGGGAGGTTGTGGAACCTTTGGGAGGTGGGTAGGGCAGTAGGGAATGTAGCACCATGGGAGTGAAACTTGCACTGTATAAGACCTTTGTGTCTTTCACTTGCCTGGTGCACCAAGATGTGAAGAGTTCCGACAGCATGATTCAACTCCATCATGCTTTCCACAGCATAATGGTTTGTGTCACCTTCGACTGTGAGCCAGAGCAAATCCTTCTTCCCTTATTTGGCTTCCCCCATGCACTTTGTCATAGAAGCAAAATAATACTAATACTAATACTAATAATATAATAATTTTTTTCAGAAAAAGATTTTCAAAGAATTATAGTATTACTTTGAAATTAAATTAATCAACACCTAGCTCACTGCCCCCCTTGCATTTTAAAGGAAACTAAGACAAGATAAGGAGAAGTCCAATTGTAGTCAACTAATCATCCGAGGGTGGATAGAGGGAAAACAGCCCCCACCCCATGCTCATTGACTCCCATTTACCCTTTCATTTATACATCAATATGTCTGATTCCCACCTTAATTACATAAATGGCCTCTGTTAGATTACAGCAGCCAAGCAGCTGAGAAAGTTCTTTACTTCTGCAAATGTTGTAATGATAAGCCAGGTGTGAGTTCCAGTAGTCCTCAGGTGCTTTGTATAAAACACTAATTTTAAGTCTGAAGAAGAAAAGTTTCTTATATAGTCTTTGACTTCATCATTCACCTCTTCTCAATGCTCCAAATAATGGAACCCTAGAAACAAAACTGATGCAGAGGGCTCAGGACTAGGGTGCGGACAAAGAGAAAGAGTACCAAATAAGTTCAGTTTATTTCTCACCACACAAAGCACATTCCTTCTGGCTTAGTCTAACCTTGTGCATAACATTGCACTAAAGATAGATCTAACATTTATTCCTAGAACATTGTTTGGTTTACTATTGTTAACTTCTTCAAGCAGAGTGGTTTTCCCAAGAGGTTCTATTTGGACAACACAAACACACACACACACACACACACACACACACACACACACACACACACACACAGTACAGTTTTGTTCTTCTGAGAGCTGGAACTGCAGAATGTGTTCCCTTCCTAGCCCTTCTTAATATGAATGCAAGCTCTGTCTTGTTCAGTCCATTTACCTCAGCAAGACAACTGTCACCCCTGTGCCACTGTTTGTATAAACATAAACAAGGTCACTGTATGAATTTTGAAACAGTGGGAAAATGCACAGAATTACTATGGCTGTCAGGACTATCTAAGAGGTAAAGTTCTTCAACAATCTTTGATAGGTTTTGATATTGAAAAGACAGAAGGATATCAGAAAGAGTGTATAAATAACTCCATGGCATATTTTCCCTGTGCCTTGGTCTGCCACAGCTTTTGAAACATGTAGGTTCTTTTATCACCACCTTGATTCTGATATAGTATTGATGAGAAAATGGTTCTTCACTTGATATTACTGGTAAAACAAATCCTGGTTGCTTGTAGGATGTCCATTTAGGGTATTGATTTTCAGTCTTCCTAATGTTGCAACCTTTTAATCCATATTATAGTGACCTCCCAATCATAAGACTATTTTTGTTTCTACTTCATAACTGTAATTTTGCTACTTATATATTTTTAGAGATAGGCATTTGCTGAAGGGATCACAGCCTATAGGTTAGAATCGATGATTTAGAACTGATTTAGAGTGTGGAATTGCCAGGGGGAAACCAGGAGAGAGTATCAAATTCCCTGAAACTGGAGTTTCAGAGAACTATGACTTTGTCATGTGGATGCTGAGAAATGAACTTGGTTCTTTGCAAAGGAAGGAAGTGCTCTTAAGTGCTGAGTCATCTTTATAACCTCCTTAGGTAGCTTTCTTATATGGCCCAGAACTTCCTGCCTAGGGACTATTGCTGTCTACAGTGGAGTGGGGCCTCTTGTATCATTTAACGACCAAGATAGTCTCCAACAGAAATATTCACAGGTCAATCTATCCTGCTTCTTTCTGAGATGAGTGTAAGCTGTATCAAGTTGGCAATCAAAGTTAATGAGGACACTGTCTGTATATAACCAAATAGACTTACAACTGTTCTAAAAGCAGACACTTTGCCTAATCAACATGATAGGCCATTACTTTTATTTAAACCTAACATATTATGAGCTCCTGAATCACGTGCTAGAAATCTTTTGTCTTTCCTGAGATAACTAATAGCAAAAACAACCTATGGCAGTGTAGTGTCAATCAATTGCCTGAGCCTCTACTTCAGACTAGTTTTTAAGGTAATGTAAGAAAACTACCCACAGCCTTCACTGTTGGCCACATACAGTTAGAGCGGTGGCTAGAGTTAATAATGACCAACCACAGTTAAGCATTATCGTGTGGAGTCTAAATCTACCCACACCATGAGTAGCACTTTCCTCTGGGTTGAATATGACCATTACACCTTGGACCACCTTGAGTAGCTGTGCTCAGTGACTGACATGGGACCCTAACAAGATCTTGTCTATTCCAATTCTCATATGAAGTGAAGGAGAGCCTCTCGGGGCTCATCAGTCCCCAAGGCTCACAGATGCCCACCTTGAGGTTACACAAACAGCAAACAATTACTTGAGTGAAAAGCATTTTCAGTGGTGCCCCTTTTGTGAGTCACCCACACTGTATGTGGCACTCTTCAATGGCGCAGCCACCTCTGAGACACCCAGGCTCGCTTATTTAACCTCAATAAACTCATTAGTTCACCAAACTGGAGTCAGAAGAGTCTTTTCTTTGATCTCTCCATGCTCACTTTGTGAATAGACGTTCCTTTATTATTCAACCAAAAGAATCATGCGACACACACCTTACTGTATTAGAATCAGCATCATGACCACTCAGAGATGAATAATAGCTCTTGCTGGTGTTACCATTAATACCATAACCCCTTTCTTGTTATAAGAGAGAAAAATGAAGAAATGAATGTTGACTATTGTCTTAGTTACTTTTCTATTGCTATGATAAAACACTATGGCCAAGCCAACTTAAAGAAGAAAGGGCTTACTGGGACTGATGGTTCCAGAGGGATAAGAGGAATTCATGATGGAGGAGAAGAGGCAGCAGACAGTCAACGCAGAACAGCTAGGAACTCACATCTTGAACTGTAAACAGAAAGCAGAGGGAGCAAACTAGGAATGGCGTGTGGCTTCAAAACCCCAAAGCCCGCCCCCCCCCACACCATTAGTGACACTCTTCTTCCAACAAGGCCACACCTCCTAATCTTATCCAACAGTGCTACAAAGTAGGGACCAATTATTCAAATGCCCAAGAATGTAATGGATATCTCATTCAAAGCTCAAGAATTACATATGCACTGCCTTCTATACTTTTTATCAAAGTTGACAACAAGCTAACAGGTAGAAAGGGCAGTGTGGGCTACCTTAATATGAAGTACTGCCTATGATTTCTCATCTTTGCCTTGAATTCAAGCCTTGTGACTCCCAGGGCAAAGCACTTTTTCAACTTTATCTCTAGTACAAATGTCTCATTTTGTTCTTTTTTTATTCAGAAATTTGAAGATCTTGGGAAACATGATGTAAATTGGAACATTATAGTCCTTACATTACCCAGGAATGAATACAAGTACAAAAAAAAATCAAATCCAATTTTTTTTTCAATCACCTGATGCTTTAGATGAAAAGCCCAAATTTATTTCCATTCATTTAGTTAGAAACTTGGTAAATATTTGTTAATGAGCAGATATAAACTAGGAACCTTGAAGATACTGGTGATCTATCAATAAACAGTGTATGTATTGAGATTTTAATTAGAACGAGAGGAAGAGAATTTCTGAAAATAATGTTTGAGTGAAAATGTGAATGAGGTGGAGAAAAAGTCAGGGAGCTAAGTTAGGGACAGCATTTTCAAGCAAGGGACCACAAAGGGACATGCCTGGAGGTGTAAGCCTGCGAAATTGTTTGGAGAAAGTCAGTGTGTATAGGACACAGTGGGTTGGGGAGAAGAGTAAAAGATGAGCCAGAATGGGATCGGTCGTTGGGCTCAGGATGCAGAGAACAAATATTAGCTTGAATGAGACAATGAATGAGGAAGCCATCAGAGTGCTTTGAGTAGAAAGGTGACAAAACTTAGCTTTTAACACGATTACTCTGTGGCTGTGTTAAGAATAAACCACAAAAGATAAAGATGTGTGATTGCAGAATGTGTAGGAAGCTTAATCACTAGCTCAGGTGACAGATGATGCTAGTTTGGTTCAGGTGACCCATACAAGGGAGAGAGTATTTTCTTCTGATTGTCACTTAGGACCAGCATGCCAGCTCTCTCCTTAGATCACTTATACAAGTGATAAATGGCCAATGGTTAGCATGGTCATGGAGGAATCTCTCAGATTCCACAGGAATCTCTTCTCTTTTGTCTTTGTTGCTAGGCTGATCTTGACCTCACAGTGCCTCCCTGTCTTTCTCTACATGTTGGCTTTGCAAGAGGCCATCACTGTGCCAGGCCTATGCATTAACGATATTCAAACACTGAAAGGGCTGAGTAAAGCAAAATAATCTGTGGTGGTTTCAATGAGAATCTCCCCATAAGCTCATATTTTTAATGCTGTGTCACCAGGGGATTGGACTGTTTGAAAGTATTAGAAACATTGGGAGGTGTGGCCTTGGTGGAGTAGGTGTGGCCTTGTTGGAAGAAGTGTGTCAATGCAGATGGACTTTGAGGTTTCAAAAGCTCATATCAGGCTCAGTCTCTCTCTCTCTCTCCCTCTCTCTCTCTCTCTCTCTCTCTCTCTCTCTCTCTCTCTCTCTCTCCTCTCCCCCCTTCCTCCCTCCTTCTCTGCCCTAGGATCAGAATGTAAAGGTCTCAAATACTGCTGCAGTGCCTGTCTGCATGCCACCATGTTCCCTGCCATGGTGAGACTGGATTAAGCCTCTGAAATAATAAGCAAGCTCCTAATTAAATGCATCCTTTTATAAGAGTTGCCTTGGTCATGGTGTCTCTTCATAACAATACAACAGTGACTAAAATACAATCTGTGGTCTTGAAGGGCTGTTAAGAATAACCATATTTGTTCTATTTACAGATACATATTATATTTACCAATGCCAGTACACATCCAATTACTTAAAACTGTTTTTGAAACCAGGAAAGGAGATAACATTTGAAATGTAAATAAAGAAAATATCCAATAAAAACCCTGTTTTTATATGGATATGATAATAGTTGTCTTTAATGATTCACACATAAGGTAGACCTTGACACTAATGTAAACCCTTTTCTATTGTTGACTAAAAGAGAGTAATTCTCTACTTTAGCTGTTCTCTGTGCACATACTTGGTATTTGTTTTATGGACAAAGAGAAGTCTTGGAACCTGCTTTGGTTAAAATATTGAGCATGATTCATTATGGTAGCAGTTCCCTCAGAAGCCACAAAAGATTCTCAATGGCTTAGTCCAGCATCAATATGCCCCTCCTTTGGAAATTCTAATACTGGTTGAGCTGTGCTTTCATCACACGTACTCAATTATAAATTGTGATCGATTGGACCAATGTGCCTACTGAAGCAAATATAAGAGTCCAAGCATTGTCAATCTCAAGTAATTGTTGGAGATCCCTGGAAGATCCTTGGGTTTGCAACCACAAGGCAAATGTTCCCCTAAACCAAACAGGATTTAATTATATTGCTTGCAGAAGTGTGGTCTCCTTGTATCTCTTTTGTAAAAATATGGACCCTTGTCTGGAAAGAATGGTATCACAGCAATAAGTAAACCCATCTTTACATGAAAAAATGGAGTTTGAAACTCTGACATGATGCAAGCCTCTCCTGGATGTGGGAATAGTCTTTTGTATCAGCAATCAAGTTTATTTCTGGCTTGAAGATCCTGTAATAACTTTACACAGGAGCCCATTTTCTTTAAAACCCAACCAGTGACCCCCTGTTGCTTCTAGGTCATAACCGAGATCTTAGCATGTTCTGGAGGAAATGAGAAACAAGCACAAAATTACTTCCTTTGAGGAAATAGTTCATACACTAAGATACTTGGAAACTTTTTCTAATTTAAATAGTTTAAAGTGGTGAGATGCATGTAGGATGGTTCCTAAGCAGGACAAAGAACATAAGGAAAGTAACCTTAGATTGGGTCTAATTCACTTACATGAATGTGTGTGTTGAGATGTGGAGGCATAATATCTGGATTGTAGATAGAAATAGCTTTAACTGGTGATTTGGTAGACTGAATGAAATTTCAGCTAAGCATAATGAAGTTAGAGATGCCTCACATTCCCCAGCTTAACATGCAAGAAGGATGCCAAGGGTCTGGAGACACTACAAATTGGGAACTATATCATTTCTGAACTACACACCCCTGACTTTATCCTTTGCAACAGTCCAGAGAGCAATTTACTCCCAGAGGCAAAGAAAAATGTGTTAGTGGGAGGGGTACCAGCATCCTTGGACAATTCAGTTACTTCTGTTTTTTCGTTCCCACTGGGTAGTGGGTCATGCTACTGTTAGGATGAACTTTCAGATGTCAATGAAGATGTTGGGATCCTGGGGAAGGAGAGGCCATTAAAAACGCACGTCATCTATGCCAGGGCACATGTTTTATTGTTAGCAGACACCAAAAATAAACTTGTGACCAGCTGTTTCTAACTCACAGCAGTTTGAAGCTTCTAATTAATCTTAGAAAACAAATAAAGAAGGTTCCCACTGAACTTTGATTTATGTAACATGGAAAAGCTCAATTCTGAAGGTCAATGAAGAATCAGAGTTTGACTGAGGACACACACCTAAGTCTGTTTAGAGTTCTGTGCATCGGAAGCCAAGTCTCCCTGAGACAGTCCTATGATTCTAACATAATTATGCACTTGTAGATATTTTTTCAGTATTTCCCCAAAGGCATGGTCACTGCTTAGAATAATTGAATAGCAGCAAGGGAACGGGATACACAGGTTTTTAGGGGTTAGTTTACAATGTCTTTTTGAGTCCACTAATCAAAGTGGTGCTTATGAGAGTCAGGTAATATCTGGAATTTTATTCAAGCCAGGATTTTCACTCATGTAATCCCTGTTCATCTAATCCCTAAATATAAAATTGAAAAATATATACTGTTCCATGACAGACGCTCCACACTAGACCGCTGGCAGTTATTACAGGATGAGCCAAGTCAAATACACTGAACACCCATTTCCCACTAGGATAGCAAACCGTCTTAGAACAAGATTGTGGGAGAGCTGTAGATGGTAACTCATCCTCAAAGATATGAATGACGCAGAGTCATTTACAACTCTTATTCCCACTTTTGTCTTGTGCACAAGCATCTCACAGAAGGACTGTGGACTTGGAATTTTTCTAGAGAATGACTCCACTTGTGGCTGCTAGTCCAGCTATACTAGATTTCTAAATAAATCGACCCCCACCCCTGACACAGAGCACATAGCTACTGAGCTTCTAAATGATTTTCTCTGTGTAACAGTTTGGAACAGCAGAAACAAATGGCTTTGTCTCACATCACTGATGGCAGACACTACTTCACAGACCAGCCTGAGGCTATGTAGACGCTAGCGTTCTCTTCTGTAATAGAGTCTGCAGAAAGCTTAATTGTCTTCATAGCCCATGCAACACTACGCCAGAGAATGAGTTGATTCATACCCATAGAAGGTATCATTTTAGATACAAATGCTCAGTAGCTCCAGCATAGAGAGTCTCCTGATATAATGGCTGATACATTGGCTTCTTGTTGCCAATTTTCTGTAACAGATTGCTGCAAGCATGGTTACTTACATTTATTTTCAGAAGTCTAAAAGCAATTCTTATCAAAGGCAAGGGGGGTGTTTGCTGTTGCTGCTGTTGATTATGCTTCTGGAGGCTGTACGCATTTGGTGACTCATAACCCTTTCCCATATTCTCTCCAACATCTTGCTTCTATTCCTGCATGTCCTACTCATGACTCTGACCCCCCTCCCACCTTACAAAGACCCTTGTAGTAAAAGACCTACTGGGATAATCTAATCTAACTTCCCAGTCTCCAGATCCTTATTTTTAATTTAAGGACATACGAATATCTCTTTTCCTTTGTATGGTGACATGATCACAGGTTTTTAAACAAGGATATCAAAAATTTAGCCATGAAGAAGGGATATTATCTACATCACCAGAGTACAGCATCAATGATAGTCACCTTCATAACCAATTATATGTAAATATCAGATGAATTAAGTTTGAAAGTTACCATGGAGAGTGAAAAAGTTGAACCTTTAAAACTGTCAAAGACATAAAAGAAAGGGTGGAACGCACTATTGTACATTGAAGGAGATTAATTTAATTTGATTAATAAATGCAAGCATATATGACTTTGGGATAGAAAGATTGGGTGTTTAGTAAATCATAATTGGGTCTGGGGATGAGATGACAGAGGTATGCCTCTAAGCTATTGTGGGGTTGGTTTCACAGCAACTCAACAAAATAACATTTGAAACAAGTCACACAAAAGTTTTATCTCCCGGTGCATGTGAAAATTACATCTACTGTGGTCTATTAAGTGTGAACTAGCATTATGTCTATAAACGGTATATTTCTTAAATTTGAATATTTTATTGCTGAAACATGCTGATGATCAGCTGAGTCTTCTGTCAGTGCTAACTGCTCAGTAGTGGCAGATTCGCTTAGATGCTGATGAGCGCTGGCTGGTCGAGATGCTGTTTAGCTACTGATGGTCAGCACAGTGACTGCTGAAGGCTGCTGTAGCTACAGCAGTTTCGTAAAATCTAACAACAGCTTAAGTTTGCCACACTGGTGGACTTTCCCCTTCTCTACCTTCTGGATCATGTTGTGCAATTTATTTCACAGCCTTTTGCTGGCAGTTAAAATTAGTCAGTGCTCTATCTCCAACCCTGCCCCTTCCTATCAAGGAAGCTTATGTACCATTCTGACTCCTTCACAGACCTCTCAGCAAAGTGCGCCTAAGCCTCACCAGGTCTCGATTTCCCCAACTAAACTACTTTCTATGTTCATCTATGAGAAGCAACTCCTATGCCCTGCCGCATCCTTAGGAGGCTGCTACTGCTGAAGCAGAGCTTGAAACTCCACTCGGAGCTCTATTTTCATTTGTGTTTTCATCCCATCTCTCATCCCTTTCTCCATTGAAATCCTGAATGCCTAGAAATCACCCGCAAAGCTTCTGTCAATCCTTGGACTCTAGGCAATGTTCGTGTTTCCTTCCACAAACCGCATGTGTCCTCAAATGGTGCCTGCAATGATGGAATCTTTCTAGAAGTTTTTCAGTTTACTTTGCTCAATTTTGTCAATAGAATTTATTATTTGTGGCAGCTGTATAGCCTCCCAAGGTACTTTTTCATGATAAGATTTGAAAGGCAAAAGGATTGCTTAGTCGTGGCTTATACAATGCTGGCTGCATTAGCAGCTAGGACACCAGCATTACTCTCTGCAGAACTCCAGCAGAATTCTTGGGTCACTGGGTGCATAGCCGATGAACACGATTCTTTCAAAAGGACATATGCAGCAATTCTCAGCAGTGCCTTAAAATATTCAAGAGATTTTTGCTGTAAACAGATGTTTTGTTATCTGGGTATCTATTTCACTTACGAAGCATAGAGAGAGTAGAATTTATAGAATTGTTAAGAGCTCTAGAATTTTTTTGACTGGTAAATAAGAATTGGCTTCAACTTAAAGCCACCAAGTCAGCCTTCCCTATGAAACTTTGAAGATAAAAATGGACTTTCCTGTAAAGCTGTATAGGTCCTGGGTGGCATATGCTTCCTTCCACTCTAAGTCTATTGAGTTTACATAAAAATCTGATATTAAGTGTAGCATCTTCATTGGTTATTTTAGCTAGATCCAGATAACTTGTTTGTATTAATGATCTCGTCTATCATTGTAATTAAATACCTAATATAGATAACTGAATAGAGGTGGTGATTTTTGTTTATTTGTTATAAATACCTATATATGTATTATACACACAAACACACAGAGATATATTTAATATATAATAATATCTATATATTGAATATAATATATACCCTATCACACACACACACACACACACACACACACACACACACACACACACACATATATATATATATACTCATGGCTTCAGAACATTCAGTCCATGGTTACTTAGCTCCCCTGTGTTTGAGAAAAATATCATACTAATGGACATATATGTCCTGGAAGTTTCTTGAGCAGGAAGAGAAAAACGAAAGAGCTATACAGGAAGGAGCTAGGGAAAGATACAGGGTGTGCCTGCTGTGGCCCACTTCCTCCAGGGAGGCCCCACTTCTTGTCTTTACCACCTCCTAATAATGCCATTATATAACAAGTCCACCTAGAGATTAATCTACTCGATAATCCAAAACCATCACGGTCTAGCTGTGCCTGGCAATGCTATCACAAACACACCCAGAGGTGAGGCTCACTGGTCCCCTGGCTCTTCTTAATCTAATCAAGTTGACACACTTCCCACACTGGCCCTTACTGCACCATCTTGTGCCTTAGACATTTAGGTGCAGCCTCTACCCTTAAATTCATGAGGCAACCTTTGCTGACTTCAAATGTCTGTATCTTCCTCAGCCCTCACAGAATTGAAAAACACTAGGCCTGTTATGGACTAAATTTAAGATAAAGATTTGATCTTCTACTAAGAACACAAAACATTTTGTGGACACACACATACACACACAAGCATTCTGCATGCACACATGTATGTAAAAATAGTGTTAAAAATACAAAGATGATTTATATAGATTCTTTGAATAGAAAAAAAGAGGAATTATTTTAATATTTCTATAAACATATTTGATAATTTTCATATTTTTCTCAAAATATAATTTATTAAAATAAACAGATGAAGGAGAAAATCTGAACAGCCTGTTAACTACTAAAAACACTGACTCTGCTCATTAAAACCTTCCTGTAGAAACATCCTGAGCCTGGATGACTTCATTCTGACATTTAATGAGAAATGACACCAACAGGGCTGAAAATAGAAGGAAGGAACATTTTATATTTTTCTTTAGGATGTCAGCATAATCTTGGTTGCAGAGGACATTATAAAAAAGGAAAATTACAGATTAATTTCTCTTATCAACATAGATGGAAAAATGTTTTGAAGAATTAGTGGACTAAATCCAGTCAAGTTTAAAAACAGCCACCCTAACCACCTAGAGCAACCTAGGTGTTCAATGGTAATTTACCTTTTAAAAGACAATCAAGAGAGTGTTGAAGAGATTACAGAGTAGGAGACGGGAGGGGAGAGAGAGACAGACTCAGAGTCAGAGAAATATTTAGAGAGAAAAAGAAAGAGAGAGAGAGGAAGACAGCATACACATACACACACAGACCAAGAGACAGAAATAGAGGGAGACTGATAAACAGACAGACACAGAGACACATAGAGGAAAAAATGTCATTTCAGTGCACACAGCAAAACTTTTTCTTCCCTTTTTGAGACAGCATGACCCAAAACTTGATGTAAGCTGAGGAAGACTTAAACTTCTGATCCTTCTGCCTCTACTCTCCCAGGCTAAGGTAACAGGTGTCCATCTTGCCTGCTATACAAATGCCAGGGATCAAATCCAAGCTTTGTGCAGACATTCTTCCCAGTGAGCTATATCTCCAGACCCACCTCCCAAAACATTTTTAAAGTAAAATAGTTCCTAAAATCTTATTAAGAAAAAGCTGTCTGACCAAATAGAAGAAGATGCAGAATAACTGAACAACTTTGGAGAAAATATTTCATCTTAATTAATGGTTAATATGCATTTATTAAGATTCTAATGCTTACTTATTATTGGAAAATTGCATAACAGAACTCTGATATAATGCTAATAAAGAACTAACTGAAGCTCAAGTTTTCAATAACAGTAGTGTTGGTTAAAGTGTTTGTAGTGGTTTGAATAGGTATGGCCCCACAGACTCATGTGTTTGAATGCTTGGCTCATGGGGAGTGGCACTATTAGAAGATATGGCCTTGGTGTAGGTGTGGTCTTGCTGCAGGAAGATTTTCATTGTTGGGGCAGGCTTTGAGATCTCTTATGCTCAAACTACGCCCAGTGTGGAGTACAGCCTCTTTCTGCTGCCTGAGGGTCAAGATGTAGAATTCACAGCTCCGTCTTCAACAGCATGTCTGTCTACTTGTTGCCATGCTTCTTGCCCTGACAATAATGGACTAAACCCCTGAAACTGGAAGTCAGCCACAATCATATGTTTTCCTTTATAAGAGTTGTTATGGTCATGGTGTCTCTTCACAGCAATAAAACCCTAAGACAATGCTGAGTACCTGAAAGTCTTAGAATTGCTGTAGGAGTAAAATACGGTACAGATATTTTTGAAAACTATTTGATGGTGTCTACAAGAACCTATACACAGGATATTCCACAACACCACTCCTTGGTCCATACATTTGAACACAAAAACTAGTTCTGTGCTCAAAAGGTGCACTCAGAGTATAGATAATGACCAAAATAGAAAATAATACCAGTTCTTGGCAGCACTAAAGAAAATTGCTGATAGTGGCTTTGTCACCAAGCTTCATGATAGCTTATTTCCTGAGGACAGCCCTGGTTTTGCTCTGCCCAAGCTGTGTCTACAACTCCCAGTAGCTGTCACTGCCATTGCAAAATGGCATATTCCTCGTAGTTTCCTATTCTCTTTCTACCCTTGGGCAATGACTTTCTTTAAACATGAATGCTTCTTAAATTACCTCAACATTAGTGTTGACACCCATTTGTTTTAACACACTAGTGTTGCGGTTCACTCAGAGGCAGAAATGACTTTTGTATTTCATTTGTGTCCACTCATTTAATGTAAAATGTTATGACAATATGTGTGAATGTGTGTATGTGTGTGTTTGTGTGTTATGAGTATCTGAGTGTCTATATATGAGTTTGTGTATGTGTAAATGTGTGTGTGTTTGTGTGTGTAGATAATATAGTGCTATGATTTGGAAATCAACTAAGTGTACTCTAATGAATTTCCTAATAATATAGAAATTTTTTTTTCTAAGAACAAGAATAAAAAGATTTTAACTTTATTTTTAATATTTGTTTAATACAATAAAAAATGAAGAATCTGGTGAAAAAGAAGAAAATAACATTTTATATCTTTGACATGAATACTGGGGTGCTCTCATAGCATCCATTGCACCAAAATGAACATTTTTATCTCAGTTAAAAATGAATAAAATATCTAATAACAAAAACCACAAAAGAGCACAAATATGAATACTAAGCAAGGTACAAAGGAAGGTGTGGAGTTCGGATGTAGCAAAACATTTTAGAAAATGTCAACCACAAAGTGATGGCTAGACAGAGTAGCTTAGATAAGGCAGGGAGTTATAAGGGTGGATCAATAAAGTCTGGACCATGTTTGCATGGTAACTGAGAAAGACCTAGAAGAAAGGGAAAGAAGATGGTGAAGACTAAAGTATCATCTGAAGAAGTCAGGTCCTGTTAGCTGCCAGTAAGGAATTTCAGATAGGATAACAGAAATATGAAGAAGTCAATGTGAGAAAGAGTCAGTTCATCCCTCCTTACTTCTGCAGTGGTTTGAATAAGAATGGTCCTAATACAGCTCATATATTTAAATGCTTAGTTATCAGGAAGTGGTACTATTTGAAAGGATTAGAAGGATTGGAAGGTTTGACCTTGTTGAAGGAAGTATGTCACTGAGGGTGGACTTTGAGGTTTCAAAATTCCATGCCAGACCCAGTGGGCCTCTTTGTCTCTCTCTCTTCTTGTGGATCAGGTAATAGTTGTTGTGTGGTCATGGTGTCTCTTCACAGCAACAGAACAGTGACTGAGACACCCTTTCTGGTATGTGATATAAAGTTTTAAAGAAAAACCTATGAGACTGTGTGTTAAGTGGGGGAAATAAATTTACTAAAGCAATCTAGAAGAATTGCAGAGGAGGACTTAGTCACTAGTTGAAGTCATTGGATACCAGCTTCATACAAAACCTGTTCTAGGCATGAAAATCTGAATGAGGTTCTCCAAAAACACTCACTCGCTTGGTGAAATTAGACACTGGTTTGCTCCAAGAAAAAGTGAAAGGGAGTGGGAGCCAAGTGAGCTGGTGATCACAAAGAGCAAACATTCTTAATTATGACATATGACTGCTAAGGAGGGAAGTAAGGATGAACTTCTAGGCCAGGAAGAAGGCAAAAGTTCAATGCATTCATGTCTGATGATGTCTACAAATAGTTTTAATGGCTTACTAGATCAAGAAATCTTGATGAACATGAGGCAGTGTCCAGAGGAAAAAAAAGAAAGAATAAAGAAAAGAGGAAGAGAGAGTGAGAGAGAGAGACAGAGACAGAGAGACAGAGATAGAGAGACAGAGAGAAAAGACAGAGAGGAAAAAGCTGGAAAAAGTTTCTGGAAATGGCAGAATCCCTAGTGTGCCTTTGATGGTATGAAATGTACCAAAGAGAAATGAACGTTTAAAAGATTCAGTCTGAGAAACTTTCCTGTTGTTGTAACAAAATATCCAGAAAAAAAAAAAAAAAAAACATGTCTTATGGAAACAAGAGTTTGTTTTGTAACAGTTTGAGAGCACAGCCTATCTTGAGGGTAAGTCAGGCTAGCAGAAACCTAAAGAATCTGAACACACTGTGTCCTGAGTGAGGGAGATGAAAGTGCTGATACTTACTGCTCCTCATATATCTTTCTCTTGTTTATTCAGTCCAGGACCCAAGCCTACGACCGAATGGTGGCACTCACTGTTAGTGTGGGTCTTCCCATAGAAATTAACCTAGTTAAGATAATATCTCACAGGCGTGTCACACGAAATATAATCAAGATAATTCTTCATAAGTGTACTTAGAAGTTTTTCTCCTAGATGATTCTTGATCCTGTTAAGTCTTGATCCTGCCAATCTATACATGAAAATGTTGATTGAGGCTTCCCTCTAGATACCAATCTCCCAATGAAGGCAAGGTTGTGATCTGCAGTTATAGCCATTGGGGATCAGAAGAAATAAGGAGTGAGAAGCTAACTTTGGTTCATTTAGTTTGAATTAGGAAAACTGTGCCTTTTGTTTTACTGTATGCCGAGAATTCTGGCTGCAGCCCCTCTAAGTTGCCACCAGACTTCTTTAGTTCTTTTCTCCAAAGTAAATCACATTTAGTGTGTGGCCTGAGTTCATGGTTGCCACCCCACAGTTACTAAGATCCAGCATCGTGTTAGCATCACTTTCAGCTACGAGAGACAGAGAAGAGCTAAAGTGAAGACAGCTGAGTTTCCCATGCACCACTGTCTTAGTCAGGGTTTGTATTCCTGCACAAAACATCATGACCTAGAAGCAAGCTGGGGAGGAAAGGGTTTATTCAGTTTACACTTCCACATTGCTGTTCCTCACCAAAGGAAGTCAGGACAGGAACTCAGACAGGGCAGGAACTTGGAAGCAGGAGCTAATGCAGAGACCATGGAGGAATGCTGTTTACTGAATTACTTTCCTTGGCTTGCTCAGCCTGCTTTCTTATGGAACCCAGGACTACCAGCCCAGGGATAGCACCACCCACAATGGGCCCTCCCACCCTTGATCACTAATTGAGAAAATGCCTTACAGCTAGATCTCACAGAGGCATTTCCTCAAGGGAGGCTCCTTTTTCTGTGATAACTCCAGCTTGTGTCAAGTTGACACACAAAACCAGCCAGTACAACCACCATCCCCTTTCTGAGTGGGCTCCTGCAAATTCTACCCATGCCTTTCAGTTTACTCCAGATTAGCTAAAACTATTTGACTTGGCCAATCTCAGTTACAATAGAAATTTATTTGGGTGCAGGGCTAGCCATGTTACTACATACAAAATTAATGTTTTCTTTTGAAAAGAAAAATAGAAGAAGCAACTCACAGGTATCTGATAGAATCTGCATCCTGAGAACTACAGAATGTGACTTTGGGATGAACTGTTCCTGTGAAAGCCAGGAAACATATAAACTCAAGTGTAATGATTTAGAGTGATGAAAAAGACTCTTGATCCTGTGACCTACAGCATATATGCTACAAAACGAACTACAGAAAAGGCTGTGATTGAGGCACAGTTCAACTTCTGTTAGTCCAGGAAGTGGGTGGGATGATAGGAGCGGGAGATAAAGAGAGGAAAGGACGTGTTAAAGACGAGTACAGAAGAGGGGCTGGAAGGATGTAAGGCAGAAGGGGATTATGATGAGACAATGAAGAGCCAAGCTTTTCTTTTGGGAGTCTGAAGTAACCAGTTTCTTAATCTGCCTTCCTTTGCTATCATAAACTCCCTGAGACTGGGGGACCTATAAAGAACAGGAGTTTACGTTTATTCATGCTGTCAGCATCTAGGAAGTCCAAGTTAAAAAGCCACATGTGGTGAGGTCTTGTTCACCTTCAACTCTGGTAGAAAGTGGAAGACTAATCAGGAGCATGTGAAGGACACAACATAAGGGACAGCTCCCCTGAGAACATCCTGTGAGAGTAGGGACTCACATGAGAAAGATGCTGTTCTGTTCATGAGGTTTTCCCTGGCATGAGCCCACCTTGGACTGGGCTGCATAGCCCTACATTGCCACTTTGATCCTCACCATAGTTTTATTGGTGATAAATCATACTGAACCCATAGCAGGAGCACAGTGCATAACGATGTCAATCACTAATAGTATTTCGGAGGATGATGTGTATAGCTTTGTGTCCATGGTTAGTGACCTTCCTGATACGTGCAGACTAATTAGAGGTCTAGGATGGAGCCTGCTCTTGCTGTGCAGAGGGAGGTAAGATCTGATGTGCTCAGCCCAGCTCTGGAAGAGATAATCTGCATAGGAACTTGTGATCCCAAGAGGGATGTAGGAAGAAAACTAAAGCCAGTATTCCACTGATCAGTTGATTTCCACAAAAGCCAAAATCTATTCACTACCAACAAATTCACAAAGTGCCGTGGTTTCATTGGCAATAACTTACACAGTAGTCCCTCTTTTTCTTGATAGCCAGCCACAGCAAACAGGTTCTTTTATTCCAGTATTAATTATTAATATTCACTTTCAGCTCACTCATTAGGCATCATAGAGTAAATAAATACACATATAATTATCTATCTATCATCTATCTATCTATCTATCTATCTATCTATCTATCCATCTATGTTATAAAATAGCTACAAAGGGGTATAATGGCCACAGAAAAGTAGAGTTTCAAGGAGGGCTTAAAGGCAGAGAAAAGGCTGATAGAAAAGCAAAGAGAGTCTCTGTGGGGGTGGGAGTAGGGGGTGGAAGGGGGTCAGATGAAGAACCCTACTGGAAGTCTACTCAAGATATAGCTGTAGAGTCAGGATGCTGACCAGTCCTAGGTATGATTTGAGCCTCCAAAGGAACATTTGAGAATCCACAGACTGCAGAGATGAAGGGAAGAACCAGGCCCGAGCACACCAACAGACAGTCAGATATATGCTTAGTCCACATGGATAACCTAACTGAAGGTTGTGGGAGCCAATTGTGGTAGACATTATCCGGAAGTGGGGGCTGATTGCAGCCCATAGGACAGTTGCAAGTTCTCTTCCCCCCAATCTTGGCTTTTACACTGAATGGTCAGAGGACAGGTCAACGGAACCATCCAGTTGTAGTAGATCTTTATGAGATCTTTGAGAAGGAATTACACCCTTTCCTCAGTCTGGTGTATCTAATAAATTCTTAGGCCTAGTTTTCCTCATGTAATTTTAGTACTCTTGTGTGTTTCCATGGTTCCAATTTACTTTGGTTGTTTAAAGGGTAGTGCCCGCTCTACTCTTAGAATCAAGCTATTTATCTATCTGTGTCCAGTGGATGGTATGGCAACAGATGATGCTATTTATGTGTCTACTGAGGTGCGAGTCATCCTCTATCCTTACAATACAGCCGATTGCTGCCTGGAGGGCATCTCTCAGGGCAAAGCACAGCCCGAGAAACCACTGTTTACGCAATGTGGACTAACTGAGAACAGAGATTGCAATGCTCCCATTTTCAGTAACAGAAACTTGGTGATAAAGACAAAAGGTAGTAAAGCCAGTCCTATATTCTCTCAAGCATAACCTGGGGAATAAGGACACAGATCTCTGTGATGACCCAGATTCAAAGGAAATGGGAGGAAACTTGGAGACTGAGTATCCAAGGTTCTCATTCACATGGAAGGAATCAAAACCTTACAAAATATTGAGAACGGGAAGACTAAAGGTAGAAAAGGTTAAAGCAAAAATCCTGATTATTTTGTGGGAATCGGGTCCAAGACATCGTGGCTTAGAAAAATCAAGAAAGACTTTGTTTTGAAAATGTCCTCCAATGCTATGTTGGATGATACTGTGAGACAAGAACACGGGCTGACAGAATGTTCTTGCGGCAGGAACTGTTTGTCAGGGAATGATACTGTTCTCCAGGGAGAGGGACAGGCTTTTTGCTGGCCAGGGCTGACCTCGAGGATAAATGTTGCATTAGGGTAATTACGCTACTGGAGCTGCTCTCACAGAACTCTGACTCCTGTCTGTTCCCTTTAGAGATGGAGTGGGAGTCCTTGTTTTTAGTATCTCCTGGAGGTGAGAAAGGACCAGCAGCATCCAACCTCTGGTTTAGGGTATGTAGTGAGCCAGTCCCAGAATTCCCACCACAGCCATCCTGTGCAGCTGACAGGTGTTTAGATGTAGTGAGCCCATCCTCAGAGGACGATTCTAGCCATCAAAAGACTAAAACAAAACAAAGACTGCAGTTGTGGCTCAGGAGAATGTTTGCATAGCTTGCAAAAAATGCTGGGCTCTGTCCCTGGCACCACTTACATTCAGCATCACTCAGGAGGTGGAGGCAGGGGCATCTTTCATTTGTATTTTGATCTGCTGGCTCTTGGTTTATAAACCCTTTTCACTTTCTTTTGTTTGAGATAGGGTCTCACTGCTGGATTGCCCAGTGTGAGCAGGAGCATGCTAGTCTCCTGCCTGATTCTCCCAAGTGCTTGGTTTACATACATGTGTGTGCCATTGTGCCTAGCTCTGCTATTAATGTTTTAAACAACATATTCTATCTAAAGGAAAATTAATCACTTGCCTATAAGTTTTCTACAGATCTTTCCCTTCTCCTTTGATTTTGTTTAGACTTCAGTTATTGCTTTTTAAGAAGGTCACCAAATTTGGCAATCTTTTCTCTTCATCTTTAGGTTTTGAGTCTTAGCTAGAAAGCCTGTCCCTATACTGAGGGCTACAAGGAATCCAGTTTCTAATTAGCATAGTAGGGCCCCAATCTACACTTTTGAAAGCTTAACTCATTTGAAATATATTCTTCTTTCTTGCTATAAAAACATATTTCTTTTGTACACAATTTTTACCTATAGAACCTAAGTGCTTTCTTTGGAACAAGAACATTTACAACTAATAGATTCTGATTCTTTTCTCAAAAACTTCTGCAAGCAAGGCATGGTCACTGCATTTAAAATAATATGGTGGTAAACAATGAATACTTAAGGTTTTGTCTGTGCTTTACTTATTTATCAATAGCTAGCTAGACTTCTAAACCATGACATCAGCCACTTGCTAAGGTGCTAGCATTTGGGAGGAAAAGGTTAAGAAAAGGTAAAGATATTTAATTACATCAAATTTCATTGTATATGTGTATAAGATCCCCAAAAGTAAAAGTTTTTTTCAAAGTATAAACTTTACGTAAAGTGCAATCTCTGTGCTTGTTTTATTTGCATTGATGTTTTTCAATCATTAATAATTTAATCTTTATCAAGAAGACTAAAGCACTCTTTTATTGTAAAAGAAATAGCAATAAGTGTACCTGGTATCTTATGCTTTCTTCTGGGAACTAAATATTTAAATAAACGAAAGTTTTGTTAAGCTCCTGATGCACATAAAATGTTCTATGACATGAGCTACTGTTATAATCTAAAGCTAACAGCAAAAGTTCACAGTTAAGAATGAGAAGGTAAGATGCAGGTTACATCACTGTCAACAGGGCTCATGATATATGTAGGTAACTGCCTCATGCTTTGTATGATTTCATATTGACTTTGTCGATTATGCTGCTATAGCAAATCATCTGACTCTACAGGGGCTTAAAAACAGCTGAATTTGGGTTTACACACAGCTCTGGCAGCTAGAAGCCTAAAC
Source organism: Uromys caudimaculatus (assembly GCA_028551405.1). NCBI lineage: Eukaryota > Metazoa > Chordata > Mammalia > Rodentia > Muridae > Uromys > Uromys caudimaculatus. The sequence goes on along the minus strand of CM052711.1, from coordinate 22,995,419 downwards.
TCATGTTGTGTTGGGTAGGCGACAAGGGCTGTTCTTGAATTCTATGAGATCACCTTATTGAGGACGTTACACGGTATAAGAAAGAAAATAAACTCTCTTCCTCCAGCATCTTCATGCAACGTTATCCTCATCTCGTACTTGAGAGTTCTACCCTCACGGCTTAGTTACTTCTTGGAATCCCACTTGCTCACATTATAACACTGAATAGTTAGTTTTAACTCATGAATCTTAGGGGTCCATTTGAAACACAACCTATATGTAAACAGAAGTATTTTAAAAATTATCGCAGGGACTGGGGATGTAGTTGTATGGTAGAGCACTTGCCCAATACTGGAGAGGCCTTGGGTTCAACCCCTAGAACTTTAAATAAATAAGTACAGATAAACAATGCCTTATGTTCAATTTTTAGTGTGGATCAGATGTAATGGAAACAAGAAAAGAATAAAAAGCAAATATATCCTCAAACTTTTGTTTGTTTGTCTTTGTTTTTTGAGATGGGCTTTCTCTGAGTAGCCTTGACTGTTCTAGAACTCACTCTGTAGTCCAGGTTGGCCTCAGACCAGGAGATCTGTTTGTTTTTCAGAATAACAACTAATATTTAATCTTTCCTACAGTTAAAATCTACAAGTCCTGGCAGGGAAAAAGCAAACTAAAGATAAAGAAGACCTAACCATGCCTCTCCTGAAGCCTCTGATTGCATGAATGGCAGAGCAGAGCAATGGTAGATTGGGGAGAAACTTAGCAAGGGTTTGACTCTCTGAAATTCCAAACCAAAGTCCAGACACTCATTTCTCTGCTCCACATAGCAGAAGTGAAATGTAGCTGGTGCACATTGAAGTGGAAAGGCAAGAAAACATCTCTGGATAAAAAGGACTTCTGTAGCTACTAGGATGATCTTTCCTCTTCATTTGGGATCAACTTGCTGTGGCCAGCATACTCCCAAATGTGCCTTTTGTCCCTTCATGGTCTCCATCTTGTCACTGGATTTAAGGGTTACAGCCTAAGCCCCCTACCCGACAGGTTCAGCTACCTAGTTTCAACCAGTCAACTAAGGGAGCAGGTTTAATAGTGAACAGCAGTTAAGGGATTTACTCAGTGTGTCCTGGAGAAGAGGGGCGAAGTGATCCAGTACCCCAAAAGCATCCTTAAGGGCTCTTCATGTGAGCAGAGGGCCTACACAGAACGCGGCAGCTCTACGTAACTAGATGGCTGGGCAGTGTGTAGTCCCTGCCTACAACTGTTCCAGTGTAAATCTCACCTGTCAAAATTTCCACTGCAGGATCATCTGATGAGCCATCAGTCTTTCTACTGGGGACAAGATCCTGTTCTGGTTGCCCCCGGGGCTTCAGCCACTTCCTCCCCAGCTGCAGATACCTGGGGAGATTTTAATTTCTTGAAGTCCAGATAGGTTCATTACCACTTCAGGGAAGATTTTTCTGGAACTCAGTAGTAGAGGAAACAAAATGACCATTTATATAAATCAAAGCAATATGGATGCTATATATGAATTCATATATACCTAAAAGCATTTTGAAATGTGCGGAAGACAACATACCAAAATCTTAATGGGGACTGAGTGTGATGCAAGTGGCAAGAGAAGAGACAATTCTCTCCACCAGACACTTTCCCAGAAGGCTGCTAAGTCTATGTTACTTGGTTAGCTATTTTGATAACTAGGTAATCTCTTGAATCCGCCCATGGGGTCCCTCTGCTGTCTATGCTTTCAGTAGACCGCTCTTCTGTCCCTCTTAAATCTTTCCTGCCTTTTGTCATTCTGGAAGTATTTAGACCAAAGTTCCCTTTAATTATGCATTGGGCCATTGAGGCTCAAGATGCAGAAAAATTAATATGCAAATGTATGTAAATGCAGAAGCCTAAAGTAGGCCAGAGTGAAAGCTGAGTGCCATTTCATGATCCCCAAGAAGAACTGGATCTGGTGTTAAACTTTATTCTCATGACCCCCTTTTTTTTTCTTGAAATTACTTGTATTAAATAATTTCTCCTTTATGCAATTTTTTTCAAACATGTATGTATAAATTGATGACATGACTGTTCCATGGTATGATTAAGGGGAAGGTTTTCATTGTAGATCTGGGAGAAGAGCCAGAGGCATCCAGAAGAGTCCAGAGCAGAGACAATGTAGACCAAGCATGACCAGCAGACTGAACGCTGCCAGGGCCATCTGTATGGGAAAATACAGTAAGAGAAGCAGGAACAGAGAGCGAAGGGGCACACACAATGAGAATATCAGGATTATAAGGAGAATGAGTAGCTGGTGGGGCAGATGGTAGGCTGTGAGCTGGGATACCTTATAGAAGGGCAGGAAGTGAGAAGGGCTAGGGTACTAGCTAGCATGGACTTTGAAATGTAAAACAAGTACTTGTGATACTGGGGGATCCTGACACCATGGGTAGCTAACATAGCTTCTGCCAGAGGTGAGGGGAATGACTCCTTTTGGTAGAGGAAAATCAGCTTCACAAGTTGCTGAGGAATGCTGGCTTTTATCTAACCACCAGAAACCCTCTTTTAATCCAGGCCTTCTCATTTCTAGATATTTGGGCTGCCTTTCAGAGTCTAGGGAACTGGAGTTTCCTTTGGATCCAACGCTCTCCAAGAGTTTTATTAACTTATAAAGTCAGTGTGCTCTGACTTAATGTTTTAAATCAAACGAAGAAAACAAATACTCAATTGTGTATAACATAACAAGTCAAACTTTTTATTTTTCTGGAAAAACGTGTTTATCAGCATGTATATGTGCACAGGTCACTAAGCACTGTCAACCCAAAACACAGCTCTCCTCTCAAATGGGAGATAAGATAGTTTAATAGGAGTGGTCATGGCCTGGGAACATAGACTTAAATGTCCCCAAATAACATGTTGAAATAGATAGTAATTTCATGACGTTTTTACATAGTACCAGAACAACAACCACAGCAACAAGCCAGAAGTCATCAAGACACTTTTCAAATATATGAGTGGGTACATCCGGTAGGCAGGCTATAGAAAAGACAGGAAGAACACTGCTATAGGCCTTAGATGTTATCTATCTATCTGTCAGCATTCTTAACCTTTGGATTGATGGAATCCAGGTTTTGTTAAGTTACTACATTCCAAAGTTTTTTTTTTGTTTGTTTAGTCTGTTAGTCACAGGATGTTAGGTCTGACACAAAAGTAGGTAAAGAATGTCTAATAAGGGGCCTAAAGAGAGTCCAAGATAAGTTATAATTTGTCTCTAGCCCAACACCCTTTCCACCTCTTCATCCCAGTTAACCAGCCCTAAGCAGGACTTCAGTTTGAAGGTACAGTATCGTTCTGGGAATGTTTGGTCACAAATACATGTTATTTCTTTCTATGGGTTATAATCAGAATGTGTTCTTTTAGGTCACAACTAACTACTAACTAACTAATCAACTACTAACTGACTATTTCTCTCTCTACAGCGTATATATGCAGTTGCGCATTTCAGAACTGAGTCGTCCTGTGATCACTTTCATCCCTCTATTCCTGAGCACACTCGAACCCTCTCAGGAGCATAGATGTTTATAAATACTGCTTGAGTGAAACAGACTTTCCAGCCTCTGCCATTCTCCGCTTTATAAACCACAGTCAATCAGTTAGTTCTATGTTTGCTAGTTTTGCAGTGATGTGAACCACTGTTAACCACGAAGTCTAACCCTGTGAATGGGAGGGCAGCCATAGGTGATTCCTTGCTAAATGTTTGACTTGCTTTTTGACGGGCAAAGGACCTTGAGGTGGTAAGAACGTAGGCCAGGGAGAGGGGTATAATGCAGAGCTATGGTGGCTGATTGCTCAGTTAGCTAAGAACTAAACCAGGCTGCTAGCTGTTTTCCCAAAGTTCGAGCATCAAATTTACTAACACATAGATTAGAAGCCAAAGTATGAAATTCTCAATTTAATGTACATTAATTTTGGGGAGGAAATAGGACACCCTTTTATCCCAAGATGTAGCCATGTATTACTGTATCAGTAGAAAGGTGGTGCTAGGGTCTGGGGAGGGAAACTGAGGACTTGTTACTCATTAGGTGCAGAGGTTCAGTTACGGAAGATGGAAACTCTCTAGAGATCTAGGAAGCATTGTCCTTATAGCTGCCAACTCTATGGTACAGTAAGCTAGGAGATTTAGTGAGAAATCCCGTGTGTTTCAATCACACTCAAAACCGAGAACTTATTCATGGTAGATTAATTTGAAGTATTTTAAAATAAAGTGAACTTTTTTTTTTTTTTTTTGTCTCCTTTTGCCTTCTACGACTCCCTTAAAATAACAAATGTGTAGAAGTGGTACAGGAGCAAAATGGCAAAGAATGGGCCTGGAGGGATATGTCGGTGGCTAAGAGCACTTCTTGCTCCTATAGAGGACGCCACATTCGGTGCCCAGCACCTACAACAGCCGCTTTGTCAGTCCCTGTAACTACAGTTGAGGAGATTCAACACCCTCCCCAGGCCTCCACAGCCACCTGCATGCATGCCATGCGCATAAACCCATGAAGGCACATGCACATCAAAATAAATAAATCAATGGTTTCTAAATAGCAAAGGAGAGAAACTGACTTTCTGAAAGATCCGAATCTGTCCATGGACAGTGGAGGGGCTAGCTAGGAAAGGTGACCTAATGCGACAGGAAAAGGAATTGAGTGATGCTCCAAACAGGTGTCCGGCTTACAGGAAGTCGTAGAGTTGGACACTCTGCAGTGCAAGTAAATATTCACAGAGAGCAGATGCCAAATGTGGAAGGAGTAGTGGGGGGAACTGAGTCTTCATGTGATGAAAGAGTCTCCTGTCTGTAGACTGTTCTGATTTACTTCTAATTCATTTCTTTTAAACAGTTTTAAAAATTTTATTGTATAAGTGTGCCCCTTCTCTTTTTCTGTGTGTGTGTGTGTGTGTGTGTGTGTGTGTGTGTGTGTGTGTGTGTCTGCATCACATGCATGCAGGTACCCACGGAAGCCAGATAAGGTGTCAGATCCTCTAGAACTTGAGTAGGTGGTTGAAAGCCATCTGGTTAGGATGCAGGGAACTGAGCCTGGGCTCTCACTAAGAGCAGCCAGTGCCCTTAACCACTGAGCCATTGCTCAGGTCATAATTCACATTGGTAACTAAGTATTTCCTTTTATTATGACTAGCAATACCTTTACTTAGTGTATTTCATAACTATCATGTCCAACTCCTTACCCTGAACTCTCCAGCCGGAAACTGAGCAGCCTTTCCCCCAGCAGCTCTCCCCTAGATAACACAGCCAATTTCTCTGTACCACTCTCTTGGACTTTATCCACACTTCCTCTCTTGGTTGGAGTTTCCTTCCGTCTCTTCATCCCCATCTCTCCTCCCATGGTCTGGTTTAGTCTGCCAATCATGTTCAGCCTGGCCTCTTCCCTCTGCCTGCTTTCTCCTTCATATCTATAATAAAAATCTTCTTCATACTTTACGAGTAATCATCTCCTCCTCCTCTTTTTATTTCTCTTTTTCATTCACTAAAATGTAAAGATGAAATACAAATTGAATTAAAGACAAAAGGGATTTGCTTTTGTTGAATATTCCTCCCCGTAGGCTCATCTAAAATACTAATTGAAATGTTAATTCTAAGATTACTTCTTAATGATTGAATCCAGTGGTTAAATGTTAATTTTTGAAAGTGAGGCTGAGTTTTGATTATAGGATTTAGGAGACAGAGTTAAAACATAATTTTATTAAATGCTCATAAAATTTGTGAACTACTTTTGCTAGGTACACTAAATTATATGATTAAAATATTAGTTTTAGGATTGATTTGTAAATCAGGATAATTTTGGCTTTGTTCATTTAAAATGTATGTTTTGTCAGTATTGACATGGACTAATTGGCTTTGAGATAATTGTTGGGAGACTATGCATTGCACTGTAAGCAATGTTGTAAGATTATATACTTTAATGTCTAAATAGTCGCTGGGGAATCAGCATTCCATTTTTATGGACTCTTAGTCCTGTTGATGTAAAAAATTAGAAAGAAGACTAAGAAGGAAGCTTGGGGGGCATTTACTTTGAGAGAAGAGCAGAGTGGGTAACCTCATGATCTGCCAGACATGAAGGATTAGGAAGTCTTCAGAGAGTAAATCAAAATGTCCAGTGTCCAGACAGACATGTTTGGCAGTTTGTTCAGTGTCTGAAGAAGAGATAGAAAGTGGAGAGGAAGAAAAGTTTTCTTTTTGAGTTGGAATAAGAAAATCAAGCAAGCTTAACCGTGAAGATGTGTACCTAGCCTCATCAAGGAAACTGACCACAGTGCGCAAGTCTTAGATCTTTGGGACAGGTTGGAGTGGGAGGTTGCCACTCAGGACCACAGCTAGAACTCAGGGGCCATTCTTCTGAGCAGGAGAAAGTGCTTTTACTTAATAGGCCTTGGGCAAGCTCAGATAGTTCCATTCTCCTCTTTTCCACAAGGTATTTTGGATCTTCTGAACATGTGTGTGTGTTTGTCCTATATAAAGTAATGTGAGAAAGGACCCCAGGTGCCCATGAAGGAGGGGGGCCCATCCTCACTCAGCTCCAAGCCTGCTATTTGCTTGCTCCTTTCCGCTGTTCACCGGAGCAGTGTTAAAGCTTCTGCTTTATTTATACTTCATATTTATAGACAGAACATTCTCACGATATATGTGACACTGCTATTACTCTGGCAAATAAAACATGATGAAAATGGTATTAGATCTATTTGTGTGGGTATGTTTCTAAAATACAGTGACCATGTGTGCGCATCCTAGGGTAGAATTTCAGCATCAAATATTCATTGGGGAACTTGTCTTTTGTTCCCAGCATTGGATAAACCCTGATGTCCTCTTTGTGATTCAAGGGGCTGCTCCTCCCCTCTCTGTCCTCCATCCTTGGTCATCCCAGGCTATTACCTTGTTTCCTGGAAAACATGGTCTTCAGTCTGGCACTGACCTGTGTTTTGAGTTTTTAGTCTTTTATCAAAGTCCTAATCCTTATGAATTATAGGCTGGACATAATTTGGTCAGCATTTTGCAGGAGAAGCAGGAAAGGCACGCTTCCCCACCTCTGCCCTTTGCAGCCAGTGTTCCTTCAGAGTTTTAGAGGCCTCAACTCAAGTCTAGCCAAAATCCCTGGTTTTGATGTTGTAATGAATTTCAGCACAAGGTAGTAAGGCAGAATTGGGAAGATATTTTTAATATAGGCTCGTTTAAGATTTTTTTGGAAAATGTCAGAGAAAAGGAATGTGGTCTTGCTCAAAACCATATGCATTCAGGCCTTCAGTCCGAGCCATCGTCCTTTTAGCATTAAAACAAACAAACAAACAAAAAAACTATATTATACCCATTCTCCCAAGGTTCAGGAATCATTGCAGAAAAGGGAACAAAATAGTTGCAAGAGTCAAAGGCAGTGGGTGACTGTAAAAAGATTGTGCTGTCAGGACAAAGGAGGGCGCCTGCACTTACGAAATCCCAGCAGTTATGAAAGCATTCACAAGACTTGCATAAACCAGACAAAATCCTACTATGGAGAGAGGAGATGGGCATAAAGTCCCACCCTAGCTAAGGAACTCTAGGCCATTTATAGCATCTGGGAAAGGAAAGGTCAGCTTTCTTTAAGGATTGGTCTGGGTGGACTGAGCACACTCCAGCGGAAGGCCACACATCCAAGCATCTGTGGAGAGCACCAACTGAACTTGGTAGGTTGAAGACAAAAAAGAGGACACAAAGTTGGGGAGTAGGGAGTAAGGGTGGGTTTTAGAGGTGTTTGGGGAGGGAGTGAATATATCTAAATACATCATACAAAATTTTCAAAGAACTAATAAAAATGAGGAAAAATATATTTGTGAAAAGAACTTTAACTTTTGTGAGAAGTCTTTTCAGTAAATGTTAACTGTGCTGGAACTCTTGCTTTTCAGTGGCAAGAAGCTTTACTCAGACTCTAGGATGAAAGGACTCTTCCGACTCTCTTGTTCTTAATTTCTCTATCTCAAAACTTAAAAATATAGCGATATTAACATTTTCAAGTCATTCAAGGATTGCGTCATTGCAGTGGAAGCCATAAGAAGCATGACTGGTCAGTTGCTTGGCTATTAAAATGTGTAGTGGGTGGGTACATGTGGTTGCTTATAAAACAAGCTGTGTGCTTTGTACATGTTTGTCATTTGGAAGGCTAGACAAAAAAAAAATACAAGCCAATCTACTTCTATAGATGACTACTTGCATCTTCTGATATTTTGAAACTTAAATATGAATAGTTGATGGAAGTGAGCCCTTCTGTGTTTGTTTGGTATGCTGGCTAGTTTTATGTCAACTTAACACAAGTTAGAGTCCTCACAGAGAGGAGAAAGCTTCAGTTGAGAAAGTGCTTCCATGAGATCAGGCTGGGGCTGTAGGTAACTCTGTAGGCCATTTTTCTTAATTAGTGATTGATGAGCAAGAGGCCAGCCCGTTGTGGGAGGGAACACCCCTGGGCTGGTGGTCTGGTTTCTATAAGAATCTTGCTGAGCAAACTATGAGAAGTGTCTTAGTCAGGGTTTCTATTCCTGCACAAACATCATGACCAAGATGCAAGTTGTGGAGGAAAGGGTTTATTGAGCTTACACTTCCATGTTGATATTCATCACGAAAGGAAGTCAGGACTGGACCTCAAGCAGGTCAGGAAGCAGAAGCAGATGCAGAGGCCATGGAGGAATGTTGCTTACTGGCTTGCTTCTCCTGGCTTGCTCAGTTGGCTTTCTTATAGAGTCCAAGACTACCAGCCCACAGATGGTACCACGCACAAGGGGCCCTCCTCCCTTGATCACTAATTGAGAAAATGCCTTACCGTTGGATCTCATGGAGGCATTTTCTCATCTGAAACTCCTTTCTCTGTGATAACTTCAGCTTGTGTCAAGTTGACACACAAAACTAGCCAGTACAAGAAGTAAGCTAATAAGCAGATCCAAGTTCTTGCCCTGTTTGAGTTCCTGCCCTGAAATCGATGATCAACAGTGATGTGGACGTGTAAACCAAATAAATCCTTTTCTTCCTAAGTTGTTTTCTGTCATGATATTTCATCACAACAATATTAACTCTAACTAGGACATTTTGGGGAATTGGCTCTGCCTTTAAAAGAAAGCTAAGGAGAATATGAGCAAAGAATTAGTATGCCCTCATTACTATCTAAGATTCATCTATTTTAAAAAGGTTAACATTCTCTGCTTTTGTGAGAAAAGTTTGTTTCTGTCAAAGGCAATTAGCCTAACAAGGATTCATATTTACTGAGCCTTCTCCTTCTGCTTTGAACACATTAGCCAGTTATGTCAGATTGTAAAGCTGAACTCCAATGAATGGGACAAGACACAGTCACCACCTATGCCAGAGATAGGAATGGAAGCCATCTTGAGCAAGTATGCTTGTTAGCTTAGTTTAGGTCTTGATGTACCCCTTTCACAAAAATAATTTCCCTACTAAGCTACTTTCTCTTTGTGTGTTCCTTAGCATGACATCAACACTTTTATTTATTTCAAACATTAGTAACACTGCAATTCACACAAAAGGCAAGATTTTTATGCTTCATTAAAATAATTTTTGATGTCTACATTTCAGACCTTTATCTTCTCATAGAATCTTCTTCGCAAAGCCAAGATTCATTTAAGTATCTGTGTTGAAGTCTTTTAAATGACCACATTGTAAGCACGTATCTCAGTACATTTAATGCCCTGTGCATCTGTCACTGGAAATATGTAGAGCTGCGTGTTGAACTTTGCATGTTTAAAAGCATTGCTCAAGGCTTCCTCAGCAACTCTGTGTGCCTGAAGGAAGGACAATGACTACAGCTGCAGCCAGAGGCAGCCCCAGGAATGCTCACAGAAGGCCAGAGCACAGTGGCCTAGCCCTGGCTCAGGCTCAATACCTTGTCTTGGTGACCCTGGATAAATACAAGGCACCCCCCAAAACACATGACAATACCCTGGATGAGAAATAGGGACAACTCATGGAGTTTGTGGTAGCTAGTGAGGAAACTCCTCCCATCCACAAAGTTGTACTTAAGGTTGACCATTAAAAACAAAAACAATTGATACAAATAAAGGAATCTTTTCATGATGTACTGGCACTTGTTAACATTTTTCTTTTTTTCCCAAAGATTTATTTATTTATTTATTTATTTATTTATTTATTTATTCATTCAATGTATGTGAGTACACTGTCACTGTACACACACCAGAAGAGGGCACTGGATCCCTTTACAGGTGGTTGTGAGCCACCATGTGGTTGCTGGGAATTGAACTCAGGACCTCTAGAACAGCCAGTGCTCTTAACCGCTGAGCCATCTCTCCAGATCAACATTTTTCTTTAGTTCCCTTAACAACTGATTCCAGAATCCAACTGGAACCTGCTTAAAATGGGTGATTCTGGGTATTCAGAGGTCCTGGTCACCCTCCAAAGGGAGGTTTCACTACATGTGTGGTGTAATGCTGACTTCCTAGTGTCTTCAAGACTTTTAGACTTGAAAAGACATCTTGGAAAATGACATCTAGATGATCTCTGAAAAGCTGGTACAATCCTGTTTGACTAAATAAGCATTTTGTTAATGTATGAGTGTCACTTGTACACGTTTTTTAAATAACTAACATGGGTCCTGAACAGATAAGAGATTAACATTTTGAGCATCAATGCTGTAGACATAGGCAATTAAACCAAAGACTCTAGATTTCCTTTAGAAGTAGAAGTTAAATCAGTATGTAATAGGCTTCTATCTAGTTCTTCTGGATAATGAGACTAATTGCTACTGGCTCCTTTCTGTGTATATATGCCTCTTGGACTGTGGAAGCTTTGTAAGGATTGGTTGGCATTAGATCTTTGCAAGTCTGTACCCAGTCACTTAATGTTAGAAACATAAATAAATCCATTTTGTGTGGCTTGAAATAATATAATGCCTATAAAACAGGAGCTTGCTCCCAGGCAGCTCTGGTAAGAGATAGGCCCCAGAGGCAAGATCTGGTGTGTTCATAGGACAGCTCAGATATTAGCTGAGATCAAAAGAGGTATTGATATATTAAGGAACTGACTCCAAGGTGGCACTGATAGGTTAGTGAACCAGCCCCAAGCTATGAGCCCTGATAGCACAAAGCTACTGCCCAATGAGATTATACAAAAAGTAGAACTTTGGAAATGATCTCTAGGATTACATTGCATTGTTCCCAAGACACGTCATCTCTAACCTATGTGTTGCTACCCATTGGCAAGAAGGCTTGAAATGGCCTCTGTGTGTGTGTGTCCCTGGCTTAACCCTGGACCCATGCATGGCCACCTGTCAGTGATAGCTGCTGGTCGGACACTCTCAAGAACCTTCTGGACTTCCACCAAAGCCATCCTCCCATGGCCTGTCATAGTTGAAGGACATCATGGTAGACACGGGTTGAGCTTGCAAGCATCTGATACATCCTCACTGAAGCATTCTCCAGTGGAACCTGAGGCACCATTTTTTCCAACCAGCTGTTCCCTGCTCTGGGAGATGTCTGTTAACTCTTATATTAACATGATATTATAAGGAATATTTGAATGAATAAACTGAGCATGTTTAAAGTCAGATCTTAGCCGGGCAGTGGTGGCGCACGCCTTTAATCCCAGCACTTGGGAGGCAGAGGCAGGCGGATTTCTGAGTTCGAGGCCAGCCTGGTCTACAAAGTGAGTTCCAGGACAGCCAGCGCTACACAGGGAAACCCTGTCTCGAAAAAAAAAAAAAAGAAAGTCAGATCTTGTGTGGACATCCTAATTGCTGAGTGCCTCGTAGCCCACAGGCCATGCTCTTTGCACTTCATTTTTGAATTAGTGCTATTCTTGTTTGGTTGGTTGTTTTTTTTTATAAAGCGTTGCTTTGTTATTATATTTTTGTAAAGCCTTATAGCTTCACAAAAGCTATTAGAGACTTTACAGAAAGTCTCTGAAAAGAGAACCTGTCTTAGGGTTTTATTGCTTTGAAGAGACATCATGACCATGACAACTCTTATAAAGGACACTGTTTAATTGGGGCTGGCTTATAGGTTCAGAGGGTTAGTCCATTATCATCATGGTGAAAGACATGGCAGTGTGCAGGCAGACACGATACTGGAAATGGAGCTCAGTGTCTTCATTTTAATCTGCAGGCAGCAAGGAGAAACTGTGAAACACTGGCCAGACTTGACCTCAAACCTGTCCCCAGTGACACACTTCTCTGCCAAGGACACACCTACTCCACCAAAGCCACACCTCCTAATAGTGCCACTCCCTAATAGTGCCAAGCATTCACATACAAGATTCTATGGGGGTGATTTCCATTCAAACCACGACAGAGCCCAAACAACATTTTTACAGTACTAAAGCTTTACCCACAGGACAAACAGAAAGGACCCCAGTTACCCCTAATCTAAGAGGTAACATGGGATCAAATCAGACCAGCCAGGACTAATTTAATCGTGGTTACTGTCATGTCCAAAGGAAATCCATTTTCCCAAACTCTGAAAAGCAGAAGGGATAAATGGCTATCTGTAGTGCCTATTAGCACATTCTGGCCTTCAGGATCACTTGGTATCACAAGAACCTGTCACACATTTCAGAGTCCATGCTAGAATCCTGGCCCTTCTCAGCTCCTCCACTCCCCTAAGCTTCTCCAGTTCACAGGCTTCCCTCCCTCAGTGTCCTTAGAACCCTGATATTTTCAGTGTTATGCTCACTCTCTGTCTTCCTCTCTCAGTCACTCCTTCTCTGTCCCTCTCTGTCTCCCTCCTCTCCAACTCTCTGCTCTGTTCCTGCTTCTGTGATGCCCAGGTCCAGTCTGCTGGCCATGTTCAGTTTACTTTCTTTCTCTGCTCTGGCTGCTTCCAGATGCCTCTGGCTGTTCTCTCTCTCATAGCTACAATAACCCCCCTCCTTACCCACACCCCAGAGTGGTCATGTTGTCAGTTTATACAGTTGCCAGGGACAGGGGAACACAAACCATCAGATGCTTAATCATGTCTTCAGAGAACATTGTGCAGAGACAAAGAGGAAAGTTGTCAGGATTGAAATGGAGTCACACGGGGGCAGAATAGTGGCTGCTTGCAATCTCACAACTTGGGAGGCTGATGCAGGTGGCACAGAAGTTTGAGGCCAGCCTACGTTTCATAGTAGCGAGACCCCTTTCCAGACAAACAGATTTGTTTGTTCCACTTTCCAAAAGAAGCTAAAACCAAGAGTTATGCAGAAATAGCATAAGAGTTAGCAGGGTGCCTGACAGTACCTGAGTATACTCTAACCTTGGCGCCTACTTGTGTTCCCTTTATGATTTTGTTTTCAGTCACAGGCCTATTTCAGCTCAACACTGAGGTGTTAAAGCAAAGAGTGGGGGAGGTTACAGACCTATCTGCCAGAAACAAACCTTCTAAGGAGACACTTGTGTTCACCTCGTTGACAACCAGACTGTTGAAAGAAAGAGCTCCAAGCAATTACTGTCCTCCCTCCTCCCAATCTCCTTCAGGGAGAGGAAATGGCTGAAGCCCTGGAGACATCCAGAACAGGAATTTGTCTCCCGGAGAAAAATTTACAGCTTGTGTGATGACCATGACCTTGACCTTGTGTCAGACTGACTTGTGGGAGACCCTTGGAGTTGGGACATTAGCGGGCAGGTAACCACAATTTGCCTTGTCTCTTTAGTTAAGTGTGTCCCTTGCTTTCTTTTTAGACCCTACCTCATGTCATGTCCCTTAATAGATGGACTAGGGCCACACTGAACAAATCTCCTTTTTCTGCTCTTCACCATTAACTTGGCTCACTTAATTGACTCACTGAAGAAAAGAGACTGAGTAGGACTTGTTGGGCAAACAGGCTGTGACCCCTAAGTCTGGTAAGGATGTACCTGGGCAGTTGTTCCTTACACCTAACTGCACCGATGTAGCACACATAACGCACGTCTGCGTCATCAGAGCCTGAATGGTCCTTTTAGCTCTGAATTCCTAGCATCCGTCTGAGTGCTCAGGTGATGAGAGATTCTCAGGTACACACTCTCTCCACTGTGAAAAGAAGCACAGTTTCCTCCACTGGGAGGTGGGTTCAGCGTTGTATCGCAGGACCCTTGGCATATCTGAAGTGGCTCAAGGTACCCAGCTTTCGAAGAAAGCCCACATCACAGTTCTGGCTGACGTCGGATTTCAGTCTTCAGACACTAATGATCTTATCTCAGTTTGGGGTCCAACTCAGCCCTGACTAAAGAAACAAGAGACTGTTGTGGCAGAAGCAGTCAGAAGCCTGCCCTAGCAGTGCCTGCAGCTAGGAGGGGCTCCCAGCCCCCACCTAAGGCGAATTGCTGCTGAGCTCCAGCTCACAGTTTTCTCCCAGGCTGCTGATTGGTCCTCGGAGCCACAGAGCTGTGAGAGAGCTTGTATATATTCCTCAAAGGGAAAGGCTGGCCCAGACAGTGAACTTTCCACAGACGCGTTCCACAGTTGAGAGGTTCCTGCTCAAGCTGAGGACCTAAGCCGCGTGTCAAAATGTGTAAGGGATTGGCAGCTCTGCCGCACTCATGCCTGGAAAGGTGAGAACTGAATGTCTTCAGTGTAGGAGATGAAGATGTGATGAGCCTTTCCTCAAGGGAGGGTACTGAGAGGCGCTGTGGGATGGGGTCACACTGAGATGAAACGGGTGCTTGATGATAGGCTTTGCGTTGGAGTTGTCTTATCTGTAGCAGTACAGAGATTTGGAAAGATCTGAGCTAGAGAGTCAACAGGAGATAATCCATGTGCTATTTAATATACAGAGTGTCAGAGTGTTGTTTCCTCCCAGAGGATATCTATTCTGCAGGTGTGTGTGTGTGTGTGTGTGTGTGTGTGTGTGTGTGTGTGTGTGTATGTGTTAAAAAGGTAACTTGCAACACCAAAGAATAAAAGCATCTGGGTTTGAATTCTGTCTCCCTTACTTATTTCTTGGGTGGCTTGTAGCAATTTCTTTAACCTCTCACTTTCCATATCTGTACAGTGGAGGTAGGAAGCACATCTATCTCACAGGCTGGTTTTGAGGACTGAGTGAGTGCCAGTGTGTGAAGTGCTCAGAAGAATGTCTGACCCCTACAACTGTGGGAAGAGTGACCTTCATTTACATACAGAGATGGGGATGAGGGCTCTGCAGGCAGGTTTGCAGTGGGGCAGAGGGAGCTCCCATTATTCCCTGTTCATTAGATAGGAGTAACTGGATTACTGGGCAAAGGAAAAGCCCTTGGGATATAAGGTTTGTCTATTACCTGGAGCTCTGAGATACACAGTTGTCCAGGACTGTGCTATGGTCTGTAGAGAATCCTATATCTAAAGTAGTCATCTTACTAGAAACTGAACCCAACACCCCACGTGATCTGTAGGTTCTGCTCTGTTAGGGAATGGTCCTGATTGGATTTACTTTGACACCCAATCATTAAAAGGAGTAAAACTGATTCTTACACAGCCTCCCTCTGTACCCAAGGGCCAATGTCTATCTGAGAAGATCATATTATTTAGTGGGACACCAAAGACTTTTGCCTATTTAAAATGTCACATTTTCTTTGATGTTTTTCATCACAACAATAAATTTTAAGTCATTTTTTTAAACAGAGAAACACTGGAAGATATTCCCTGGAGTCAAAGATGTAGATATTTCAAATAGATGAAGATAGAAGAGATCAGTAGCAGTGATGTCTGTAGTGTCCGCTGGACCAGGGGCAGAGAGGGGGACTCCAGGGCTGGGAGCTTAACATCATTCCTGCATCCCATTCCCTCTGTCGCCTCTACTGAAAGTTCCAGATAGGCGGAGTGTTTGGAGCTGAGTGGCATCCCAACTTCTTTGAAGATCAGGTGATACACTTTTGCCTTCTCTCCAGCTGTGAGAGTCACCGTGGACCGTGCACAGCATGGATGGATGGTTACCTTAGGCTCACTTTGTATTTGCAGTTGAACAGTTGAATGCAGTGGATGGATCTTACACCATTACACTGGTGAACAGTTAACGCCGTCAACAGTCTGCAAGGGTTTGGGCATCCTGACACTGTTACTCTTCTTGCCCTAAGTGTTTATGTAAATAATACAGCGTTTAGAGAACTACAATGATGGTATTTTTGCAATTATTTCCATTACTGTCATGTATGAAATTTATTATCAACAGTAGAATATATTTATATTTACATTTATCATTTATTCACGAAAGCTGAGACTTTCTAGTTGGGGGTTGGTATTATTCTTGTTGGAAATGTATGCATTTGAAACCCACTGTAGCTGATAAGCTAGGGACACAATTGAACACATTGTGGAATTCATAATGCTAAGAAGACAGTAAACTAATAATGTAGAGGAGAGGCCACTGAGAAACTGTGGATTCTTACTGATGAAACAACTTCAGTTATTTCAAGCCTGTACACATTTCTTAGGCATCTGGATGACAAGTTATACTCTGCTCACAAGATAGTGTTCCCCAGGTAGGAAGGTAAGTGAGGAGCACATCATGGAGTGCTGTGGGCCAGCAGAGAGGAATAATACAGAGTACTTACTAGAAGTACAAGGTGGGGACTGGATGGGCCTCAGAGCTATTGATAGTTGGGAAGAACTTCACAAGGGGTTAAGAAAATGATGCTTAAATTAATCTTACAGAGCAAGAGTCAGGCATGTCTGTGTAGGAGAAAGAGACATGAGGGATGCCTTTAAGGCCAAGGGGACAGGCTGCATGTACAAACAAGAACAAAAGAGGCTACAGAAAGGTTGGCCGGTGTTAGTGCAACCTGTACCAAGACTCAGGCAACATATGTATTTGCTGTGTGTCCACTGTGAGGACACACCATCACTGACTCTCAAGGTCCTGCCTCTGAAAGAGTCTACCACTTCCCACTAGCACCTCCTGCAGAGCAAGCATTTTGTGTGGATCTTTGGGGAGGCATTCAAGATACGAACGATAACAGGGCTTAGTAGGTGGTCTTATGGGACCCCCTCTCCTCCCTTCGTGGTATCTTCTTTCACATTACAACATCTGTAACGTGATCCTCAGGAACAAACATATTTCTCAAGGAGGGACACGTCCAAGTTTTCAGTCATGCTTGGCACAGCCTCATAGGCAGCACACCTCACTCACTCATTTTTCCATGGTTTGGATTTGCTTTGCCCCCCAAGGATGTGTGTGGTAGAGTCCATCTAATAGTGCCATAGAATATTTAAGAGCTCTGGTTGTGGCAGGTGGTGTTTCATCACAATAACAAAACACCTGAGAAAATCAATTTACAGAGAGAAAAGGTCTACCTTAGCTCCAGGCTTTGGAAGTTCGAATCCACAATCAACTAGCTACACTGATTTTGATTTCAGACCTGTTTACAAGGAAGAGTGCATGGCAGAACAAAGGAGTTCTCGCACCTCACTGTGAGGACATACCACCACAGGCTCTCTAGGTCCTTCGGTTTAAGGGTCCCATCAACACCCATTGGCACCTCTTGCAGACCTAGCATTTTGTGTGGACCTTTGGATCTATGGAGAGAGATATTCAAGACACAAACCATAACAGGGCTTAGTAGGTGGTTCTTTTGGCACTCCTCTCCTCACTCTCATGTCTGTAATGTAATTCTCACCAGGTCCAAGCTGATACAAGGGCCATGCTCCAAAACCTGCAGATCCTGCAGAACTGGAAGCCTCATGTATTTTGCTGCAGTATCAGAGAACAGATAAATAATGCCTCACCCAAAGCTTGACTCTGAGAACTAAAGATAATTGCATAGAACAAGATTCTTTTCCTTCTTTGCCTGAATTTTACAAAGACAATCAGCATTTGGTACATAGTAGGCTCTTGATAAATAAGTTCCTGAAAAAGCTCTTGACTAATTAATAGTAGTTGGAGACAGGGTTGTCCAATGTCAGCCTGGCGCTTTCCAGGGGGATTGGGAAGGACAAACAGAAGCAGAGATGTGTTAGTTCACAATGGGAAAAAAGATCACATTTCTAAATAATGAGGTATTGAGGAGTTCCTGCTGGGGTGGGGGAGGGGATAGAGGAAGAAAGTGAAAGGAAACCCAGCATTTCTATAACCTGGGTAGGAAAAAGTTTGGTCAACAGGAGGGTGGTTTGTTTCCAAGGAGGGCAAGCCTTTGACTTTGGGACTTTAAGGAACTTCACAGGCCTCATTGTTTCTCCAGGAGCCACTATCACAGCTGCTTCTGTGGCTTCCTATATTCCTATAATCACCGATCACCTCTCCTTGCTCTGCGTCTCCGTTAGCCCGGTTTATGCTGTCAGACCCCAGAAGCTTAGTCAGGAAGGGTTCTTGGAAGGTTGTCTAATATCTTTCTCGTTTTCTAGTAAGAACTACAGATTAAAGTGGATAGATGATAATAAAATAAAATTTATGTTTCTTGGGCCAGTGTCAATGGGTTGTCTTGCTGGCTGGAGAGAAAAGGAGTGAAACTTTAATTAATCCAGGCAGGATCAATCGTTACCAACAGGAAGCAGGATGTGAATGGAGGCCAGCCAAAAGCATGTTACTCTTTCTCTTTTTTCTTTCGATGAGTCTCAATCAGTTCCCAGATAACGTTCGGGCTGTGGACCATATTTTTTAAAGGCTGAGACCAGTTGCAAGACCGCTATAGCCTGACCCTCTGACTGTCCCAGAAAGTGATGGGGGTAGCGGGGGCACACTGGCAGCACAAAGGAGGAGGATGCTGCAGGGCAGGAAGGATAGCTCTGCATTCTCCCATCCCTGCACCTGCTTCAGCTCTGGAACAGTTACGGGGATGCAGAAGAAGCAGAGACCACACAGTCTTCCTCTTGCTTCCTCCCTGGGGAGCCAAGGAAGCCCTGGCTCTCTCTGAGCCTCCTTTCCTCACCTGAAAATGAGTTGGGAATCTTGTCGGAAAGAAGTGCTACAAGAAAAAACCACAGCAAAACCCACAAGGTGACAGGAATCATGGGTAGACGATACTAAGTAATTCCCCGCCACCCTCCCAATCTGTATTGTAGGCAGCCCTGAAAACACTCTTTTTAATCAGTTCTGTGTCAAAGCCTTTGTTAAACATTTATTTCGTTGATAATCATTCACCTTCCTGGAGCACTCTTCCTGCTTCTCCTTCTTTTAGAAAATACACTGTGCACTTTGTATAAAACATTAGAAAACTCATTAAAAACCGTGATTCTTACCCAGAAATTAACGGCCATGCTCTTTAACACCTGCAACCATTCCGTAAACATCCAAACATCTAGTGAGTGGTTTGCAGTTGGGCTGTTTGAATTAGGATCCAAAACTTGACACACCTGAGATTGGGACTCTTCGATCTCATGATTAATGCCTCCTCAGTCCCTTTCCACCACTTAACACAGGATTTGTAGGGACAATTGAAGAAGCTATGCTATGCTCAAGGAAGTTTATAGATGGGGAGCAGGCAAAGTCCTAAACTATAATCTTGGCTTTTAATAGCCAAGGGCCAGTCCTGAGCCCCATCTCTAGGAATCTTCACTATTCTTACAAATAGACGTGATCATGCGTGGTCCTCCACGCTCCTGCTAGCCCTACCACAGTGCTATCCTGAATTTGGACTTTATATATTCCTGCTTTTCATTTTAATTTAATTATTTTCTGCACCTAAATCCAGTCACATATTTAAAAGCTGTAGCAATTATATTTCACTAGATGTGTACCTGTCCGTAGAGCTATCTGTAATGTAGAATTTAAAAAATATTAAATGCATTTGTTGACAGTTTTATGTGTGTATATAATGTGCTTAGATCATAGTTACCCATTACACCCTCTCATTTTCTTCCCACTCTCACCGATTCCTGTCTTCTGCCCAACAAGTCTTGTGCCTATTCATCAGTGGATGTTTGTTTGTTTGTGGGTTGTGTATGTGTGTGTCCCATGTAGTTTAATTGAGATTGATTGGAGGGAGAGAGAGAGAGAGAGAGAGAGAGAGAGAGAGAGAGAGAGAGAGAGAGAGGTGTGGGATGGGGGGAATTGGGTCTTTCCTAGAATATCAGTGGGTCTAATCAGACTGAAGGTCAGAGATGTATTGTCAACACATCTAACCCACATGTAGCTTTGGGCTATTCACCTGGCTATAGAGCTCTGGAAATATCCACAGGATGCTTCATGGGGAGGCATTCTACTGCTTCTGTACCCAGGTAAGATAACGTAACTAGGCACTTAAAAAGAAAGAAAGAAAGAAAGAAAGAAAGAAAGAAAGAAAGAAAGAAAGAAAGAAAGAAAGAAAGGAAGGAAGGAAGGAAGGAAGGAAGGAAGGAAGGAAGGAAGGAAGGAAGGAAGGAAGAAAGAAAGGAAGAAAGAAAGAAAGAAATGCTTCATGGTTTAACGGGTTGAGCCAAACAACTTTGGAATATTTTAGACAGTAACAACTTGAGCAGGTCCACTGTGTGAATAGCAAATTAGACTAAGGCCCGTGCTCTATCCTAATTGCCTCTCCTGACACTTCTCAAGCAGTGCCAAGTTCATCTGGACAGGTTCTTACTTCTATTCCTTAAACCCCATTTCTAGAAAGATGTTGGACCGTCTCTTTAGAACTGGAGGGGGGGGAGGAAGAGGAAGCAAAGTGCTTGTGACAGCCTGAAGCAGCCTGCTCTCCAAGCCTTTATTATTAGCAGTTAAGTGCAGACAGCTATTTTGGTCAAGCTGTGACTTCTGTTGATTTGTGTGTGTGCAGAACATCTGTTTATTGACAAAGCACTCATCTCCGGGATTCAAGAAGTTTGGAAAGAATCAAGACATTCCATCTAAAAAGTGGCTTCCTGTATTTTGGCAGCTGGTTTTAAGTGGAAGCTTCCGAGGGACATTTGGGTTTGTGGAAGTGTGAGACCTAACATGACTTTAGGGGATTGTGCAGATGCTCTGGTGTCTGGCCCTTTCTATGTTATAAGTTTTTAGAATCTTACATCTGCTTCTGGATCCTCCATGTCTAAAACAAGTATGGCACTGAATAAGTAGATTAGTATGCATCCTCCTATGTACTTTCATGACTTTGATAAATGATATAGCTTTTGTTGAAATTGGGGATTTATTCAGACACTTAGGAGAACTGAATTACTTTTTCTTACTGCATTTATTTGTGTGTGCGTGTATGTGTGTATGTGGTGCATGTGGGGTGTGTGTGTGTGTGTGTGTGTGTGTGTGTGTGCTCACATTACAGTGCTTATGTGAGGGCTAGAGGACACCTTGAGGGAGTTGCTCTCTCCTTCCATCCTGTGGGTCCTGAAGATGGAGGTCAGGGATTCAGTCTTGGGAATCACTTCTTTGCCAACCATGATTATGCAGTGGTAACCTATTTGCCCATCTTAGACAAATATCTGTTTCTTTATTTTTTGGAACTCTGAGTATTCATGTCTAGTTCCTGCTGAGAAAAGTCCAGGTCAGACTCAGCGGATGATAAGCACTCGCTTATCAAGACCTGTCTGTAACCTCCAGGGCCCCCAGCTTCAATCTCATTGGCCAGCTATATCCAGAGGTTCCCACCAGGAAACCTGTCACAGAGTTATTGAGAGGCTTTACACTCTCAGTTTTGATGGTGTACTGTTCCAGAGGAGGCAGCCGTATTAGTTTTCATAGAATATGTTCAGTTAACTTTGCTTAGGGATCGGATTTAAATATGTGTTTTATGATGCCCGGTACGAGAGACATTTTCCTGTCATGTACAGGGTCCATAAATGGAAAAGAAACAGTTCCTCACACAGAGTTCCACTTTGGTAATCTAACAAACCCTTAATTCTCTGTGATCTTGGTCAAGCTGAAATGAATCAGGTCATCACAAGGGTGGCTGGGTCATCATCAGGGTGCAAGGGGCTCTCAAATGAAGGAGTCCAGGAAACTTATCTTCATGATCATTTTTACTCAGTGATATTAAAACTTGGATCCTAGGGACACTGCCTATTTATTGATCTTTATCCTGGCTTTTCCTTCAAGCAATTGCAGTGGGGATTGTATTGAGCCACTGTCTTATAAATTTCCCCAAATATGGGTAAGCAGAAGGCATTTATTTGGGACCCTCTCATGTTGGGTGGTGAGCAGGACTTTCATCTACCATCTACCTAATCCTTGATGGTATAACATTAGGACTTTAGTTTTTAACTCTCTTACTATATCTTTCTTTTATTCAATTTCTCTCTTTAAAAAAAAAGATTTACTTTATTTTGAAATCTCTCTCTCTCTCGCTCTGTTTCTCTCTCTTTCTCTGTGTGTGTTTGAGAGAATTTCTCTCTCTCTCTCTCTCTCTCTCTCTCTCTCTCTCTCTCTCTCTCTGTGTCTGTGTGTGTGTGTGTGTGTGTGTGTGTGTTCACACATGTACACGAGGGAGGGTGGGTATGGGCCCTAGATGGCCTGAGGGAGCTGAGAATGCTTACACTGGCTTTTAGACTATGCTTTATGTAGAGTTAACCACACCTCAAAAGCAAACATGAGATGATGATGGATTTATTTCCTGTTGCTCTTGTAACAGTTACCACCAGTTTGGTGGCTTGAAGCAACACACATTTATTCTCTTGCAGTTCTAGAGGTTAAAGTCTAGAATAGATCCCAAGGGCTGCTTTCCTTCTGGATGTTGTAAAGGAGATTGATTTCTTTGCCTTTTACAGCATTAGGGGGTGACCTGTGTTCGTTCCTTGGCTTATGGACCTATCTTCATCTTTGAAGCCAGCATCTCTGCCCTCATTGTTGCATCAACTTAAGACCATGATCCTCTTACCTTCATTAGACAATGACTTATTTACAGTGGGCCCATCTTAACTTTATCACTTCCGCAAAAACTCTGCCTACATGTGGGAGACAAGAAAATGAAAACTTGCTGTGACTCAGTCTCTTCCCGTGTCTGTTTCTATTCTATCCTGCGTGCTGTCCATCATCGTCAGTGGAAATGTCTCAGTCACAGGCCATGTCTTTTCAAGGCTTTACACAGATTTTTTTTTCATCTAGAAGATGTTGCTCATCCTTTCTGTCTTCTGTGGGATGCTCCTAGGCCCGCTCTGGCATTGCTCCTCCAAGAACCCAGACCTTTCTTTTATCTTGGATGTGCTTTGTACCAATTCTGACTTACATTTACAGCACATGTTAGATAGATTTATCTTTCTAAGCTGGTTCAAATCCCCAGGCTAGAGGAAGGCGCTCAGCTCAAAGGCTGACTTAACATGTGCTCGTGTTTGTCAACATCCTGGTTCGTGGCTTGTGGCAGCTGTGTGACTGCCTGCCTGGTTCCTGGACCCTACTCCCGCAAGAAGCCCAGATCTATAATTTAGTAACAACTCCAGGTACTTTCTATTCTTCAGTCTTCAATATGTGAAAGCTATCGTAGAGAGTGCATGGATCCCTTTGGAAAATGCAAGCTTCCACTTAAGGTTTGGGGAGAATCTCTGAAGAGTTAGAACAAGGATACGAAGAAATTGAGATCTCTTGGGTCCCAACAGACACCTCTTCTCCCTGGCATGCAGTCTCGTCAAATCCTGGTCCTTCTGTAAGTTCCTTAGAATCTTTATAACAGCCCCCTTCCCTTCAGGGAGAAGCCATTCTCCCTCCCTTGAACTCCCCCACAAAAATGTTTTACCTTCTACATATCTCATACCACCTTTGAGGGGAAAGGGAGGTAGGACAGAGGTGGCTTCACACCTGTAATCCCACTGCCTTGCTTTCTCATGCTGCGGTTGCAGGTGTGATCTGCATCACGTCTTATATCATATCCCCTTTGGTTGGATAATTTGGAATCAAATTTTCATAACCACAGGTATGCTAACTCTAAATCATGTTCAGGCTGTATTCAAATAAGTCACCCCATCCTTGTCTCCTTATAAACGGGAAGCTACCGGAAGCCAGAGATGTTTCTTACTAATATTAAAAAGTATTCCCACAATATTTATGACAGACGGTGACAAATAGCAGTTGCTTCATTAAAATGGGACAAATAAATTACTATAGAAATAAATTTATGAATCAATGGACAACTCTTAAAAAGAGGAATCTGAGAAATTATAAACTGCTGTTTCAATATTTTTTTTTTCAGGGAAAGAGAAAAGATCATTTAAAGTCAAATTCTAGCCATAGAAGCCATTCTCTGGCTCCTCGTTGCTGAACCATTGTTTTATTCAACAGACCCTTTTAGTCATTTGGCAAAGAGAAACATTGACTAAGACCCTGAATTTTTGAGGGGAAAAAACGTGTCATGTGGGAAGCCAAAGGCTGTGGAGAGATGAAAGCAGGCTGGTTTTTAATAAGATCTCAGCCCTGGTGACTTCGCTTCTTCTCTTTCTTTTTCTCTGTCTTTAACACACATTATTTATTTTTTCATTTGGGATATGCTAAATGAGTTTAAAGTAGGAGCCACGTGCAGTAATAAGTGTCTAGTCTGAGGAGAGTCTCTGTAATTGAACATAAAAGGATGCTTGTCATTGTAGGTACCACTAGTGTCTACAGAAGCTCTCGTGGGAACTTTGCTGACCCTTCCACCTTTGGAGCTCAAAATTTCCACAAATATCTCTCTTCCCCAACTGCAGGACTATTTCCCACTATCCATTATCTGGCTTCCAAATGTAATTACCAAAAGTCCAGCGTTCCTGCTGACACTATTTTGAATAAGATGGGGAACTGAAGGTCAAAGGGAAATGAGCTGTTTCTGGCCCAACCATCTTGTCCCCACATTGTCACTTCATTCCCCCAGTAACCTACCGTGAGTGATGAGTATGTCAGAGACAGGCCATAAAATCTTGGGAAATGTCCCAAATTTCCTGGGAATCCTTGAGTAGGGAGTGGACAGAGCTTGGGAAAAACACCACCATTGTAAAAATACAAAGTAAGCCAACAAGACAAGGAAAGAACAATTACAATGTAATTGCTTTGCACTGGGGAGCTATAGGAGCCGCAGAGCAGGCAGCCTCAATGAGAACAATGCCAACGCATCCTCCGTGCTTTCAGAGTTGCTCATGTTGCCGTGAGGTAGAGACAATCTGGAAGAAGCTGATCTGAATGCCAACTAAGCACACACTTTCTAGGTCAATGCATGTCCATCAACCCACACAGACCATGCCAGATAGCAGCTGTGCCGCCAAAGTCTGATATATAGACTAGTACAGAATTACTGCATGGAACCTGTGCACGCAATGCTGTGATAGGAACAGTAGTAGTGACAACAACACACATGCTTATCAAATATTTACTGTGCATGACGGGCTACTGTGGGCATCTCAGTGGGATGGTTTCCTATTATCCCTACAGATCTCCATCACCATTTTGTTATGCGAAGTGAGTTGAGATACTTAGTAACAAGAGACAGAACCCTACTGGAGGGTGGGAAGTAGAAGATACAGCCATGTGGTGTGACTCAGTCGGCTTTCGTTTTCTGCTCCATCCCAATAACTAATGCAACTTGATAGGCTGAAGTGGTAACAGATTTTTGGGGGAAGGAATGATATCAGAAGGGTCTTAAACTGGTGTGTGGTAGAAGATGGGGGGAGTGCATGTAAGAAATTATGGGAGGAAGTGGGAAACAAGATTGGCAACTGGGGGCATGGGAAGCCAGAAAGTAATGTTTTGAGTTTGGGATAGATCAGAAGCCCACATCCAGCCATGAGAAGGCTGTGTGTGTCATGGTGGGGGGTGGGGGAGGGGATGATGGCATGGGAAGGGGGGGATGAGGATAGTGAGGCAGGATATCACATGAGGCACGATGACACAGCAGTTCAGTTCTTCAGAACTGGTGAATTTAAGTGTGGAGGAGGAAAGACACATTGAAAGAATTTTCTGGAAAGAAAGAGCAACCAATCAGTTGTTGGAATGAGGAAGACAATCTGTAAGGATCAGGGAGTAGAAGTTCTGGGAATAAGATGGTTGTAGTTACAGATGAAACATTGGGAAGGTGTAGGAGGTACCACTCAGCAGCCTGAAGACCTTGGGCCTTGCGTTTACTTATATGCCAAAGATGTCAAATGTTAAAACCCGGAAATCTTACTATAGCTAGAAGGTCAGCAGGAGTCTTATTACCTGCCCCTCCCTTTCTTTTGACCAGACCAGAGAACTCAAATACTTACC
Organism: Uromys caudimaculatus; assembly: GCA_028551405.1. NCBI lineage: Eukaryota > Metazoa > Chordata > Mammalia > Rodentia > Muridae > Uromys > Uromys caudimaculatus. The sequence goes on along the minus strand of CM052711.1, from coordinate 22,969,444 downwards.
CAAGATCACCCAGCAAATTGACTAGGTTGTCAGGAGGGTTTAATCAAAGGCGCGCTGTCACAACGTGTTCCCCTTTACTGCCGATTGCCTTTTGTTCTGTGACTGCACTAGACTTGTTCCTTCCTTAGCACAGGACTTTCTGTAATAACATTAGAAATTATAAACCCTGCAATTTATGGTGTGCCCTGGTAGATGTGCCAAACACTGAGAGAAGTGCTTCACATACAGTAACTCATTTCACTCTCATAAAAGATACTTAAAAGGTAGGCACAATTATTCTTGTATTCTTGTATTGTTGTATTTTAGAGATGTGAAAACAAGTAAACAGACCAGGAAGTACCCAAAGCCTCGTGTGAAGCAAGGTGACCTGAGAAGTCTGAGGCTGCCATGTCTTCTCCTTTGAGCAAAGGCACTTGTTTAGGGTACAATTTGAGCTGTCTGGACAGACACTCAGCCTTCCACTTGGCTTCTCTCAAGGGACAGCCCTATCCACGTGTTCACCGTTGCTTTTGGTCCCATGATCTGAGATGGGGTTCTTACCAGTTAAAGGCAGATGAGTCTTCTCTGCCAAGTGCAGGGAAGAGATTAAACAGGGTTGGATGGATTGTTTGTGAGTATAAGATGGACTGCAGATCTGGAAAGTGTCATATGATGTCACTGGGATGGTTCCAGGTGGTCACATGACATGGTTATCCAAAGCTGCTACTCTGGCCTTGATGGCTTTTCTTGGTAATGGAAACTTCTCCACATTTACTGTTCACTGTTTCCATGGTTTCATCACAGTTACGGTTCATAAATTCTCCTAAATGCCTCCTGTTTAAATTTGAGCAATCTCGCTCTCTTTTGCAGAAACATTTTCCTACTTACCAAAAATTAAAAAAAATAAAAAAATACTGGCTTCTTGAATCATGTTACATGGAGACCATGATTTTTAAGTTTCTTGTTTGAAGCTCCAACATCTCTGGCAGTCTCTCCAGGATCTGCTGGCTGGGTTTAGGTGTCATCCTGGGTCAAGCTGCAAGCTCTGTAGCTGGGTTTGGAATTAATATAGGCACTGCCTATCCATCTTTCCATCTGTGCAGTCCCGCCATCACCCTGGCGTGTGTGAAAATGGGCAGAGATGTGTAGGGTGGAAATGACTAGTTCTGGAGCCTGGTAGTATTATGGCCCTTTGTCCAGGAGAGTATCTCTCCCTTCCTCTATCTATCTATCTATCTATCTATCTATCTATCTATCTATCTGTCTACCTATCTACTTTTTCTGTGTCTCCAACACTGTCTATTGGAGGAAGCCATAGTGTCTCCCTGTGGAAATGAGAGACTGAAGTGGAATGCAGCCCTCCCTTCATCATCATCCACTCTGGAAGACACTCAGGGTTACAAGTCCTCAAGTCAAAGGAATATTAGGAGTTAGAGCTGTCGCTGGAGAGGGCATTGTTAACTGAATAGACATGGTGAAAATGCCGACCGTGGTAACAATGGTAATCATCGCAGTGGCCAGCATGGTGACATACTGTTTATGTAACAGGGAGTGGACCAGCCTTTACAGTCATCCCTTGCTCTCCTTGTAGAAACTTCTCACACTGTCTCCTAATTCATCCTAATTTTACAAATCTGTTGCTGAGGTGCAGGGACACACAGTTTGTATAGGTTCACTCACATAGTAAATGGCTAAAGGAGAACGAGATGATTCATTTAAGACCACTTCTAGGTTATTTTGGTAGATAAACAAGTCTGTTGGTGGTTAGTCATGGTTACATTAGCTAGATTAGTAGTTGTTTCTCAATAAATTCAGCATCCGTTTATGAAAACAGGACCACTGTACCTACCATGAAACAGAAGTGAACGCATACTTTTTGCTAACAAGCTGATGTAAAGTGTTTACATGATTCATTTCTCAGTAGCAACAAAGTCCCGGATGTTTGTGTTCTGCTTGCACCTGGATGAAGGATTCACTAACCCATGAGAGGATCTGAGCTGAGATTCTGATGCCCTCGTGGTTGATATTAGACAATAAGAAAGCTCAGAGTCAATGATCAAATCCCAGGGGCCATCTCTAGGAGTGGAAGGTTAGCTCTGTCTCTACAAACTTGATTGAACATGGACGGGGTCCCACTGTGGGCTTACCCGTTCAAACCTGAGCATTAATCCTATGACTAGAGAGAGATTACTATTGAGTGCACATTTTTTAAAAAGTCATTTCTAGCAAACATTCCATTGTCAATGATCTTGATCAGACCAACAGGAACAGTCATAGATGGCCTGTCCTGAGCCTGGACTCTCTAAAAAGCTCGCTGATCACCACTGAGAAGTGCTTATCTGGCTAGAGCAGATACCCAGTGACCTACACCCATCTCACAGCATATCAACTGTAAGCAGCTGAAAGTAGAATAGGCTAACAGATTTCACTGATTCTAGTCCTTTGGTTTTTGTCTTTGGTTCCACAGGATATTTTCTTCCAAGTAGTAGTGTGTGGCATGGGGCAGGCACACAGCAAAGATACTGCTCATTAGTTTGTTAAGTAAGTGAGCAGAAGAAGAAACTGCAAATGGCCTAGGTTTTAAATTGGCACTCTGTCTTATGAAGAAGCTAGCTTATTTAGACAAGTTTTCTGTTGACTATGTGTGGTGTGTGTGTGTGTGTGTGTGTGTGTATGTGTGTGTGTGTGTGTGTGTGTAGTATGTACATATATGTACACATTTGTGGAGAGGCCAGAGGACAACCCTGGTTGTCATTCTCCAGGGTCATTTCTTTCTTTCTTTCTTTCTTTCTTTCTTTCTTTCTTTCTTTCTTTCTTTCTTTCTTTCTTTCTTTCTTTCTTTCTTTTCTTTCTTTCTTTCTTTCTTTCTTTCTTTCTTTCTTTCTTTCTTTCTTTCTTTCCTTCCTTCCTTCCTTCCTTCCTTCTTTCTTTTTTTCTTTCTTTCTTCCTTTCTTCCTTTCTTTCCTTCTTTCTTTCTTTCTTCCTTTCTTTGTTTCTTCCTTTCTGAGACAGAGTCTGTCACTGGCCTTTAATTCACAGTAGCATAGGCTGACTAGCCAGTGAAAACCTGAGGACCCACGTGTCTCCACCTATCCTGCGTGGGTTATATGTACAAGCCACAGTGCCTGACATTCCTTTTTACACCTAGTTTCTGGATTCTTCATGCTCGCAAAGTGAACACTTTCTGGGTCCGAGCCCTTCCCCAGTGTTTGGTGGGCTTTGTCTGTGAGGGCATCTGAATGGCAACTGTTTGGGTACAGCTCAAGTAAGAGCTAGCACACAAATGGCAGTTGCTGTTATTAAGTCTGACAGGAAATGGTAGGAGGTAACAAGAGCTGGAAGGACGTAAGAGATAAATGTGGTTTCTATAAATATGCCATAATTGATAGCCGGGGTTTTCAATCCCATTGCTTTTCAACCATCTTATAGTTCAGAATGCCATTTAACATAATTAATCACATGACCTTTGGGAGACAACTGTCATTGCTGAAGCCACATCTCAATTATTTAACAACGAGGACACTATATTTTCTGCCATCCTTCTTCACCTTCCTACCACTTATGTCACCAAGGGATATTTTATACAAACTAACCCTAGGGTCATTTGCCTAAGATACCGTAAATAAATTATGAAAATCAGGTAAGAAATTAGGTATAATTTTTCATGTAACACTATGTTAGATGGCTAAAACAAATGGAGAGGGTGTTTTGGTTTTAGCCAGATGGAAATAGTAGAGTGGTGGAGTCGAGTATTTCTCCATCTAAATGGTCCAGCCCTGCCTTCTCCCTGGTCTTGAGAGTCGATCTTGATTTTAAGCAGTCATGTTCAGAAGATTTGAGAGGGAGTAGCTGAAGATGGTTGATAACAAGCATCGTGTGTGTGTGTGTGTGTGTGTGTGTGTGTGTGTGTGTGTGTGTGTGTGTGTGTGTGTGTGTGTGTGTTGTTCACGTTTTCTTGGGTATTTATTGGGGGGAACAAGATTCTTTTCACCTTTGAGGATGAAGCCTGCGGGGTTTCCTTAGCCAGATCCAGGGTTCTTTCTACAGTAATTGTTTCTCATGCCTCTTCGTGGCCAGCAGGGGGCATCTGCAACACAGATTTGGGTTGCGTTGAGTTTCACCGCGTCCAAGGAAAGATCAAGTCTTTTGGAAACCAGTTTTGAAAAGGAGGCTCTACACTTTCCAAGCTGCTTGCAGAGTGTCTTTTCTTGGTGGGTGTTCTTGAAATGTATCTGGCGTCTAGAATTAAACCTGCCTGCGATTGCCAGATGTTTCCCAAGCACAGGACCCTTACAGCCCCTTTGTCTCTTTAACAGGGTAGGCTTCTCATTATGCTCAGGTTTCTCTTCTCATTAAAATATACCCATTATAAGTGTTATGAATGACCAAATGCATGCTCAAAGCCTCGCTCACCAGTTTTCATCTCGCTTTCCATTTTCTTCTCTTTCTTGTTTTGATTTCGGGTGCTGGAAATCTACCCAGGTCCTTGCCCAAGCTAGGCAAGCACTCACGAAGCTTCATCCCCAGCCTCTCACTTCTCTGCCTCTGGTTACTTTAAAGATAGAAACAGAACTCAGCCATTTTATGGTCCTTGCAGTCATCTACTGGCTTCATAAGTCTTCAGTCATACTAGCTGATTATAATTTTAAGCAGTCATATTCAGAAGATCCCAGCGAGCTGGTGGGAGTGGCTGAAGATGGTAGCTAACAGGTGTGTGTGTGTGTGTGTGTGTGTGTGTGTGTGTGTGTGTGTGTGTGTGTGTGTTCGTGTGCATTTTCATAGGAATTTATTGTTTTTTTTAGGAAGCAAGAACACTCATCATCTCTTCATTCTTGTGTCCCATTAATATTTTCCAATGATGGGAAAATACCTACTATGTAGTTTACCTGTGTACAATGAGCCCTTTGGAGTTGCTACCGGGGCCAGAAACACCATCTTAATCCTTAAAACATCTCTATCGGCTCTCAAGCAAGTTCTCTTGAATATAGTTCTATCTCTAAAACTTCAGCCATGTTTCTGTTTGTAGTGAGTCCCAGTGCTGGCCTTGCACAGTCACACGTACATCTGAAGGGTAAAACTTGCATCCAGTCTACTCGCTGGCAGGAAGGACTAAGGTGGTCTGTGGCTTTCTGGGATTCCTCTCCCTGGCCGACATCCCACACAGGGAGCAGATTTACCATTGCAGGAGGCTACTGCTCTTCAGACCTTTGAAAGGTGTGACCCATCTCCAGCATTATCTTCCTCTGATTAAACGATCCACCAGGCATTTCCAATTGATTTTACTTCAAAACAAGTTTTCTTTTTCTTTGTAACACAAAAGGATAACAGACCCAAGGAGACACAAATCATTTCTTGTTAATCAGCATTAATGTAATTTAGCCAAGGAGAAATGCCTAGTGTGCAGTCGAGGAAGGCTAGGGACCATAGCTGATGCGGTAAACACATTAGAAAGTTCTCCTCTCCAGATAGAGATGATTTTGAAATTAAATTAATGTCAGATGCGCTCAAGTTTATCTAGAAATGGGAAATGAATTTGGCGAGTTTGAGCTTATTTGGTTTTTCCATTGATTTGCACTATTCCTACACTGCAAGGCTCTGACAGGAAGGAAGGCAATCGAGGGAGAGCTGTCTTCCCGGAACTCTTGAGAGCCATGTAGCAACTCTGTGGTTTTGTTTTTGTTTTTTTTGGGGGGGGGGGTGAGTGGGAGTTGTTTGCTTGCTTGCTTGCTTTGTTTCGGTGAAGATGCTAAGTATTCAGAGTGGCTGAAACCTTATCGCTGATTGTTTTAAATGGTCCCTGCTTGATGACCATGAGTGCAATCTTATTCCTCCCTTTCTGCCTGGTTACAAATGAAGAAGTAGGTCAGTTGGACGCTCTGACGGTCTTTCAACGTCTTCTTCTTGAGCCTGTATACTAGACCAGGAACGACATCTTGGTAACAGTGCTCTCCAAAGCACACTGTTGCCCTCTCCTGCATTCCCAAGGCAAAAAGGAAAAGAACCTGGTGTTCTGGTATAGGTATCGGCTCTGAGAAGAGGAACACACATGAAGGCATCTCTCTCTCTCTCTCTCTCTCTCTCTCTCTCTCTCTCTCTCTCCCTGTGTGTGTGTAAGTATTGTATATCTCATGATGTCTGTGGAGCAAAGGTAACCTTAAACTTCTCATCTACCTGCTTTTGCATCCTATATGGTGGGATTATAGGCCTTTGTCACCATGCTGGGTTTATGTGGTTCTGAGGGTCAAACCCAGGGCTTCTTATACATTAGGTAAGCAGCTGAGGTTCATCCTCAGAACACGAGTTTTTTAAAAAATAGGTGACGTTATAAACAGTACTTCTTTTGTAGATCACACAACACACAAAAAATGAAAATAGTCACTGGACAATTGATATAGATAAAATATCTCTAGAGTTTTGTCTCATTCTTGTGCGTGTGTGTGTGTGTGTGTGTGTGTGCGCGCGCTGTCTTAAGTAATGAGCAGGTATTTACAAACACTCTTTATGGGAAAATGCACCCAGAAATGCATAGCTAAAGACAATTTGGACCAACCCAAGTTAATAAACTAGTTAGCCTCCTCCTCTTTACATGGAAACATTTTTGAAGTGCCTTTTCTTTAGCTTTAACTCTTTCTTGCATGGTGCCAAATATGTCACAAGCTAGGTGCAACATGGTGGGCCGTTGTCATCCTTCTTCCATTGAGAATAGGAGGACAGGATGACCTCATTCAAAACAGCTCTGTATCTCTACATTACATTTCACAATCAAGTAGTCCACCCACATGGCCTTCTCCCTGCCATGAAAGGTCAGTCAAACTAATGTTAACAGATCTATGAGAAACAAAAAGGATCTTGCTCAACTGGGTGGCAACTGGCCATTCTCCAATTCTACTTCTGCTTCTTCTGAGAAGTTCCCTGGACTCACCCTAGTGGGAACTGGAACTCTCTCTTCAGAGTTTGCTCCCTTCTGGAAACCCCAATGGAAGACTTCAATAGGTTATAGCTGTCTTAAAAGCAGATGACTCTCTTCTTATTGGATAGTGAAGTGTGTCTGTGAGAAAACAGACCTTGTATCTCTGACAGTAGTGCTCCATACTGGCCAGCAGAGGGCAGTCCCAGTGCTGTAGACATTGCCCAATCAACTCTCAAGATATATATATATTTTATTCCAGATAATATACTATGGATAGTCTTATCCCTAGAGTTAGAATGTTTGAGGAACCTTTTACGATTTCAAAAAGCAACCAATCTCATTTTCCAATCCTTTCATTTGGTGCTTATAGGTAGGAAACCAGCTAGAGCTGGCTGAAAACAATGACTATGCAGTTAGAGCTAGCACATTCAATCATCGCAAAAGTCTGAGAACTTAACCATTTCACCAGACCCAACTTCCAAGCCAGAAACACCTAACATCAGATAACGTACGTAAGTTGTAGAGCCTGGGCTCAAAGAGAGCGCATCTCACTCACTGTGAGATGTAAGCTAAGCCGGCCCCTCCCCTGCCCTGCAGTAGATCATTCCCAGGTCCGACCACAACACTTTATTTGGCTGAGCTCTGCTTGATGTTAGGAGCTCCAGAGCTGGGTTCACGGAGAAGTTTCTAGAGAAAGAACAAAAGCAAAAAGAAACAGAAATAAAAAGATACCTCAGAGTTAACTATTTCTAAGTCAGTTTCTACATCATATTTTGAGCTAATAGGACATTCAATATAGTAATTGGGTATTTGCGGATTTTGCAAGTTACAAGACGGGCTTTCTTAACTGTGGCTCTAAGACGAAAAATTGTTAATGTTGTTTGTGTACCTCACCTCTTTGCTATCTCTGTGCATCAAATAGGAAAGTATGTTTGCGATATCAAAATCCTGTCTGGTTGTAATGTGACCCTCCTCATAGCTCTTTGAGGCTTTGCTTATGATTGGCACTGACTTGGAGACAAATGTTAACAGATTGGTAAGAAATAAAACTGAGATAATTTTAGTTCACGTTGACAAATACTGTTGAATATTTGCTAGGTTGCCAAGCAACGGTGCCAGGCACAGAGATGAAAAGGCATTGAAGACTCGACTCCTACCTTGAAAGGGTTCTTCTCTACAGCTTAGAAAACAGGCACAAATCAATAGCCATAACACAATATGATAAGCCCTATCCTAAAAGTGCATATGGAGGGCCATGGTGACAAGGGAAGAACAGTCTGGGGTTCCTTAATATACAACGGATCTGTGAGTTACTATTTGAGATTAGGGTTTCAGGGCTGGAGAGATGGCTCAACTGGTAAATGTACGTTCAGTACAAGCCCCCATAACCTGGGTTCCATCCCCAGAAAACACAACAAGCCTGTTGCCATGGCTCACATCTGTAATCCTGCCACACCTATAATGAGATGGGAGGTAGAAATGGGAGAATTACCTAGAATCTCTCAGAGCACTTAGATTGGAGAATTCAGGGAAGCAGAAGTGAAAGACCTTGCCCACACAAAACGGTAGGAGAGAATCAACTCCAAAAAGTTGTTCTCTGACCTTTACAGATATGTCTTGATACATGTGAATACACACACAAACACACACACACACACACACACACACACACACACACACACACACACCACATAGATATCTCTATATATAAACACACAGTTAGATAGATGGATGAATGATGAATGGATGGAGATAGATGAATAGATAGATAAATAGATGATTGATAGATGCCTAGATACATTGTCAGACAGGCAGACAGAAGAAAGATCGATATTCATACAATTTCTCTGGTCTGTTTAAAGTGTAGAATCATGAAGATTTGCTTCAAAGATTGGTTTTCAAACTGAGTGAAAATCATTGCATCCTATCCTATGATGGGAGACTATCCAGAATTCTGACCACCTCTGCTCACTAAAATGCTGAAAATAAAGGACTATTAAATCTCTAATCCATCACTGGAAATGAGTCTCCTCTAGGACGGCTGCTGCAAGTCGGCTACTACAATAGCCATAGTGGAACAGAGCAAAGATTTTTAGAACAATTAAGCAAAAATATTGTGATGTTATGATTGCAAATAGCTTTCAAAGACATCTAACGTTACTCTATCATTTTATAGAAAGGGAACAGAGATCTGGCAGTAAAAATAAGAGCAAAATTGCTCTAATGTAATGCATCTAGTTGGTGGCCAAAGCCAGAGCCCTCAGGAGACTGATAGACAGTTCAGTTAGTAATTATACTTGGGAATTCTGGAGACAGACTGCTCGGGCTTGATCACATATTCACTGGACTGTGTAAAGATACTTAAACTTTCCGTCATTCGGTTTCCCCCTCTGCAAAATGGGAACAAGACTATCTTACTTGCCTATAGAAATTAGAAAATATGAATAGAACAATTAAGATTGGAATGAGATAATGCAAATAATTGGTGTCTTCTAAACACCAATTGTCGGAACCCGTGTGCCCTATTTTCTACCTTTATATTCTTTTTGCTGTAATGAAATGGAAGAAGCAAAAGAGGTTCTTTGCATTTTTCTTTCTCTGATGCAGAAAGAAATCACTGCTGTAGATATGTGTGCCCATGTGTCATTCTTGTACCCTGACATCTATCCTTTCAGGGCCAAGGAGATCAAGATCAAGTTGGGGATTCTTCTCCAGAAGCCAGACTCTGCTGTTGACCTTGTCATTCCATATAATGAGAAGCCGGAAAAGCCTGCCAAGGTGCACAAGTAAGTCCCGAATATGGATTCCTTTCATTTTCCCCCCAGACAACAGCTGGTTTTCAAGTCTATGCTGCTGTCATTCATCTGAAGAGCTACCTCCTTCAGTTATTCACCAAAGATCAAGTGAGTCCTCAGAGAGTTGCTTCACAAATAGTGTATTTTTTCTAACACTTCCATGTCTAGATCACAACATTAAATAGTTACAGAATTCAAAGAAATAGATAGAGCCTTGCCTCATCTTTGGAAAGATGAACTGTACTTTATAAAATGACACCAGTCACTCAGTTATTGACTGTAAGGTCAAAGCATCTATACTTTATTGACTTGGGTCAAGTAACCCTGATCCAGTTAATTATAAGTCCTGAGCACTCAGCATAAAGTAACAGCCAAGGCCTCTTCCTTGGAAGGAAGTGGGAGCAGATGAAAAGGAAGACAATTTAGGACTCAGTAGGTTTTGTTTTTTTTTTTGTTTGTTTGTTTTGTTTTTTAGCATACTTGGTTCCCTTCAAGGTCTGGTGGAAGAACGGAACTGCTACTTCCAGGAGGAATGAAAACTTGCTTTGCTGTTCCCACTTAATGCACACCAAGCATTGTCATCCCAACTCATAAAAAATAAAAAAAAAAAACCCCATATTCCTGAGAGTGGTTTTACAGTTCTCTCTGTCTCTCAGCTTCATCTGTGTACATCCACTCCCACCCACCAGTGAAAGCATGGCATGGAAGTGTAATTCCGAAGAGTCAAGAGGCTATGCTATGCCCATGAATTCGCCTACTTTAAGTCAGTAACACCACCCATACTGTCATCACTGTCCATCATCTTCCATTAGCTCCCTTACTGTCTGGACAGATGCATTGAATCCTCCCTTTATAGCTGAGGTATCCATAGAAGGGAAGAAGGGAAAAAGGGAAGAAGGGAAGCTGGACCGTCCAAAGGATGCTAACTCTTTCATTCTGCTTTCTAAAAGCTTCAAGATCACAGATGGTGTGGGAAATGTAGAGTACCATTTTAACTTTCATGTCTCTTTTTAAATCTAATATTTGTATAAATTGGCCATCCTATCCTTTGTCCAAATGACCTTCAACTTAATATAGTTGATTGGCTGGGGGATACAGAACTGGGTTATTCTGTTTTAAAGTCATTTTCCATCATCCTAAGTGGATATTTCCATTTTCTTCCTTTTATTACTTCAAAGTGTTCACAAACCGGAAGTGAGGCATAATTGAATTTTCTACCTTTAAAAAGGAGAGGCTAATTCAATGTGGAGCAGCAGGCTGCCTGGACTAGTAGAGAGCAAGAACCACATCATAGCCAGCAGGTCAAAAGGTCTATTTTGAAGCAAACAATGTGGTAACTATTGATCTGCTGGGATTAACATTTTCAAATGTAGCTTGCTATTTCCTACCCTGATTGTCTACTCTCAAATGCCACCCAGACACTTGAGCCACTCAGCTCTTAGGGAATCAAGAGAGAAACTGTTGGAGAAAAGCTGGGGCTGAAATGTATTGGCTCATTTACTCTTGTCTTTCCTTCCTTCCCTTTCTTCGATCAAACATATTATTTGTTTCTGGGAAAGACAATACCCTCCCCCCCAACCCCCCGGGGATGCTTGTACGTGACAGCTGTTTTCAACAGAGAAACTGAAGAAGTGCTCCTTGCAAACATATGAGCCCTTTTCTACCTCTTTACCTCTTCGCTTTGGATGGATTTCTGTGCTTTAGGCCTTCAGAGAATGACCTTGCTCTGCATGACCTCAGTCAAGCTCATTTCTTCATTTCCACATTTTTATGTGTGTGTGTGTTTTTTTTTAAAACCCATATCTTCTGAGGAAAAAATAAACCTCTTGATGGAAGGTATGTATTTTTAGCTTCTCTCATCTTCTTTGGGCAATTGCTTTGAAGAAGTACTCTCCATTTTTAAATATATTTTAAATTCTCATCTGATTGAAAACTTGAGCCCCTGAGGGAAAAAAATAGAAAATAAGCTGTCTTATTTTCTTATACCCAGTCCCAACTTCTCTTATCATTTTGGTATTCCAAAATTGGCCCTGGGTCTTCTTCCACTAGGAGAAAGCAAGTATTATTCCATGCGGGAAAACAAAACGTCCCTCCCTCATCCTTTTGAGCCTTACCCCTTTCTCTTTGCTTCCATGGTTTGCCTGCAGACTTTCTCCTTCTCAGATAGGCCTACATCATTGATGAAGGTATTGTTTCGAAGGCTGGCTGGCTGACTAATATGGCCTGTTGTTGTTTTAGCTTCCTCTTTATTAGAGCTCTCTTTTTTAACTCATGATTTAAGACGTGTTTTCTCTCTCTCTCTCTCCCTGTCCTACTCTGCCCACACCCTGCATTCTCAGAGGCCCTGCTGTAGGTCTTCAGAATAATAATAAGCAAAAATGTAAGCGACATGAGTTGAATTTATAATTACATTATAGTTTGTAATTAATACACACTGACTTACAAAAATGTCAGGGGCAGAAACTCTTTCAGTAGGTTATTTTTTTATTTCTAAATGTCCCTCCTTGACATCTTGTTACCTTAACTGAATGTGTTAATCTCATTGCGTTTGCCATTCTAAAGTCCAAGAATGGCCTCCACAAGTAACCAGTCGGAACCCTGGCCAATGACTAGTCACAGCAAGTCATCCTGTGTGTTGCTGCAGCTGGTTAACTGCAGAGTGAGCCTTGAAAGGAAGTGTGTACAATTTCATGGACGCAAAGAAGTATTCTTTCAAAAGTCTGCAGAAGTGTCACTGGCCATGGGGCAAGGACTCAATCAATGGGCACGGACTTGAGCCAGTTGTGCTCTGTAGAACAGAAAGGAGGAGTAAGACAGGCTCTGGTAAATGACACCAATGAGCTCAAGATTTGATTTCCTTGTCAAAAGCAAGAACATGGGAAAACATGATTAAGGATAATTAAGTATTGTACAAGACACTGTAGATGATCAACCAAACCAAAACCAAAAGGAACGAAACCTACAAACCCCAGCCAATGGTGCTCAGCCAAGCTATATTCTTCTCCAGGGCTACAGATAATATTGGCCAATATTGCCAGCAGGGGTAGCAATGGCTCATTTGTTCATTCAGATCTAAGTATTGAATTAGCAAGGTTAACTCTGGGTAAACTAAGGAAGACCTTGTTTGCCTTTCAACTTGGCACCTGTTTTCTTTTTACTATACCTACAGAGTATACTTTGCCCATGACACCTCAAGTCCATAAACATGGATTGCATCCTCATCCAATTGCCAACAGTGAAATATAAACTATAGTTGGATTACAGATGAAAACTCTTGCCGTATTTTGATGTCCATAATTGAACATATATCTTTGGTCTTTGCAACCAACCTCATTTATCACTTCAGACAGATGCTGCAACCATAGGGATGAATGAGAGTGTTGCTCCAGGAATAACACACAGTCCCTGAAGGGTTATGTGCACTGTTACCGTATGAAATATCCTTCAAATGAAGGGCATTTAACAGTGGAAAAGCTCCGATTTCCAAACTGATGTGGTCATTTCCTCAATCAGATGGTATTTGCACTGGGCACTATAAAACACATAGTTAATGACTCCTAAACATGTTTATCTTGTCTTTTATCTGGGCTACCTTCCTCCCCATAGCTCACACCCACACAAGGAGAGAAGACTCTGCTTGCCCTCTGTGGTCAGCAGCGACCTTGCGGACCGGGATGCTCACTGGCTATTTAGATCCGCATCTATCTTGTTTCCAAAGACACTTAATGAGGGCTGGCAAATTCTGAGAATCAGGACAGGATGAACCTGTTTCCTCCTAGACTGGTAATCAGAACACTGGGCTACATGCTGTGGGGGGATGTGTCCTGTTCAACTATGCCCTTAAATCAATTTGGACTAATTTCACCCCCAAGCAGACTCGGCACATGTCCCTTTCAGGAATTTAATCTTGGCCGTGATGTGCTGCTGATATTGACCGTTACTTGGGTTTATAATGAGACCTTTTGGGACAAATTGCATCTGGTAACATGTTTAAGTCAGGGACACCTGCTCATGGCATTGTTTCTTCCTGTGTGCCTTTATTTTAGCCAAAGAACAAGGGCAGAAAAAGCTATTTCATTTTATGAAAATACATATAAAATCAGGAAACTTGGAGCATGAACCAGGTCTACCCTTTGTTCTGAGTTAGTTTCTTATTGTTCCACTGTATAACATGCTCTGGATTCTGAGAACACTTGGACTGAAAAGTGTTCTGATATGTGTAAAGTATTGACCCCACTGTGAACACATACATACAACATAATGTACATGCAGTATAAGTGCTTGGTATGAAGTAACACTGAATGGCTAAAGGGAGTTAGCGTCCATATGAAAACATGCCATTTTGTGGTTATCAATGAAATGAATGAAAAAGATAGGGGAACACACTTGCAAGCCATGCTCAAGCTCATCTCCTCTCTCTGTTCCTTTATAGTCACCAGGGGGAAGGAGAAGAGGGAGGATAGTCCACTTGTGAGTGATACCCTTGTGAGAAATTCATATGTTTTTGATCTGAGATTTATGTGTCTAGCTAGGAAAACAAAAGCCATCAAAGTTTACTTCACAAGATTTATTTCCCCTGCTTTTTGTTTAGTTTGGCTTTCAAAGACAGAACACATAAATTTGAAAAAAAAAAATCAAATCAAATCAGGACTTAATTGACACATGTCCTACAAAGAGAGTTTAGGATGTAGTCATAACATTTGAGTTGAAAGACCATCTTGGATTCCTTACAGAAATACAATGAGAATGCATATGCCTGAAAATTGTCTCTGTAACATCAGTTGCTACTGTCAATGATTTAAATGCCCAAAGATATGATTTCATAAAAACTAGAAACAAGAATATTTCTGAGTTGTCTGGAACAGTTACTAAACAACCTACGACCTTGGGAAAAACACTTCACCATTTTCATCTCAGAGTAAACGTCTTGCTTTAATTGGATGATAAAGACCAAATGTGGTGATACAAGGATTCAAGCACTCTGAGCCCAGGAAGGTACATTCTGATGACAGAGGAAAATCAATGGTTGTGACAAAGTATAGCTGTAGGGCTCCTGCAACATTAAAGGAAAATAGTCTAGTAGTAGTAGTAGTAGTAGTAGTAGCAGTAGTAGTAGTAGATCTTGGCTATTAACCTTCTTTGAAGTCAACATTTATGTTCAACATTCTGGCTCAAGAGATACTAAAGAATTTCTTTTGAGAAAAAAAAATATCTTTCAAAAAGTATCACTCTATCTTAACTGGGAAGGCTAAATAAATAAATGTAGCTGTTATTTTTCTATCATACTTCCAGTATGGGAGAAAATCAAGCTGACTGTCTTCTATTAGCCTTAGTGAGATAACTGTGGCATTGGGATCTCCACCAAATACCATTTGCTGATCACATTGGTGACTAACGTGTGGCATTGTGGAAGGAATGCAGAACATTAGTTTACCCTCTGTGAAGGGACAGTTGGATATCACTGAGCGATATTTGAAATAAAGATAACCTTCAGATTCACCCATATGGAATATATAAGACTATTGGACACAGCCTCAGGACAAATAGACTGTACTTGTAAAAGAAATCTGTCCAGTCAGGTTGTTCAGAAAGCAATAAAGATGCACACAGATATCAGGTAGCAAACCAGCTAATCAGCAAACGAGAAAATAATCTATCTGTCCCTATCCTGAGGACCAATCACTAGCTATATCACCACCTAAGAAAGCCAAAGTCAAGTCATTGTCATGCATGTGGTTAACATCCTTCTTACACTGTCCCCTTCCTGTCCTTATCCTTGCTTTAGGCCCTCACTGGAGGAAGTCCTGCAGTGGCGCCAATCCCTGGACAAGCTTCTCCAGAACAGCTGTAAGTTCACATGGCTCTCAGGAGGGTCAGACTAGGGACAGACACAAAACATCTTTGTTCTGCTCACATCCTTCTCCAGTTTGCACTCTGAACAAGTGGAGAGCAGCTTCGGAGTGAGATTGTGCAGTTGGCTAAAAAGGGAAGTCACTGTGGGAGAATGTGAGGACAGATACTTGCATCTATGTTCTTGCCTGTCCTTGTTTGTTTGTATAAGCCACATCACGTGCCTTTCTGGTTGAGACAGAGCATCATGCAATCCAAGCTGGGCCTCAAACTCACAATGTATCTGAGGATGGCTTTGAACTCCTGATCTTCCTGCCTCGACCTCTCAAGTGCTGGGACTGTAGTGGGCATCACCCTGTCTGTTTCTGTGTGCTTCTTCATGTTCTCATGAGTGAGCCAGATAAACTGCCTTTCCTGCTTTGCATCATAGGCTGAGAAAGACTAGCTTTCATGTTGAAAATGTCTTTGAACAAGTCACAGGTATCTTAGCTCAACCTGCTCTCCACTGCTCTTTTGACTTTATAAGATTGCTATCTCCACCCCTTGACTGACCCTCTCCACACTCTGCTTCCCCTTTTGTTAGCCTCCACTGAGAGCTTCATTTGAGATACAACAAGGATGCACTCCTTTTTCAAGCTGGAATTAACACAACAAGCATGAGTTTCCTTTTCTCTACTTCTCAGTCCTTACTGGTTCCTAAGGCTTACACAACAACTTCAAATGGCCAATGTCCAAGACTTAACCCAATAACCACATGACTGGTCTCCAGGAACATTGAGCTGTTCAGTGTTTATGTGAGATCTCCATGTAAACGCTTTGACAGACATACCTTGTTCTCAGATCTTTATCTGCAGAAGCTCTCTTTCTTGAGGCACTAACCCAAATGCCAAATGCCTAGTCTTCCTTGGCCATTTGGGAGGAACCAACCACTCTAAAAAGTCCCAATGCCATTTGTCAGCGTATCTTTCATGGTGGTTAGTCCTGGCCATCTGTGTTCTGTTGTTTTCCTTCTGGGACATGTTTTAAGCTTATTCACAGTCCGGATTTTGTCTTTTTCTCCTGGGCAATTTCAAAAGACAAAGTGCATGGTCTGGGGGAATAAATATCTATCGGATGGTTCACTCTAAATTTGTGACCAACTTACAATATCCTACTTATTTCTTTATCTCCACAAGAATGGAATATGGAATATGAAATGTCACTAGAGGCTTAGAGCAATAAGGATCTAAAGAGTGCTTCTTATTAGAGCCACCATGAGTGCTGAGGACACAGTAGATGACACTGACTGCATGGTGGATTGTATGTAAATATTTTAAAACAAAGTTTTATTTATTTTTATTTTATGTGTGGGTTTTGCCTGTATGTACTTATGTGCACAACATTTATGCTTGGTTTTGGAGGAGGTTGGAAGAGGGCATCAGAGTGCCTGGAACTGGAGTTACAGAAGGGTATGAGTTGCCTTGTGTGTACTGGGAGCCAAACTCGGGTCTTCTACAAGAGTAACCAGTGCTTTTAACTACTAAGCCATCTCTTTAGACCTTACATTGGTATTTTTCCAGTTTCTTTATGATGGAGTAACTTCTGCTTATAAGCAATAAACCCTGTCTCTAATTTTTGGAGCAGAGACCCAAAGCCTCTAATTTGAAACATTTGAATCTCATTCCCTTCAGATTCTCCTTTTACTCTTTTAGCCTTATGCTAAAGAGAGTACCATGCCCTGACATGTACAAGGTGTTCAATGAATATTTTTTTAAATGAGTGAGCAATTTAATTAAGTTTGCTTCTTGGGACCTAGAAATCCCATGAATGTAGAACAGTTATGTAGAACAATAATATTTGTGTTCATTTATTGATTTATTGTATTATTTCAGCAATTTTGGGGCCAATAGCATTTTGGAATAGTATGTGGATAAGTTATGAATGTCAAGCAGCCTAGATAGGAATATTCACTGCTGTTATAAAGAAAATTAAAAGATAGCAGAACTATGTTTTCAGAATTCTTAAGGGGGAGGATAAATATCCAATGTGTTTATATGTAATTCTTTACACTCACACTAATTTTGAGGCGCACACACTCATATACCTTAAGGGGACAGAGAATTATTAGAATAAGAAAGCTAATACTGGGAGCTAAACCAGAAGTATGTAATAGTAACACCTTAATATTGTCAAGGGCCCACAGTCTCTCCAATTGCAAGGTCTGAGGATTTCACTGTAATGCTTTCTACTTTTCAGAGGAGAAATTATGCTTGTATCTATGAGCATTTGCTCATATATGTGTATAATTTCCTCAAAACAGTAAATGGAAAAGCCTTCAGTAGCTATTTTAGCCAATCCTTTCCTTAAACGTGACATCTGTTCATTCCAATCAATAGAAGGGCTTAAGTATGTATATGAAAGACCCGACAGAAACAATGGAGCTGTGGCTTGTGAGGAGGGTGACACTGTAAGACTGTCTGTTATTACTGTCTGTCTGTCTCTTCTCCATTATATTTCTATTACTGTCTCTCCTCTCTGATTCTCACTGAGCTGCTTCTTTCTCTGTGTCTCTCTTACTGTCTCTGCTCTTTTTATTTTGAGTCCTTTCTAAGGCAGAAACATAGGGAGGACAGGTATGCCCAGAAAGTTCTGTGCCAGCTTCCAGACATGTCAGCATCACCAGTCTGGAGGAGCAGAGTATGACCTATTACCCGCCTGTCAGTCATTATGCATCATAGATAAATGTAAATCAAGCTATGGCTATTGAATATCTCTTAAGAAGTATCCCATTTTGGGTCTGTTGAAACTCATAATCTATAATCAGAAATATCTAATAGCTGTGATTGATGCAAAGCAAGCAAAAAAGGCAGGTGCATTAAGAAGGTGTACCAGTCCCAGCATCGCGATCCCTTTCTGCATGCTTCACTTGAGAAAGTTAAGGCGTCTAAAGTTGAGCATGGTGGCTCATACTTGCAATTCAAATGCTTAAGAGGCTGAGACAGAATAATTACTGTGAGGTTATTGCTACCGTGGGCTATATGGTGAGTTCTGGACCCATCTGAACTAAAGAGTAACATGTCTAAAAAAAAACAAAAAACAAAAAACAAAACTACAGCATTCCCCCAATTCCTGAAGGGGTAGGGGTAGCATTTTTCTGATTCACAAGGAACATTTGGAATTCCTTGTGTTAGCATAGGCTATTGCCTCTCAGAGTTGATATAGTTATGAAAGCATTCATTAAGTCAAATTTTCTTTAGTAGAAATAAACCCTATACAAGCTGCTGTTCAATATTTTCTCATTAGCAAGAACTTAATTACTCAACATCATTTTTACATTATGTTATTTATTAGTAATGCATGCAATGTGTGTGTGTGCATGTGTGTGCGTGTGTGTGTGTGTGTGTGTGTGTGTGTGTGTGTGTGTGTGTGTGTGTGTGTACATGCACATGTGTGGGGAGATCAGAGGGTAACTTTCAGGAGTTGATTCTCTCCTTTCACTGAAAGTTCTGGAACAGAACTCGGGGCATCAGGTTTGCACCACAAATGCCTTTACCAGCTCAGCCATCTCACTGACCCTAAAAATGATTTTTCATCATTTGGGGGTCTTTGACTTTGTTCTTAAAATACATCAGATTCTTACAAGTTTTGCTTTAGTTCTGAAACAGGAGCCATCTGTTTTCATTTGTTAGGCCTATAGGGCACATAGCAAGTATGTTGATCTTTAAAATCAAAAATAGACTGCACATGGGGGCTTGCATAACTCCACCCTAGCATCAACAGGGACATGGATTCTTCCACATGAGCATTTTTAAGAGCAAACAGGGACAAAGTCCAGTCTGTGGCAGCAGTCTTTATTTGGGTTCTCTTTTCCCAAGAGTTGCAAAAGGTCAGAGCACTTCCTCAGACACCCCGTGGGCTGGACTGTCTCTCAAGGTATGAAGCAGCAGCTGGATCCAGGCGTATCCTTTGGTTCCCACCTTCACAGTTGGCTTTGAATTCTCTTTCTCTGCTTTGCAGTTTTCTTCCTTCTGTGTCAGGGGTCCACATTCTCATCTCACTGATGGGCAGCCATGATTTTCACTCATGACAATGCTCATAAAATGCGTGATATAAAAAAGGTATCCTTCACTCATATATTCTATATGTTATTCTAAGCAATTTGCATATATTGGTCTATTTACTGATTGTAATAATCTTGTGATTTAGCTGCAACAAGCATTTCTAATCTTCAGAAAAAGAATCTATTATTCAGAGAGCTAGGTAGCTTGCCTATGGCATAAAATACAACAGTAGCAAACTTGAGGTATTTGCTTTTCTTTAAAGTTCACGCTCTGTTGGATGTGCACACCTTTAATCCCAGTTCTCAGGAGGCAGAGGCAGGCAGACCTCTGAGTTCAAGGCCAGCCCTGTGTAGAAAGAGATTTCTAGGACAGCCAGAGCTACACAGAGAAGCCATATCTTTAAAAATATGTTCTTTGGTCCTGGGGGTTGGAGGGATTTCCTAGTCCACCGAGATCCACTCTTAAGTAATAGGTGCATATATATTCGAGGAAGGAGGTAGGAACAGGGAAGTGAAGATAAGAAGTCAAATAGTTAAAAGCCTCATGGCAAAGATGCCTGAACAAGCAGATAGTCCTCCCGGAGGAGGGGGAGAGAAAGCTGTCTTTCTCCATTGACAAAACCCTAAAGAGTGAGTAGGTAGCAGTGGGGGAAAGATGTCACAGATGAGATAACACTTGTATTGGGCTTGTCATGATGACAGATAGTAATTTTTAATTTGTTTTAAATAATGATAATGAAAGTCAGTGTGTATTGAACTTCATGAAAATGATTCATGGTCCCATAAAAGAGCCACGTGTGGGAGTTATTTAGTCTTTAGCACAGCCATGTCATGTAGGATTCATTATTACTTCCCTTTGACAAGTGACAGGGGCTCCAACAGGCTAAATAACATGTTTGTGTTACCTCATAATAAGGTATGCCAGGAATCCCCACTGGGCTATCGTGGGTCTAAAGAGGGAGCTGAGCTTTGAACCAGTAAGTCATGGTTCTTATAGATTACCAGTGCCATGTCTGTCTCCTCCCCACCCAGTCTCCAGTGAAACATTTGTACTAATCTCATTTTCAATACTTTATGGCAATCTGACTTGGATCCTTGGATTTGTTTAATGCTCCTTTTATCCTCAAAGTAGTTTTACAGATGGTTCCTCTGACCATCCCTACTCTCCATTCAAGGACATTACTCTGATTTGCCTAATGTCAAAAACTGCTATCGCTCACTAGGGCCAGCTCAGAGATTACAATATATGAGTGCCATATGACGTATGGGTACAGTAGCCACAAAATGCTTATGGCCAGTCATTAGATGGGCTTCATCAGAGTCCTGTGCAGTGGGTGGTACCTGGGTGTACTGAGGGGTATTTTGAGGCTCTGTGCTGGCTCATACAGGTCCCATAATGCTTTCTTGGTGTTTTGTGCTGGAGTTCTGTGTTATGAAGTCCTCACATAAAAGCTGTGGCCAATTGTAGAATAGAGATATTTGGATGGGAATCTTTTCAACTCTGACTTTAAAAACTAACTAACTAACTAACTAACTAACTAACTAACTAACTAACTAACTAACTAACTAGCTAGCTAAGTAACTAACTAATCATACATGCAGAGGTGATGAGAATTCAACAGTAAAAGTCTCTGAGGAAATGACCAATAAAAAATCAGAGTCTATGAAGTAGAAAGTTGACTGGAAGTGACTGTGTAGGACTCTACTAAGAGAGGCCCCCTAGAGAGTGCTCAGGAGCCAGATGTAAGAAAGAGTAGCTTTAAATAGCTCCCAGACCAGTAGGGCACAAAACTATTTTATGAGTTTTGGTTTAAAGTACATACATTGACAAAAAGCCTTGAAATAGTATTGTGGAATTCACCAGAGAGATAAAACCAGTATTCAGGACAGGGGTCTCTGCAATGGAAAGCTGATTCATAAGTTCATTTCCTGCTGTGAAGTGAATGCTCAGGTCACTGAGGAATCCTGGCAAGTGTCCTCAGGTCTGAAATATCAGTGTTTGGGCGGACTGATCTTTATCTCAAGATTTTACAAAGAAGTGGAATAGGCAACTCAGAATGTCTTATAATAGGTGGGCTGAGGGGCTGTGGGGCTGAGGGGGTGAGGGGCTGTGGGGCTAAGGGGCTGAGGGGCTGGGGGCCTGGGGGGCTGAGGAACTGTGGGGCTGAGGCACTGTGGGGCTCTGGGTGTGTGGGGCTGAGGGACTGTGGGGCTCTGGGTGTGTGGGGTTGAGGGACTGTAGGGCTGAGGGGCTGAGGGACTGTGGGACTGAGGGGCTGAGGGACTCTGGGTGTGTAGGGCTGAGGGACTGTTAGGCTGAGGGGCTGAGGGGCTGAGGGACTGTGGAACTGAGGGACTCTGGGGCTGAGGAGCTCTGGGGCTGAGGGGTTGAGGGACTGTGGGGCTGAGGGACTGTGTGGCTGATGGGCTGAGGGGCTGAG
>CM052711.1:22913926-22946930 GCA_028551405.1 Uromys caudimaculatus | reverse complement strand
TGAGGGGCTAAGGGGCTGAGAGACTGTGGGGCTGATGGGCTGAGGGACTATGGGGCTGAAGGACTGAGGGGCTGAGGGTCTCTGGAGCTGAGGGACTGAGGGGCTGAGGGACTGTGGGGCTGAGGGACTGAGGGGCTGAGGGGCTCTGGGGCTGTGGGGCTGAGGGACTGTGGGGCTGAGGGGCTGTGGGGCTGAGGGATTGAGGGGCTGAGGGACTGTGGGACTGAGGAGCTGAGGGCTGAGGGGCTGAGGGACTGTGGGGCTGAGAGACTGAGGGGCTGAGGGGCTGAGGGGCTCTGGAGCTGAGGAGCTCTGGGGCTGAGGGGCTGAGGGACTAAGGGTCTGAGGGTCTGAGGGGCTGAGGGGCTCTGGGTGTGTAGGGCTGAGAGTTTGCCACAGGCGTAGTCTATGGAATTACTTTCTCCTCTGAAGCCTGAGTTCTGGTTGTGTAAATGCTTATAAGACCTTATTTCCTGGTATCTTAAGAGTTACTTGAGAGTTTTTCCATTTCAATAAAGAGCATTCAACACATTTGTTCAAAAAACCATGAAATAGCCAGGACAAGGATAAAGGTGGGTCTTATTTCTTTCAACGTACATGTGAACCAGTTATCATTAAATAATGTCAAATAATACAGAAGAAATTACATTGGGGATAGGAAGAAGAAACATGTCTGATTTTATCAAAGAATTTCAAAGTAATTTGACTAGCCAGCCAGGTTCCTAGAGAAAACTGCTTTTCAAGCAAGCTCATGTTCCCCGATATTTCTCCTATTGATCCACGATAGTGTCCTAGAAGTGTAGAGGAAAGATTAAATTGCTTGGGTACTGGAATCAATACTGAGCCTAATCCCAGTTAATTTCCAACCTGGCCATTCTTTTTCTTAAGAATTGAGTGTGGCTGCTGGAAATAGCATGAACAGCACAGAAGGAATAAAAATGTATTGGGAAGATAGCTCAGTGGTTAAGTGTACATTGTAATGTAAGTAAAAGGAGCAGAGTCTGGATCTGCAGAGTTCATGTAACTATCAAGTGGGAGGGCTGACCCCTCTGTGCTGGCCCTCAGGGTGGAGACAGGAAAACTCCGGAACAAGCTACAGTGAGACTAGCCTTACAGCAAGCTCTGGGTTTCGCTGAGGGCTCATTACCACAAAGAATAAGGTGGAAGAGCGTGAAGATTCCAGCTATCAACCTTGGGCCTCTACATGTATGTGCTCACATGTGCATCAGGAGCCAAGAACAACATGTGTACCCACCCACATGATTACACACATATACACATGCACACCTACTACACACACACATATGGACCTGTGTCTCTGGTTTTATCATCATATATATATATTGTGCAATTCATAAAATGGTCAATGGCCAATAAATAAAAAATTTACAGTCTGCAGACAAGACAGCAACAACTGTTCAAGAAAAAGAGAAATGAATTGAAATTGGGTCCAAAAATTAATTTAGAATGTGAATATGCTACCTAAACAGAAATAGCAAATTGTAGACAGGTCCTGGTAGAGACAAGTGAGGGGAAGCCTGTTCCCTGAAGTTGGTGGCAGTCATTTCTGTCTTCTGTCTCAGGAGGCAAATGACTCACCAGGCCATGCTACCAAGATGGTGACTTTGACATAGGCTGGGGAAACTAGAATAGTTCTTTTCCTTTTACAAAGAACACCTCCATTTTCCTTTGTAATGGCATGATTCTCTTCTTACAGATACAGATGTTATGATTTGGTTTGAACAGTTTTATGAGTATGCATACATACATACACACACACATGCACATTCTTTAATAAGAGAAGGAAAACAGCATAAATTTAGATGTTTTTCTTTTTCATCTCCAATACCTTGTTAAATCCTCTTTGCGAACTCTCGCTGTCTATCATTTGGAATGTTCTAGAAGGGCGAGAAAGAAAGAGGAAAGGATAAGGCCCAGGAATTATCATAGGTACACAGATACAGCATCTATGTCTGTATACGGACTCACAGTTGTTATATTACATTCTCTGTATTCTAAACACAGACGTAAAATTAACATAATAGCTCTGCATATGTGACAACTTCATCTGGTCCCCTCGTTCAGACATCAGTTTGAATATTCCTTTTTTTAAAAAATTATTTATTTATTTTAGGTATATGAGTACACTATAGCTGTCCTCAGACATACCCAGAGAGGGCATCAGATCCCTTTACAGATGGCTATGAGCCACCATGTGGTTGCTGGGAATTGAACTCAGGACCTCTGGAAGAGCAGTCAGTGCTCTTAACCTCTGAGCCATCTCTCTAGCCCCAATTTGAATGTTCCTATTTCGTCTGTTTCACCTTCCTTCCTAACTGAAGTTAGGCTTCCGCTGTGACTCCACTGCTGCTCTTTAAAGGTTTCCCTTCGTTGTATAGTTGGAAAGATGTGCGATGAAACTCTTCTTTTACTTTATTTTTCATTCTATTTTACTTGGAATCTCTAAACTTTGCTACAGAACCAAACTTATTTCATTTACCATAGTGACTTACTCAAAATTTAACTGTAAAAAGAAATGAGATAATAGT
Source organism: Uromys caudimaculatus (assembly GCA_028551405.1). Classification (NCBI taxonomy): domain Eukaryota; kingdom Metazoa; phylum Chordata; class Mammalia; order Rodentia; family Muridae; genus Uromys; species Uromys caudimaculatus. The sequence continues at coordinate 22,944,381 of CM052711.1, read as the reverse complement.
TTCTGGCAGTCATTACAAATATTACTTATTTTGACAAACCAAGTTTTGATTATATTCTCTGGGGCTAGGAACATAGCTTTGTGGTAGAGTGCTTGTGTTAGCATGCATGAGACTCTAAATTCAATTTTCACCACTAAAAAGAAAAGTTTTCTTTGGAATTGACATGTGTCTGCCTGGCATCAGCACTGATGTGAGTCCTCAGCGCTATACACATTTGTCATCTGAACGTACACTGCATTCCCTGTGTAACAGGCTATGAGGTAAAGCCCTCTCTCCAGTGTCAGAGTGCATGGTGGGCAGAGCTGTTCTCTGTCGTCTCTGATCCTGTCCCAGCCTGCCTGCATCTGAACAGTGGGATAAGGCAGATGAGGATGAACTAAAATCCATGCCCGGACAGCATCATGGAACCTTTCCCCATCATCTCTAGCATCTTTGTTTGAGCCTTCTGGTTTTCTCTCAGTTCAAGTGCAGAAGAGAGTACACAGCTCCTAATGGACATTTCCTGTTCCAAGAAATAGAATCACACATCTCTTGAAAAGTATCTGAGGATAATAGACAAATGTGTGAGACTATAGAATCAGATAGCCTGGTTCTGAGTCCTGGCTCTGTACTTACTGGGCATTTGGAAACAGTCTCTTAGCTTCTGTGACCTCATTTACAAAATAGGTCACTTATAGTACCTGTTCTTTGGGTGAGTACTGAGAATTAAATGAATTTCTATTTGCAAGATTTTTACATCAATGGCAGAATGTATTGGAAGTAAGATTGGGCTATTTAACTAGATTTAGATTCATTGTCAAATCAATTAATGGAATTTCCCTATTGACTTTTTACCCACTAGATGGATTTGCCAGCTTCAAAAGTTTCCTGAAGTCTGAATTCAGTGAGGAAAACCTTGAGTTCTGGGTTGCCTGTGAGAATTACAAGAAGATCAAGTCCCCCATCAAAATGTCGGAGAAAGCAAAGCAAATTTATGAAGAATTCATCCAGACAGAGGCCCCTAAAGAGGTTGGTACTGGAGGGCAGGTGGCTGAGTGCAGCTATTTAAGAGCCAGATCATCACATTCTCAGTATGGCTTCATGAGCTGCAGGCACGACATGTGGAGTTAAAAGCTACCCGTCCTTGTGATTAGAGTGTGTAGTAAGCACCTACTGAATGCAAAGACAGTGGGATAGGGTCAGGTGCCTGATTAAATGCTGTACAGACAACTGTGCAGCCAACAGCTATTAGAGTCTCACTTGAGTACCATGCAACCCATCATAAACACAAAGGAGTCCAATATAAGATTTGGGATAAAACAGGGGGATTGGACTCTTCCCTTTGAAAAGTAAGAATGATTACAACTGCTTTGTAAAGCTGTGAGAATTAATTAAACAGTAGGTACGAAAACACACATGAATGTTTGAAATAATTGATGTCAGTGAGTCCCCTGTTGCTAGCCTTTGACATTTGACCTTTGTTGAGGCAACAGGACTCCCATTTATGAAAACCAAAATAATCCATGTTAACAGTGCAAAAGGTAAAGCCAACATACCACCAATTGACTGCTAAAGACCAGATATGTACAGGTTTCAAGAAAGCTTTGGGGAAATTTGTCTGCCCTCATCTTTGCTGTCAATAAAACCAAATTGAAAAGCTTGCTGAAAATTCCAGGGTGGCCACACCCAGGCCAGTCCATCCAGTCAAGACCTGTAATCCCACATGGTTCTCTTGAATCCAGTGTGGACACTAAAGTGTGGTCATCAAGGTTTGGAGTCAAGCACATAGGTGATTGAGCGAGCCATTTGTGTAGTCAGTGGTCTGCTCTATGTGATTTATAAGGGGAAAGATTCCTACCATCTCTTCTTTTGCATGTGTGATACATCTTATAGCTACAACATGAGATCCTTTGATTGTGTAGTATCCCTAGCTGGCCCTCTTAAGAGAGGGGTGTGGGTAAAAGGGTGTAGCTCAGCATAGAGCACTTGCTAGTATGCAGAAGGTCCTGGGTTCAATCCCTGGCACAGACTTACCACTGAGTAGATGAAGTGCTGGTTCATGGCTATATTTGTCATGTCACCAGAACTACTGTTTCCTCATTTGTTGTCAGGAAACAACAGTTCTAAAGCTCCAAAAAAGGTCATGGGTCCCTGGCCATAAATTATTTGTTCTCTGTCACTGTCATCGAAAGCAGGTAACTTAATGGGATATCCAGCATCAATTCATGTGCATTCAAATCCATTTCTCCAGATTTGAAAACACTTAACAGAGAGTTGATCTCAAGCCCATAACCATGCTGAAGGGTGAGATAGCAGATGTATGTATTGGGTACTGGCAGAGGACACCTGGTAGGTGTCCAATACCGGTTGGATCTGAATCGGAATCACATGTTCACACCAGTATCAGTTCTTCTGAAACAGCAGTGGCATTTCTTACTTTGCATGGCATTTCTCCTACCTCTCATCTTGCTGGTAGGAATTCTGCCCCTCTGGTACCCTCATCGGATCCTGAGGCCTGAGCTCACTCAGTGACCCTGTTTCCTGGCCCACAGGTGAACATCGACCACTTCACTAAAGACGTCACCATGAGGAACCTGGTGGATCCTTCCCCTAGCAGCTTTGACCTGGCCCAGAAAAGGATCTATGCCCTGATGGAGAAGGATTCTCTGCCCCGCTTTGTGCGCTCTGAGTTTTATAAGGAGTTAATCAAGTAGTCATCTGGTCAGGCTTCAAAGAGTCGCCCTGTGAGTTGAGTTATACCCTCTGTAGCAACACAGCATTACCAGGCACCTGCACACTTCTCCACAGCAGCTTTGTTCCAAGATACCCAAACACAGGCGAACCACAGGCTGTGTTGCTAACTCTTTCGCTCATGTTGGTTTGGTTATATGGATCTGTTGTCTAAGGGCCTTTACTTTCTCTTCTTTCTGACTGCTTTGTAATAAAGGTTTACCAAGTTAACTGTCAGTCTAAGTCACAGAAATATCCTGTTTAACATAAAGCTGTCTGTGCAAAGAATAGGTGATAGATTGCTATTTAAACTAGGCTGAAAAGAAAACCAGATAGATTGCTATTTAAACTAGGCTGAAAAGAAAACCAGATGCAAGGGCCCCCTTTTGTGGGTATTAGACTGGTCTTATTTATTGGTTTAATTCTTATCATCTAATGACTTCAGAATTTTGTTAATAAAAGGCAGCAAGCTGGTTATGAGGCAGCCACCATTGGGTTTTTAAGCAAATACATTCTTTAACTGACCTCTCCTTTCTAGAGTGTCACTGTGTTAGCTGGACATTCTCGAGAAGAGATACAATGAATACATTGTGCTTCTAAACAGAATTCATTTCATTTCCACCCTTATGCTTCTAAATCACAAGGGAAAAAGTCAATCTTTGACTCTCTCGAACAATTAGAAATGCTAAAGAGCCAAAAATCTTTTTGAGCTGTTTCTTAAACAATGGAAAAAATAATTTAAAATTGAAATATTTTATTCACATTAGTTGGACTATCTGAATGTCTGTAAATACGCAAGGAATGAACCAGCTGTTACACGCTCGTCCAGATGGCTCCTGTTATGGAGACCTCAACTGACTATGCTTACAAACTGATGGTGTGATTGCCTAGTTTTGTCAGTGGAGGGTGAGAAGGGTAGGAAGAGTGCCGCAAGGGCAGTGCTGTGAGGCCCCAAGGATGCAGGAAGACATGCTTCTGCAGTCTAATGGCTGCATTATATACCCAGACATTTACTATATCTCTATATAATCTTAAATTTAAAGCAACACACACACACACACACACACACACACACACACACACACACACACACACACATTCTTCTAACATATAAGACATCCAATGGGCGGTAAGCAGTCTAACTCCAAAGGAGAAGCCAAATATATTAAAATTGGACTAGAAACTTTTTGGAGGAAAAAAACCCAAAAACCAAAACACCCAAAGCTCTATGTTAGTAGTAGTTTCTATGGTAACAAGAAGAAAATACATTCTTCTAAATCCGAGAAATGAGAAAAAGTGGGATGACCTTTCCAGGAAAAGAATATGTAATGTTTGCTTGGCATTCCTTCCCCCTCCTTCCTCTGCTCACCAGTTTCCCTTGAGTAAATTGCCTGAGAAAGTATGAAGCTTACTTAGCGTGTGAGCCCAGGGCTGCTTGTGTCTCCCTCTTCCAGGAGAGCACAGCTAGTCTGAAAGTGAGTCTGGGATGTAGGAAAGGGTTGGGTCTAAATTGTGGTCAATGGACAGGAGTACTTGCTTCTTGTTCTTGAAGGAAGCCTGTGATTTACCTAGGAACTGGCCCATAATTTGGGCTTCAGTCTGAGTGTGATATAGTTCTGGGTTGAGGGTCAGATTAATCTTTAAATCAAATCAGTAGATACAGAGACCATTAGTCTCAGGAGTCTGTGTCCCATGTGTGTCTGTTAGAGCAGGGTTGTTCATGTAAACAGACACACACACAGAGATACACAAACACACAGACACACACTCACACTCAGAGACATACAGTCATACACACACACACACACACACTTTCTCCTATATAGTGGACACCTTTTAAAAGGCATAACCAAATGGAAATATTTTACTCTCTTTGCTCATATTCCATATATCACCATATTTTACTGTATACATTGAACTTTTAGCCCATTTTCATTTCAAATGCATGAGGTGAATTAATGAAAAAGTTTTTTCTTTTATCCCACTTAAAGACATAGACTTTACTTGACCGATTCTTCCTCTGTATAAAATCCATTTCAATGAGAAGGATTGATTATTTCTCGAAGAGCAGTAGGCATCCATTAACAAATCAATTGATAAGCTAAGAAGCACTCCCTTTTAGGGATTTACCAAATTATGCCATCATGCAAGAGACGGCTTGAGAATTATTTAAGTGGCCAGTTAATTTGGAGGAATGACTTTCTCTCCTGAAAGTGTATCTTCTAGCAGGCATTTCACTCACTTCCTGGGGATTTAGCAGATTCGGAAGATAATTGGACACAAGGAGGAGGGCAATAAAACTGAAAGGAGAAATAGCAAAGAAGTAAGCACTCAGGCCTAAGAAAATTAGCCCACAGGCTAGAAAACCCAGAGGAACAGCCCAGCATGAAGGATAATCAACCCGCATCTTGCTGTCATCCTGTGGGGTTACAGAAGGCGTTTCAGGGCTCACCATGAGGCAAGACAGGGAAGTTCTCTTAAGATGCTACAGGAAATAAACTAGAGAAAAAGGCAACTATGGGGGGCTTCTTTTCCATTAGACTTGTGGGTGCCAGAAAGCAGGGAGTGGAGGGTTCAGTTTGGAGCATCCAAGCATCCAAACCCCAGGGCTAGCGAACTCTAGGCAGGTTTGGGCTGTAAGTCTTGGTGTGTAGACTCTCTAGGGTTGAGTCTCCATTCCACATGCATTCCAGCATCCATTTAACAGTCTCAGCACAAAGCCAACAATTTCAAAGCTACTTCCAGTGTTGAACACACTTCCCATTAAATAAGTCCTGTGGTTAATGAAAGTCATTGATAACCAAAGAAAATGCTTTCTGAATAAGCCATCCTGGAACTGAAAAGTGTCTGCTATCCCCACTGAGGAGACATCCAGGACTCTACATAGAAGCTTATTGCAGAGAATGATGAAGACAACCCACAGTCTGGAGCTTTGGAGTTTTATCCTCAATACACCATTTAATCCTCAATTCACTGTTTAATAAATAATCATATGTATCAAGTAGAGAAACCATGCAGCCATTTTGCTCATATGCAGTTTAATGTTCCCTCATTTGATATGTCTTTTCCCTCCTCCTTCACTTCCCTTCCCCTCCTCCCTCTCTGAAACACCACGGCTTACAGTACTTAGGTCATAGTGAATATATTTAAGAGCACATAAGTTCCTACCTAGGAAGAGGTACAGGCAAAAACACAGACGATATAGCGAGAAATGCTGAGAAATGAGCCACAGGAGGTGAGGAATCTGGGTAATGCTTGCCAAACATTCCAGGACATGACGTCATCCTGATGTAAGGGAACTACAGTTTTGTTTTTGTTTTTAATTCTGTAACTTGGGAAGTTATTTTTTGGGGGGTAGAATGGAATGGGGTGACGGATTTATTAAGTCCTGTGCCAGCATTTCTCTCATAAGTTTTAAATTCTGGACCAATAGTGTTTATTTCCTGATTATTGTATGCAATACTTTGTGTAGTATGTAACTCACTCTTACTGATAATAAAATAAATATTAGCCTATAACAGAAATCACATCGTATGTTAAATATGTGTCTATGTAATGGTCTCATGAGTTCTTGACTTCCAAATGTTCTTCCAGGAAGCATTTTTCCCCTAGGAAAGGATCACCGCCCTCCCCCACCCACACACACACACAGTGTTTACAACATGTGAAGTTTTGATCTGTGGAAGGGTTCCCCCCAACAAGATTCAGCCCCAAAAGAGTCTGCTAAACAAGACTCAGAAGGTATTGGCTAGTGACCATTTCTCCTTGGGCAGTGGTGTGAGGCAATCACCCGTTGGCCCAGCTGCTGTCACAGAAATAGATTGAGTGGTGGAACAATATAATTTGAATCCTGTGGTATTCAATGTACATATTAATTCCCTTCATTTCTCATATTGGCAAAAAAGCATAAATCTCAATGCCACTTCAAACAGTTCAAAACCCACGATTTTAAATTCGGTGCTAAGATCATTTAGGTGAGGTGTTAAGATCATAGGCAGTGAGATTGGGACTGGATAGAAGGGTAGAGCTTATATAAACATGAGAAAGGAAGAGAGAGCAAACAAATAAGATCAGATTTACCAAGGAGAAGCAAAAATGAGAATTTTGGAAAGACAAAGAGGGAGAGAGACCTAACTAGCAATAGAAATGAGTTGTCATTCCCAGTTCCCATAAGGCCCATCTATATTATTATAGATAAAATTCCCCCAAATCATTTCACTACCATCTATTCTTTTCCTAATTTTAATCATCTTGGATGTTTCTGAGAGTTCCTGACAAAAAATATTATTAGCAAGGACCACAGACACTTCAAGCGACATTGTTATTGTCACTGTGGAAGCATCACCTGCATCAGAAGAACTACATGGAATCCCTTGAGACCTGAGGGTTATTGGCTTTAATGTGAGAAAAACAGGACAAATGAGCCTGTGTCCAATCTTATTGTGTGTCAGAACTGGGTAAACAAAATCAGTTAAGGCAAGCTTTCCAAGTTAGAAGATAAGATGGTATCTTAGGCTTTTTTTTTTTTTTCTAAATTTACATTTCTGAATTTTGGTGTGTAAGTTACTTTACTATTACTACAATAGAACACAACGAGCAGAAGCAACCTAAGGGAGAGAGAGTTTATTTAGGCTTATGGATTCAGAGAGATGAGATTCCATGATGGCCAAGCAGAGGCGTGGCTACTTGAACAGGAAATTGAGAGCTCACATCTTGAACAACAAACTCAAAGCAGAGAGAGCAAACTACCAGAAAGGCAGTGCTATCATCTCTCAATGTCCACCTCAAACTTCCTCCAACAAAGGACCTTCTAAAACTTCACACAGAGTACCACCAACTGGGGACCAAGTGTTCAAATGCCTGACTCTGGAGGGCTGGAGGGGAGGGGTACATTCCTCATTCAAATCCCTACAATCGGTATCTTCCAATTTTCCCAATACAGCAGCTTCCCTCATGGCTTCACTTTTCACAGCCTCTGGTGCAGTCTTAACACCATTTCTTGGTGTTTTCAAATTATCCACTTTTTGGCCAAATCCTATTCTCTTATTGTTTATTGTTAAAACAATAAAAGATATGGATGATAATTTCATTAAAAGGCAAGCTTTTGTGCTCCATGTTTGGCAGACAGGTTTTCTGGCCAAGTAGCCAGGTCTCTGTCATTGAGACCACATTTCCAAGTTGTCTTCACCATGGGGTATCAAGTAGGTTGACATGATGACAACCACGCTCGGAGAAACAGTGCCTCATGCAACCAAAGGAACTGTGACATGTGGCAAATGGATTGAATTATGCCCAAGTAGAATTCTGGGAAAACATAAAAGACACTTAAAAGGGTATTAGAGCAGAAGCAAAGGTTTCAATGCAGAGGTGAGCAGACATCAATGCATCTTTATTTCCTTTAATATAACATTTACTTGAACTTTCTTAATTTAGCAACTAAAACCCAAACCTACTCGGGTTTCTTTAGCAACTGACTGACAATGAGTGGGGAGAGGGTGATGAAATATTTAAAAATCCAGATTCAGAAAAATCTTGTAACTATCATGTGCCCAGAGAGGATGGAGGCTCACTTCTCTTCTCTCTGCAAAGGTTCACTTCAGCTGAGAGACCAGCACCTGGAGGCATAAAGACAAGGAGTCTGCTATGGACTCATCTGCACAGGCAAATCACCCCAGGAAATATTAATAGCAAAATACAAATTCTCTTCAAGGATTCTTAAGTACTGGTGGCCTGTCATTTTGAATAATTTAAATCAGTATACAATGATATTACTATTCTCATGTGGAGTTCCTCAGAAATCACTTGTACTTTGAATGAGTCATTCTAACTAAAATGTTGACCGTAGTCACTCCAGTGAGAAGCATCCTAAGTCTTCAGCTGTTGCTCATGGTTCTCAAAGCTGGCAAGTCACATGCTACTTCTCAAAGTTCTCACCATGCCAGTCCCTCTCCTGTTCAAGGCCTTTGATTATGTTCCTCTGCTTTCACCCTATTGACACACAGACATTTTCAGAGAATTTAGCGAGCAAACGTCACCTTCTCCAGAGACACCATCTTAATCCCCCCAACCATATCTAACCACAATGGATGTCATCCTTCCAGAGCGGTCAGGAAATTCTCTTCGAAGAATGTTGGCAAAACAGGGGGCTTAATTTATGAAAAATCCATCTACAAAAATGTGCAGATACTACCCTCTCTTAATTTCTCAGGAAGAAAGACAAGTGAAGGAAATTAAAGTTAGTATGGCTTCTAGCTTTACCCAAAAGAAGCAATGGTCCTCACACACATTGACATCCACAGTGATAAATATCTATTCAGAGAGGAGCATCAAAGACTAAGCTAAAACCAGATGGGAGCTAGTGGGGCTGTAAAGAACTACAGACGCCTCTGGGCCCAGCCCCTACTTTGTCTCCTTTAAGATGTCTGCACTGCACTCCCTGGGCTCTCACAGCAGCTCCTTTTCTAAATAAGTAGGTCAGACATCTGTCACGTTCTTTGTTTCCATGCACCTCCAGCCAATTTTCTAAGTAGAAACTGGAAAAGGAGAGAAGTAAATGAGTTGTCTGGATTCTTTTTTCTGGTAGGTAACTACTGCATGACTTTTCATTCTGATATCAGTTCTATCTCCCAGTTGGGGGTAAACATGGAGAGAAGGCTAATCTCACTCATTTGAAGCAGTTCTTGCTTCCTCCACAAAGGTCTAATGGCATCAGGGACTTGTGACTTCCCCATGTCGTCTTTTAGAATGACTAACTGTAAGTGAAGGAAGTAGAACAGCCTATATTTTTTAGCTTATATGAGAGGGTTGTTTATTTTATTAATCAGCAGTCAATAAAATATCTGCATATGAGGATGAAGACATTTGAAATCAAAATTGGGACATTTATTTACATCCTAATTCCTCAAACCATAGGCAACTAAAAGGAGACCTCAAAGATCCAGAAGACAGGAATTTATACAAACTAAATCCATGGCTCTTTGAACTGTAAGTGCAGGCATCCAGAGATGACCTTAGGGTTGGGAGAATGGTATTCTAGTCTCAACCGTCCATCTGTCTCTCCCTCTGGTTGACTCAGTCTCCTGTGGCTTAGGTTCACATAATTTGAGTTGAAGGCTACATTCTTCCTCTCCAGAACCTTAGACAGCACAAATAACTCCTGAGCTGAATTATTTTACTCTGTTGCCAGAAGAATATTCTGTAGCACAGAGAAGTTACCCAGAGAAAATAAAATAAATTAAATATATGAAAGGCTCAGAACCTGTAAAATAAAGCTGTTTTCTGGGCTCCCTAAGTAGGCCAGTTTGGTTCTCTCACTATCTGTTTTAGTTTCCTTTCAGTGGTTGTGATAAAGCACTGTGACCAAAAGCAACCAAGGGAAGGAAAGGGATAATTTGGCTTATACTTCTGGGTCATAGTCCATTTTTTGAGAGAAATCAGGGCAGGAACTCAAGCAGTTCTTGAAGCAGAAACCATGGAGCAATGTTGATTGTTGGCTCACCCATAAGCTAAAGCATAGCTAGCTTTCTTATATAGCCAAGAATCGATTATATAGGAAATGGTGCTATCTACAATGCGCTAAGCCCTCCTGTATCAATTAACAAAAGACAACCTCCTACAGACATGTAGGCCAATGTGATCTGGGCAGTTCCTCACTTTAGACTCCCTTCTCAGGTGACTCTATGCTGTGTCAAGTTGACAGTTAAAGCTGACTAGGATACAAATTACTAAGGCATATTCAGAGAAAGAAATATGTTATTAGTTATTACCAGGAGAAAGAGAGAGAGAGAGAGAGAGAGAGAGAGAGAGAGAGAGAGAGAGAGAGAACAAATATAACAGGTCTTCATTTCCATCCTAGTGCTGGTTTATAACTGTGAGCTACAATAAGTATGGAGCTGTGTTTCATTCATTTTGTCCTAAGAACATAATCTCAACAGCTTACACAAAACTGGTCTACCAGGTGTCTGCTGGAGATGCTTTGACTCTTTAGCTATGGATACCCTATGACCTCATTATAACTACTGCCCTTTCAGTTTTCCTTATTATATTTCACTTGGTCACCATTGTAACTTGGTGAAATGAATGAGTAGGATTCAAAATGCTTACTTTACACACAGTAAGTCTGAACCTTAGAAATTTAAAGATTTTGCAAAGCCACACTGTTAATACCAGCAGAATTAACAGAGGCCAAACATTGAGGGCACAGAGGACTGGAGGATGGATCCTGTGGCTGGAAGGATCTCTCTCTCTCTCTCTCTCTCTCTCTCTCTTCCCATGTCTTTCTATCTCTGTCTCTGTCTGCTTCTCTCCCTCTCTATCTCTCTCTTGTTCTTGTTTATATTTCTTTTAGGTTCTTGCTATATAGCTCAAGCTGCCCACAAACTGGCAGTCCCCTGTTTCTACATCACAAGTGCTGGGATTACCCACTCCTTCTTCAGCTCGAGAGCTCATTTCCTTACGTCAGATTCTACAGAGTGCTGTTGACAAATTCAATATTTACAGTATCTTCCCTTTCTTACTCAAAAATTAATAGTCTATATTCTTGGTGGATACTATGTCAGGTGCTCCACAACATGAATTTTTAAAGATTTTGCTTTCTGATTTTTAATGATGTCTAGGTATGTGTGTCTATGTGTGGGTGTTTGCACATGACTGCAGGTGATTACAGATGCCAGAGGTGTCAGATGTCCTGGACCTACGGAATCTAACTTAGGTCCCCTGCGAGATCAGCAAGTGCTCTTGACTGTTAGTCAACTCTTCAGACTCCACAACGTGAATTTTTTTTGTTTTTTTTTTTGTTTTGTTTGTTTGTTTGTTTGTTTGTTTTGATTTTTCGAGACAGGGTTTCTCTGTGTAGCCCTGGCTGTCCTGGAACTCACTCTGTAGACCAGGCTGGCCTCGAACTCAGAAATCCACCTGCCTCTGCCTCCCAAGTGCTGGGATTAAAGGCATGCGCCACCACTGCCCGGCCACAACGTGAATTTTTGCTCCATATTTTTCTCATGGGGAACTGAGACCCAAAGAAAGTCACGAGTGGCCCCATTCCCACAACTGGAGAGGCGCCAAGGTAGGGCAACGGCAGCAACAAATGCCATGTGTCCTTTCTCGGTCTTTCCCTCACTTCCTTCCTTTAAACTTCAAACCAGCCAGCCTATGTTACTGTGAAGGAGACTTAGGTTTTCTTAGGTCTGTTTCTTGCAGTGGTCCAGAGCTCCGTGTTCAGAGTGCTTCTCCTGCTTTCCCCACCAGAAGAACAGCTCTTGGTCAGTACCTCACCCCTCTATAGATCGTCACCACCCTCACAGGATGTCCTACAGGACTCCAAGGAACTTGCGTGTTCTCTGAGCATAGGAAGTAAGGGCTACGCTGAGAGCGCCAAGGGGTTACAGAGATTTTCCATGAGAGCTGCCATGTCAAACATGCTCTTGTTTTCCTCCAAAGTGCACTGGTCAGACTCCGTGTTCCTGCTGTGAGTTTAGGAACTCTGTTTCTCCCAGCTACATTCCGACTTCTCCCAGACGCCATGTTTGTATAACTGGAGCAATGGCAATCAATCAGCAACAGTAGGAAAGCGCATTCCTAAGCTCCAAAAGACAAACAGCTCAATTTTCTGGATCATGAGTGATCACTGGAACAAGTCATGTGGAGAAATAAACAAACCTCTTTTAGGGAATGCAGTCTATAAGAATAAACACGATGATCCCAGGTTGATTCTGAGTCTTGGAGAAGCACAGCCCAGAGCTCCACACTTTTCTGCATTTTTGTCCTAAGCTCCGTTAATTGCAGTTGCCCCAAACGTATGTGAACTGCATCCTGGCTGTGTAGTAGACTCTGTTAACTAGAGATACAGACATAAGGAAATCTCAGTCTCTGCCCTCTGGGACTCCGGTTTTTGTTGAGAAGATCCATATGCAAATAGAGTGCTAAAGGAGGAGACAGGTGACACGTTGAAGCTCACAGTGGGAATCCAAGAGCCTCCAGGTGACACCCCCCAGTCCCCCACCCCCACACCACAGACCTCCATGAAGTGAGCCCAGCAAGTGAATTTCAATGTGTTTCTAGTGTCACGCTGCCACTGCTGTTTACTTTCTATTACAGGGCTGGTGATGCAAGGCACATAGCCCCACCTCCTCTCCTCACCCCCAGTCTTATTCTTCTTCCCTTCTCCTGCCCTGCCCATCCATTCTTTAAAGACACAGCCACAAGGTCACTTACATGTGGAGAATGTATATTCTGACCACACCTCCTTCAAAGATGGACTGTCTTTCCTCAATGGCATCTCTCTAAAATAACACTGGTAATAAGAATAAAATTGTTGTTTATAGTCTATGCTAGGTATTTTACCTAGTGCTTTCTGCCTACCATCACAACAGCTTCTAGGAACAAATAAGAGGTGATATTAGCAATCCTTTCTGAAACTGAGAAGAGAGGTTTAGTAACTTACCAAGGTCACAATGTTTCTTTAACTGTCTAGACTGTGACCCCAATGTCCTACTTGATTGCATATTCCAAAGACATGGGTCAGAACTATGACTGGGTTAAATTACATGTTTAAAGTGTATTTGTTTAGTGAGTCAGTCAAAGGAAACCAGGCACAAGCCTCACTCAACTGATTGTGTAAGGGAAAAGCAGATGTGATTTTCCCCACTCAATTTGAAGAAATTCAGGAGAGTAAGTAATCTCTCTATGTGAATTCCATAAGCAGAAAAGAGGTGGGATCTGTGTATGCCATGATTCTCAGTGTATGGCTGGTTTACTACCAGGCCACACCCTGTCAAAGCAGATCTCTGATGCCTTTCCCTTGACCTCCCTCACATGTTGTTGGTCCACAATATTGTTCTTAGTCATCAATTCCAAAAGTCAAATTGAGTTCACCACTGCTCTAACTTCAGTCTCCTACCCACAGACACTGAATGCTGTTGTCATTGACCACCAATACTCCACAGTCACACCTTGTTCTCAATTCCAGGGTTTCTCAAAACAACACTGGACGCAAAGAATTTCTCTGGTTCAGGCATCTGATCCAAACGCCTTTGGGCTTGTTCTGAGTTCCTGACACTATGTCACTACCAAGTAAGACAAGTTAGGTTCCCTTGAGATGAAATTAGCATATAGTTTAGCAGATTGTGTTAAATTGTTATTTTTAATTATGAGGTAGGATATGGGGAGGGTGAAAGGTTTTAATCATGATGATGAGCATATAACATTCTTTCTTTTGTTACTGAGACAATTGGCATTGTTAACTAAATGGATCTCACAATTTCTTAAAAGTTACTCATAAAATTCAAAGCAATTTTACTAGATATACCTGGAGAAAACAAAAATATTTTATTGTTCAGGAGTAAAGTTCTGCCAACCATTCTGAGATTAGCATATCATCTAGCAGATTCTGTGGTTATTTTTAATTCTAATGAAGAGGATTTGTGGAGGGCCAGTAGGGGTTTCTTGCTGTTACTGCTAGGGAATGGATGTAAAGTGAAGACCAGCAACAGTAAATGCTCCTCAGCACGCTCTGAAGACCGCCAGGCAGGCAGACCTGTGGCCTTCCTTCTGTGCTTGAAATCCTGAGTGTCCTGCAGCAGGTTGAGATCCAGTCCCACTACCATCCCAACCTCAGTGGCTTCCATGAGCAGTCGTGAGCACCACCAGTGAGCTTGCTTTAAGCCATGTTTCCTTCCACACCTTCCTTGGGTTTGGCTCATTTTCTAGGTTTGCTCAGGGACCTGAGGAGAGCATGATTACTGATTTATGACAGAGGATACTACAAAGAATCCCATGATCATCTAGACAAGAGGGAAGAAGGTAAGGTATAAGAGTGGAACAATGAAAATACATTGTATGCATGCATGAAATTTTCAAGGAAAAATTTAATTTTTTTATAAACAAATGCAGAAGAAGAATTGTACAATATACAATTGTGGAAATTGAATAAACATTCTCCGTAAGTCTCTAAATCATCATGTCTGATGCAAGAGTTTGACATCCATAGAGGAGACATTTGGAAATAAGAGAGAAAAAGATCAAGCTATTACCCAAGCTGGAGGAAGGGGAACGACTGAAGCTGATGTTGGCCCTTATGACTTCTCTCTGATGGGAGAGTGGGAGGAGATAGTGGAAGGTGGAGCAAGTGCAGGTCCAGAAGCCTCCTCAAGCCACAGGGATGAAAGCAGCGGATAAAGGATGTGTGGGCTCTAAGGAATGACTGGTGCTTCATTTTCACCTCTTATCTCTCACAAGTATCTTTTCTTTTGCTCTCCTCTAACTGGTAACCCACTGTGAGAGGAATCTGGAGATGTGAAGTTCGCTTTGGTCAAGCTGACACATCACAAAGCCATTTTAGTAGTACATAGTAGCTCCATAAGAGACTTCTGAGTGGCTTTCAAAATACTTCTACTCTTTTGTCATCAGTAGCATATGCAAGAATGAGTTGCCCCAAATTCTCACCAAGGATTAGCCTGACTTTTACACTTTAGTCATTTGAATATATGTGTTGTGGTTTTTATTGTGATTTAGCAGATTTTTGATAATATGAACTCACAATGTGTGTGTGTGTGAGTGTGTGTGTCTGTGCACAAGCTCATGCAGGAGTGCCATGGTGCCTGTGTGGTGATGATGAGCATATAACAACTTTCTGGAGTCTGCTTTCTCCTTCCATCATGTGGTTGGTTATCAGAGACTGAGCTCACACTGTGCAACTGGACAGCAAGTACCTGTTGTAATTATAATCAGTCGGGCCTTCTATCCTGCCTTTGGTCATTGAGTTCCCAGATAAAAGACAGAAACTTTTATATGTATAAGAAGCCTTTAAAGCACTAGAACTAGGCAGAGTCTACCCTCTATGTTATTATGCCTACTTCCCCATCAATAACCCCGAGTTATAACGTGCTGTGCTCCCCCTGAGCTGCTCTTAATTCCAATCGGCCAGCTCTCTTAGCCATGTTCAATGACTCACTTACTGCATGGTATCTTCTTTCTTCACTTTCTTCTCTCCCTCCTTGTGCTCTCTCCTCAGACTCCAAGCCCAGGAACCGGAATCCCACCTACCTCTCTTCTGCCCAGCTGTAGGCTGTAGGCAACTTTATTTAACCAATAGTTTTAAATTAAGGAACTAGGTTTGAACAACAAGAACTTATAAAAGTGAAAATTCAGTCATAGACCCAGACCTTCAGGTACAGAATTGAGCATTATAATACATAGCAACAGACCAAATCTCAATAATTCCCCTTTTTTGTCCAATAAAAAGGTTCTTTCTCTTATAATAATAAACAAAAAAACAGTAGAAACAATTATGAAACAATTATGCAAATTAATAGGTAAGAAGTCCCCTTACCCCCTGTCTTAGTCAGGGTTTCTATTCCTGCACAAAACATTATGACCACAAAGCAAGTTGGGGAGGAAAGGGTTTATTTAACTTACTCTTCCATGTTGCTGTTCATCACCAAGGGAAATCAGGACAGGAACTTAAGCAGGTCAGGAAGCAGGAGCTGATGCAGAGGCCAGGGAGGGATGTTCCTTACTAGCTTGCTTGCTTCCCCTGTCTTGCTCAGCTTGCTTTCTTATAGAACCCAAGACTACCAGCCCAGGGATGGTGCCATCCACAAGGGGCCCTCCCTCTCTTGATCACTAATTGAGAAAATACCTTACTGCTGGATCTCCTGAAGGCATTTTCTCAACTGAAGCTCCTTTCTCTGTGATAACTCCAGCTTGGGTCAAGTTGACACAAAACCAGCCAGTACACCCCCTGACCCATCTCATCAGCCCCAATAAGTGCTTTTAAAATACATTCTTATTAGCTATTTGTGTATTTTTCTTGGCTCCATGCTTGTTCATGTTGTAGATATTTTTAATGCCTTGCCTTTTTATAGTCAAAATGAAATAATTCTATTTATGTTCCGTGTGTATGTAATTTACTAGGTTTATTTCAAATATTCTCCTGGAGTATAATGTGTCTTTCTAATTTCTTACAACTATCACATACTAAGAACAATTTTTGAACAATACAAAACCACTTCCGATATTCTCATTCGTGGCTTGTGCTCGTGTGTATGTGTTTAAAGGATCTTGATATAAAGCAGGATCATGAGAATATTGTCCTATGTTGTCCTCTTACAAAGTTAGTTTTAATTTTTAATTCATGTGTACTGACATTTTTGAGAATTCTGGAATTTTTGTTTCTGTTTTTAAAACACAGAAATATTATAAGAATATGGGTTTTGTTGTTGTTGTTGTTGTTCGAATATCAGGTGTGAGGACATGGGGGTTGCTTTGCAGCAGTTGATTATGATTTGCCTCATGCTCTAGCAGAAGTGTAGTTTTGCCAGCTGGAGATAGTTTCTGCAGTTGCATAATGTTTGAAACTCTGGGAACTTTTCAATGAATATATAAATGCTAGGGCCCCATAGGCAGGGTTGGTGGTTGTTGGTCATTGGGGGGGTGGGGGTGGGAGGGAGCATTGCAGTTTGTTAGTGGTTGTGCTCAAAGAAGAAACAAAATGAAATAAATTAGATTCATGGATCTCTCTCTCTTCTCTCTCATTCTCTCTCTCTCTCTCTCTCTCTCTCTCTCTCTCTCTCTCTCTCCCTCCCTCCCTCTTTCCTCTAGCCTGGTTTGAGGGAGGGGGTCAAAGTACATTTTTATCGGATGAACATACTCAGCCTCTTCAGCAACATCTGTTGAGGATGCTTCTTTCCTCTCATTAGATGTTTTGAGAATCTTTGAATAAGCTGTTCATCAGAGACGTGCATGTAGACACCTTGATTTTAATTTGAGCAATTTGTATGTATCACTATGTGTGATGATTTGTATATGCTTGGCCCAGGGAGTGGCAATATTAGGAGGTGTGACCTTGTTGGAGTAGATGTGTCACTGCAGGCATGGGCTTGAGACCTTCTCCCTAGCTGCCTGGAAGGCTGTATTCTGCTAGCAGCCTTCATATGAAGATGTAGAACTCTCAGCCCTTCTGGCACCATGCCTGCCTGGACTCTGCCATGCTTCCACCATGTCGAAAATGGACTAGACTTCTGAACCTGTAAGCCCAGCCCCAACTAAATGTTGTCCTTTATAAGACTTGCCTTGGTCATGGTGTCTGTTCACAGCAGTAAATCCCCAACTAAGACACTACGGACGCAGTATCAGCCTCCCTTTATATATGCCAGGTAGCTGCAGAGAACTCTCAAGGGCCTCAGACAGTTAGGGTTGAAGAAAAGTGTTTATTGAAAATGAGGAAACAGGAATGTAGCAAATGCACAGAGTGACAGACCCTTTGCAAAGCAGAGTAGGGTTTCAGAAAGCCAGAAAACAGTCTCTTCTTCCAGGCTGGGAGAGAAAATATCTGTAGAGTTTTCTTCCCTACTTTATTTAGGGTTGGCCAGCTTGAAGAAATCGAGGATGGTTGATTGACGCAGAAACTGAGCAGGTCTTGAACTTGTTGGGCTAGTCTATCAACAGGAGGCTGCTGGTGGAAAACAAAGGTCTACAAAGCCATTGTTTTAAGATGCCAGGCTTTTGCCTCAAAGCAGGAAGGAGAGGCAGAAGCTAGTCATATTAAAAATTCTCTACCTTTATTAGCTCTCCATGCCCCCCCCACCCATCTGCCTACCAGTGAGCTTGACCAATGCCTGGTCTCCCAAGCATCTACACTGCAACAACAGGACTCAGCCATCTCACAGGCCTGGCTTTTAAGAAAGTGTTGGCTATCTCATGGAACTGACTGCATATAGTATAGAAAAGTGTTAGGTCCCAGTTGTTAGCATCCCTCTGTACAACGATCAGCCGCACCTTCTACCATTTGTTCCCTCGCTGATAAACTCCTAGCATGTCGCAGGGCCAAGTAGGTAAGAAAAAGGATTAACTCTCTAACTTAGTACTTTATACCCTATCTTTTATCCTTTACTCTCTGCCAGACTCAGAAACTCCTTGGTTTAACACACAGAAATCTCTACCCTTCCAAGCTCAGAGACCCCATCCCCCAACATCAGAAGTCTGCAAATGTTAAGATTTTTCTTTGTTTGGTAGATGGTCATTGCACCTCTTCCCAGCCATCTCTACCTGCATTGTTAAAGAACCTGATACCTGAAATCTGTCTCTCTACCAGACCCAGAAAGAATTGTTGTTATTCTTCTTTCAGTGAAATGCAGAATGGTTGTGTGGATATAATTTCATACCACCATGAAATTTTTAAAAAATTGTAATTTGAACCATCACAAAATGGGGAATCAGCTGTTGAAAAAGTAGGTCATTCATTAAATTTATCCCTAAGTGTTCCTAATTTCTATTTTAAATATTAAAGCCTAAAGTTTTTAATGTCTAATTTGTGCCTTAGAGATACAGATGACCTTAGTTCAAGTCTTAGAATTCCTCACGGGGAGAATCCTATGGTGGTTTGATGAGAAATGCTGTCCGTAGTCTCAGGCATCTGAACACTTGGTCCTGAGTTGGAGGGCTGTTTAGAGATATCTGAGAGGTATAGCTTGCTGGAGGAAGCATGCCACTGAGGGAGAGCTTTGAGATTAAAAGCCTCATCCCTGCCATTTTCAGTTGGATCTCTCTGCTTCCTGCTCTTGACTTCAAACATGATCTTGCTACCATTCCTCCCTGGGAGAGCAGACTTCCCCTCTGGAACCATAAGCTCAAAAATCCATTCCCTTCTATAAGTTATTTTGGTGGTGGTGTTTTATCATGGCAATGGAAAAAATAAGGAATACAACTTCAGAAAGCATTTATCTGACTCCCATAGGTAGAGAGGGACATACATGCACCATCTCTTCACACACATTCACACACACACTTGCACATGCATACACATGCACACACACACATACATGCTCACACATACTCATGCATGCTCACACACATGCACACGCTCACAAACACACATTTACACATTTACACATGCTCACTAACACGTATACACATTTATGCAAGCTTAGACACATACACACACACTTATGCAAGCTCATATACACATACACACACATATACTCATGCATGCTTACACACGCACACACACACAAAACACACACTTACGTATCCTCACACACACATATAAACACACACTCATGCATGTTACCCATACCCATGTATACATATAGACACACACACACACACTAATAAACTTAAAATATCTTTTCAAAATGTCTGTTGAAATCTAGAAAACATTTTAGATGAATAGTTATAAAATCTGTCAGGTTCCTTCTTAAAGAAGAATTTAGAGTTTAGCTTACATTCGATTGGAAGGATGTACTCTACCTTTCCTAAAGTGAATAGTCTAAGCAATTCTCCCAAAGAAGAGTAAAGACCTGTAAGGACTTGAGTGAAAACAGGGTGTGAAATGATGGTCTGAGGACAAAATGAAAGGGAAAGGAAATGACAAAGAATGCAGGAATGCTGAAAGCCTGCCATTTTGAAAATGGATGACACCAAGAAAAAAAAAAAAACTACAAAATTGAAATTTCCAAGTTAGAAAGGAATGACTAGACATCAGTGCAGATCCATAAATAAATAAATAAATAAATAAATAAATAAATAAATAGAATGTCAAGTCACAAACTAGAAGAAAATATTTGTAGTCACTTATCTGATGAAAAGCATAAAGAATGAAAATTGCACCAAAAAAATTCAGACTATATTTCTACATTTCTAATTATATTTATTGTTATATAAATGATGAATATTATATTTTTTAAAATCCTGTGTGTATAACACATATGAGTACACTTTTAAAATACCTTTATAAAGTATGATTTGCTCTGTGTGTGTGTGTGTGTGTGTGTGTGTGTGTGTGTGTGTGTGTGTGTGTGTGTTTACATGCCACAGTGCACATGTGGAGATCAGAAGACAACTTCTGGGAGCCAGTTCTCTTCTACTTGTGTGGGTTCCAGGCATTGAATCAAGTCTCTAGGCTTGCCTACAAGCACCTTTATCTGCTGATCAATCTTGAAGGCCCGTCATATTTTTGGAGGAGTGGTGTGTGTGTGTGTGTGTGTGTGTGTGTGTGTGTGTGTGTGTGTTTTCCTGCATAGGATATGTGCACATGGGTGCAGGTACCCTCGGAAGCCAGAAGTATTATTTGCCCATGGAACTAGAGTTACAGGCAGTTGTGGACACCTGCCTCTGCAAGGCTGAGCGATCTCTTCCTCTCACACCACATTTTCCAGTTGGCCAACATCTTCCTACGTGGTTGCTGAGTATTTTTCATCCCAGTTCTTCGCTCAGTGACAAGTTCAGCATCCATGTGCTCAGCACTCTACGGGCCATCCGTCTTAAAGTCACTCTTCGTCTCTCCTGCTTTCAATCTTCCAGGCTCCACCATTCTCTGTACAACTTTATTTCCATATCCTACTTTCTGCTTCACCTTTCTAGAGGGCTCTGTAGGCTTCTTTTTCATTCATAGGAGAGCACAGCAGGCATTCCCCACTGCACAAGGCTTCCTGGGGTGTGGTTTCTACTGAAAAGTTGCTTTTCTTCTTCTTAAGATTAGTGACAGTTTTTAGGGTTGGTCCACTAATATGATCTAATATGACCCATTCTTCTTTCACTTGTCTTCTGTCTCAGTTTTCCTAGGATTGGTAGAAAATTACTTAGAGGAAGACATGCAAACTATATACATGACTGAAGATTGATACAATGAATACCCAGCTGAAGATTGATACAATTGATACAATACCCAGAAAGCACGTCTTCACTGTGCCCCGTACACCAACCTCAAACAGCAAGTTCCTCTCTCTTACTATTGCATTGGGTTTGCTACAGTATTGCTTTGCTTTGTTTTCAGATTATCACTTATATGTCTCTAAATAAAATACTGTTCAATTTTTTCTATTGCCAACCTTTACATAAAGAGAAGGATACATGTTTGATCACTGTGATTTGCTTTTCTGCCACTCAAATGACACTTTGGAAGTCATGCTGATACATGTTGCATTAGTTTATTAATTTTACTGGCCTATAATGTATCACTTTAAAAATACTATCATTTACTTATCTAAGAATTGTGCACATATATACAAAGAAAAGCTCAAAGACGTCTTAATCTCAATAGTCAATAAAGAATTAAAATCTAAAATACAATCAAACCCCATGAGATAGACACAGTAGAATTGATTTTTATAAATGCCCTTTCCTCTTTGTTTTATTTCCTGTTGGTTTTTTGAGGCAAGATCTCACTAGATAGCCTTGCCTCACTTAGCACTCACTCTGTAGCCCAGGCTGGCCTCAAACTTACACTACTCCTACCTCTGCTTCCTCCCAAGTACTAGAATTATAGACATGCATCACCGTGCTCTTGTCATTTGTAAAATAAGGAAAATACTTTAAAATTTTAACTTGTTCAAAGATTTCATGATGGAGGAATGATTTTTTTTTCAAATATGTTTCTGATAGACACATTCTTCTTAATTTAGTAATGAAGTGTGCTGGTTTTAGGTGCTAAATCACTTCATATTTTAGAATAAATGTATCTGGGATATGATGTTAATTTTTCTCTTGTGAATTTTATTTTGTAAGCAATTATTTTGTCATTTTTTTACTTTTGTTCACATGTATGATACTTGCCTTTGATTTTTCACTGTTGTATATTCTTGTAGCAATTTTGGTGTCAAAATTATGATAACTGTAAACTATGCTTATAAACGCTTTCAATTTGTATGTACTTGTGAAGAAATTATTGCAATAGGAATCGTTCATTCCTTTAACACTTAATAGAATTCACCATAGGAAACCACCCAAGAGTGACTCAGTTTGGTTAGTGGCTTTGAGATTCCTTACAGTTTTAATTTCTCATGAGCCAGCCTTGTATGTTTTGTGTTAGGAACGACATATGTTCTGGAGTGTTACATGGTGATTTAAAATGTCTCTTGTCACATTTCATTATCTTCTGTTTGTAGTTGTCATAAACACATACGCATTTTTTCCTGAAATCACTGGGTTATGGTCTCTTCTGGTCTTCAATCAGCCATGAATTGGGTTTCTTTTCATTTGCGTTTAAAAGAAACCAATTTATTGGCATTGCTGCTTGTCTTTATGGCTTAATTATTCTCTTCCAATGATATCTGCTACAACTTATGACTACTTGCTTATTATAGTCTATCTGGTTCTCTCTTTTGTAACAGCTGAAGTTGGATGTTTATCTCATTATTTTTAGCTTTCTTCATTTTTTTCTTTTACTGTAGCTTTTTAAATGATGCATCTGCGAAGTACTTCTTTGATGCCATTATGCAAATTTGGGTAATAATAATTTTATTGCTATTTAATCTAAGTAGACTTGCTTTTCATTACAATTTCCCTTTGCTAGCTGTTTGGCAGTGTGTTACCCAGTTTCCCCCATGTGTTTCTCCCTTCATTCTTGTTCTTTATTTCTGTCCACTCTTAGCTATATTGCTTAATTACATGCCACCTTTACAAAACTTAGTCATGGAAATTTGTTGAGATTTATTTTTATATTGTAGCACAGTGGTTCTTAACTTTCCTGATGCTGTGAGCCTTTAATACAGTTCCTCATGTCGTGGTGGCCCCCAACTATTTTTGTTGCTACTTCATAACTCTAATTTTGCTACTGTTATGAATTGTAATGCAAATATTTGATAGGCAAGCCCTGTGAGAAGATCCTTTGACCCCAAACGGATCAGGACTAACAGGTTGAGAACCACTGTTCTAGCATATGGCAATTCTTTGTAGCTTTTACAAGATAGTTTAAAAAGAAAAGTTATTGTCTGACATGACTTTGGTTTTGAGAAATAGGGAAGTGCTTTTAGGGTTTTTAGATAGGGAAGTGTAGGCTCCTAACCCACTTAAACCTTCCTCAGATTATTGTGTGACAAACTACCAAGAGAAAGGACAGTCATCGGGAGGAACGCAGACCACTGACAGAAAACAACTACATAATGTGGGCAGAATAAAAAACAGTGAATGAACCAATCAGACTGCATCACAGAGGGGGACAGGAAAAGAGACACTCAAGTGGGGGGATGTAGATGCCTACATCCACCCATTGCACCTTCCGCCCAAAGAATGTGTGGATTCCTGTTCTAGCATCCATTCTGAAAAGGAGGACACCCAGAATTGCACCTGTCTAAAGGAAATGCAGGGACAAAAATGGAGCAGAGACCGAAGGAAAGGCCATCCAGAGACCAGCCCAACTTGGGATCCATCCCATGCGCAGACACCAAACCCTGACACTATTACTGATGCCATGTTGTGTTTGCAGACAGGAGCCTGGCATGGCTGTCCTCTGAGAGGCCCTACCAGCAACTGACTGAGACAGATGCAGATACTTACAGACAACCATTTTACTGAGGTCGGGGACCCCTATGGAAGAGTTAGGGGAAGGACCGAAAGAACTGAAGGGGATGGCAACCCCTTAGGAATGACATAACCTGGATCCCTCAAAGCTCCCAGAGACTGAGCCACCAATCAAAGAGCATACACGGGCTGGTCCATGGCCCCTGGCACATATGTAGCAGAGGACTGCCTTGTCTGACCTCAGTGGGAGAGGATGAGCCTAATCCTGTAGAGACTTGATGCCCCAGGAAGGAGGATGCTGGGGGTGGGGTGAGGTGGGGGTGAGGGAGCACCCTCTCAGAGTCAAAGGGGAGGGGAAGGGGTCGAAGAACTCTGGGACGAGGGACAGGGAATGGGGGACAACATTTGGCATGTAAATAAATAAAATAGTTTAATAATAATAAATAATAACAATAATAGAAAAGGAAGCTAGATAGCCTGGAGTTTCACAGCCTGATCACTAAACTGAGAAATGTGATTAAAGACAGACAGAATTAGATAAGCCAGTAGTAGCACTGAAAGGGAAGGAAACTACAGAGAAATAAACCCCGAAATTCTGACTATGATTTTCCAGGGGTTGGTGATAGGCTCCTGGAATGGGAGTGAAAAACTCAGAATAATGCACCTTGAATCTGCTAAGGGTAAAGAGTTTATAAAAGCAAATTATGTCATAATTAAACTGTCTTCTAAATTAAGACAATGATATAATTTTCCAGTGATTTTTATACACTTTAATGGCTTCCTCTGCTATTAAAACTGACTCACTTGGCATGTGTCTTCACATAAGGTCTGGACTAAATTTTATTTTTACCATATGGCTGTCCATTTCTTTCCAAACTACTTACTTAATAATCAGTTTTTTTTTTTTCTGGCTGATTTGATTTTGCCTTTTGCTGAAATTGGTGTCTTGAAATAAATATAACTCAAATCAGTCAGACACCTTGTTCTTCACCTCAGTGCACCTCTGACTCCCCTTCAGTGCTCCTACTGAATTGTTTCCCTTGAGTTAACTTGGCCAGAATCCCAATCTACCCTCGTTCCTTTTTCTGTGCACACTCACTCCTTCCCTCTGCAAATATTGTGTCACTTTCAAATTTCAAATTTGATCCATCTACCTTTTTAACCCCTCCATAGCTACCTCTGCCCAAACCATCAAGGTGTTCCTTTGAGAGAAATTGAGAGTGTAGATTTGGGTTGGTGGGGAGGCAGGGAGAATCTGGGCGGCAACAGGGGAGGGGAAAACATAATCAAAATATATTGCATGAAAAAAACTATTTCCAACAGAAAACATTAAAAATTATCTGCTTAAAAATTATGTTCTGGGCTTGAGAGATGTCTCAGCAGTTAAGAGCACTAGCTGCTTGTCTTGAGGTCCTGAGTTCAATTCCCAGCAACCACACGGTGGCTCACAACCATCTGTAATCGATCTGATGCCCTCTTCTGGTGTGTCTGAAGACAGCTACAGTGTATTCATAAAATAAAATAAAATTTAAAATAAAAATTTAAAAAAGAGCACGCTATACTGTTAAAGTGGGCCCCATCACTTAGACTTTTTTTTTTTTTTTTTGAAAATATAGTTCCTCTGAGCTGAGGCACCCTCTTCCTGATCCCAGTGCTCCATCTCCTATGCCATCTTCACACTGCAGCCTAAGTCATCTAAAACAGATATATGCATGTCACATATATACTCACTTACATTACACATACATACACACATATCACATATATACATATCACATTCATACAAGCACACAGTACACAACACATACATACACACACACATGCACATACACATATACCCCTCCACACACACAACACACAAATACCCACATACATGCACACACAAATGCACACACACATATCTCCTACATACACACATTCCTGTATACGCATACCATATACATATATACATAAACATACAATACATACACACACACCCACAAATGCTCACACATGTATCTCCTTACATACACACATACCTGCATTCACATACCATGTACATTATACTCTCTTTGACATTCTCTGTTGCATCTTCCAGTAAATCTACCCAACAATGGAGAAGACCCACTGTGTGCCTTGCTCAAGATAAAACCTTGCTTTCCTCCAGTAATGGCAAGACCTTCTTAGTGGCATGTTTATCGGAACAATCTCCTTCATGAACATTTTAATTTTCTTGAGCTCGTTAGACTCTTGCATGGATTTCCCCTCATTGAAATAATGTAATGATTAGAGAATATTTATTGGATTTGAAGTTTTGATATCATTGAATGTGATTCTGGTTTCCTATTATCAGAACTCTGAAATACAATTGTCTTGAATATGGAAACTTAAACTCATTTGGAATAATAACATCAGTCCGGTAGAGGTCTAGATGGAGTTACAGTGCCAGAGCCAGATGCAAACAGCACCAGAAGAAAGCAACATCCGGGCGGGCAGAGTTGCGTCACGTCAGTGCCTCTAACGCAAAGCCCAACAGACTCTTGAGAAAATCAAGAGCGCCCTTTTGGTTTTGCTCCTTATGCACCATCGAGCATCATTACATGCTTTAAAACTGCTCCTGAACACTAGTTCGAGACCTTCTCTTTGGGAAGGAACTGTGATTATTAGGAAAATACCCTGACAAGGTTGTGTTTAAAGGTAAAACTCTTGTTTTCCTGCCAGATTTATTAGTCAACACAAACAAGAAAAAAAATGACACAAATTTTATGCTCAAGAAATACAGAACAAAGTATTTTGGCTTGAGAGTGACTTTTATTGCCCGTGCCCTGTGATGTTACTGTTTTCAATGTATTAATGAGTCTCATACATAATTAAAAATTCACTATTAACAGAAACACAGAAAGAAGCAAATTTTGGATACCAGAAGAATAATGGAAGAAAGGGAGATAGAAGAGGGTGTTACTGGGTAGTTTGGCCCAGGAGCTAAAGTAGTTTTAAGAATGGAGACATTTAATGTGAGGTTTTACATTTTATATATTCTTAAATTGACCAGCTCAACTGCCTCCCAATATCTTCAGTAAAATCTTATATACTTTTATATACATCGCTTTTGCATGCTCTCTCTCTCTTCCTCTCACTCCCTCCTCCCTCTCTCCTTACTCCTTTCTCTTCCTTTCCCCACCTGTATGCATGCGCACATTTCTTCCTGTGTGTGCATGCACATATGTATGTGTATGTGAGCATGTGCGTGTGTGCATGTGTGTGTGCGCGCACTGTGTGTGTGTGTGCACACGCACATGTGTGTGTTGTTATTCAAGAACAAGGGATAAATTCTGGCTAGCCAGTGGAAGAAGAATAACAGCCACAAGAGCATGTAAGCTGTCAGATTTAACAAAGCACCAGACAGAACTGACTATGAGTCACAAAGAACTGGTGTGTGCGTGTGTGTGTGTGTGTGTGTGTGTGTGTGTATAATTATTTATTGATTGATTATGTTTTTGTCTACAGGAGAAGAGTGCTTTAATCAATACAATGCAGATACCTACTGCCATTTTATTTATCAACGTAAGCCTCATGTGAATTCTATCAGTGTGAGTCAGGGTTTTGAATGGAACTGACTCAGGTCATTGACCAAGTCTTTGAACTTACAAAGCCAAGGCTCATCTCCTAATGCTCACAGACAGGTCCTGTTGCTCAGCCCTTCTTTCACTGAGAACTGGATGTTGAGGCTCGTCCCTAATATTCACTGCTGATCCCCTTTGCCTTTCTTGCGTCTTTTACCTTCTGTGCAGCTCGTGTCTCTTTGAATCATTTCCAGTTGAAAACCTTCTGCATCATTGAATCACACTGTCTCCTTTGAGTACACGCACTGCCCTCTTTGAAGAACAGGCTGCCATCTGGCCCTGTCTAGGGCTGCCCTTTGGCCTGTGAACTCACTCAGGGAGTTTGCTGTTTCTGGACCTCAATTTTAATGTCTGTAAAGTGGAGGTAGTAGCAATAAGATCAAGGTGGAAATAATTACCCGAGGTCTTATTTTTCAAAATATTTAACACTTTTCCAAGAATATAGCCAGGTCTTGAGGAAATCCCGGCTCATCTTGTTAATAGTTGCCAATGACTTCAGTTCTAACATATTCTTAACTGCAGGGTAGCACTTTCCTCCACAGTGGAGTCATTGTCAATGAAAAGAGAAAAATGATGGACTCCATTGCCTCTGGTTAAACATTACTTCTCTTCTGATTTCTTGACAGCTTTCATGGCCTGTGGCTCAGATAGCATGCTCATTCGGCCCAAATACCTCCTCACTCATGAATTATCTCAATGGAGACCCTAAGCATCTGGAAGAGGTAAAAGTATCCTCTCTGGCTGGAGAATGAGGCTCTGGAAATGTGTGACAAACACACAGGCTGGGCTGTGAGTGGCAGCAGGCCTGAGGAGAAGAAAAGCAGGGCCATTAGTTTTGTAGCAACATCTTACAGATTTCTACGTTTCCACTGAGGTTCAAGCTGGCGTAGGCTCTGTTGATTTCACCAGGATCAGTGCCACTGCATGGGACTCTCCATCACGTATTATTTCCCGGTCTATATGAATACCTGTCATGCTGCTGCCATCAATGTTTGACTCATTCCCATTTATAAAAAACCCTTGCCGCATACTTCTCTGAGTCGTATGAAATCTTTTCTCTTAACTACAGATTACAAATAAAACCACTACTGGAGTTTCCTTCTTGTTGGCTTCATCTCTTTACCCCTTTTATCTAGAAATCAGGAAGAGTAATATACATTTAGAATAAAGAATGAATTACTTACAAAAATAGTTCAAAGTCAACTGAAAACTTACGTACAACACCTAAATTCAGGGGCAGAATAGGGTTTTAGTACATAAGAAAACAAATACAGTAAGATTGAAGCTTATTTCCTCTTGAAAATAAAATGGTTGAGCTCCTGAGAAGGTTCAATGATGTTTGATGCCAGGACTGATGGCCTGAGCCATATTCCAGGGCTCAGCTAGGAGGAGGGAACCAACTTCAATTTGGAATGTCCTCTGATCTCCATACCCTATCCCCTCAAGTTTAATTTTAGAATTTTATTTTAGATTTATAAATTTAATTTTAGAAATGATAAAATAATACCATCTTATTTGCTAACCTTTAAGGGTAAATCCTATGTGACTATGAACTGTGTTCTTAAAAACTTTTTATTGAAAGAAACTTTACTAAAGCTCAAAGTACACATTGTGCCTCACACAATAATAGTAGGTGACTTCAACACCCCATTATCATCAATGGACAGATCTTGGAAACACAAACTAAAGAGAGACACGGTGAAACTAACAGGTGTTATGGGCCAAATGGATTTAACAGATATCTATAGAACATTTCATCCTAAATCAAAAGGATATACCTTCTTCTCAGCACCTCATGGTACCTTCTCCAAAATTGACCATATAATCGGTCACAAAAAAAACCTCAACAAATACAAGAGGATTGAAATAATCCCATGCCTCCTATCAGATCACTACGGTTTAAGGCTGGTCTTCAATGGCAACAATAACAACAGAAATTCCACATACACATGGAAGCTGAACAATGCTCTACTCAATGACAACTTGGTCAAGGAAGAAATAAAGAAAGAAATTAAAAACTTCCTAGAATTTAATGAAAATGAATGTACATCATACCCAAACTTATGGCACACATTGAAAGCAGTGTTAAGAGGAAAACACATAGCTTTGAGGGCCTCCAAAAAGAAACTGGAGACAGCATACACTAGCAGCTTAACAGCACACCTGAACAAAAAGAAGCTAATGCACCCAAGAGGAGTAGAAGGCAGGAAATAACTAGCCAGACTAACCAGAGGGCACAGAGACAGGATGCAAATTAGCAAAATTAGAAATGAAAAGGGAGACATAACAACAGAGTCTGAGGAAATTAAAAAACTCATCAGATCCTACTACAAAAGCCTATACTCAACAAAACTGCAAAATCTGGATGAAATGGACAATTTTCTAGACAGATACCAAATACCAAAGTTAAGTCAAGATCAGATTTCAAACTCAGGGCTGAAATCAACCAAGTAGAAACAAAAAGAACTATACAAACAATCAACAAAACCAAGAGTTGGTTCTTTGAGAAAATCAACAAGATAGATAAACCCTTAGCCAGACTAACCAGAGGGCACAGAGACAGGATCCAAATCAACAAAATTAGAAATGAAAAGGGAGACATAACAATAGATTCTGAGGAAATTAAAAAACTCATCAGATCCTACTACAAAATCCTATACTCAACAAAACTGCAAAATATGGAAGAAATGGACAATTTTCTAGACAACCAAATACCAAAGTTAAGTCAGGATCAGATAAATCATCTAAACAGTCCCATAATGCCTAAAGAAATAGAGGCAGTCATTAAAAGTCTCCCAACCAAAAAAAGTCCAGGACCAGATGGGTTCACTGCAGAATTCTATCAGACCTTCAAAGAAGAACTAATACCAATACTCTTCAATCTATTCCACAAAATAGAAACAGAAGGAA
>CM052711.1:22853706-22913426 GCA_028551405.1 Uromys caudimaculatus | reverse complement strand
TGGAAATCAGTTTGGCGGACCCTCAGAAAAATGGACATAATACTACCTGAGGACCCAGCTATATCACTCCTGGGCATATACCCAGAAGATGCTCCAACATGTAATAAAGACACATGCTCCACTATGTTCATAGCAGCCATATTTATAATAGCCAGAAGCTGGAAACAACCCAGATGTCCCTCATCAGAGGAATGGATACAGAAAATGTGGTACATTTACACAATGGAGTACTACTCCATTAAAAGCTATTAAAAACAATGACTTAATGAAATTTTCAGGCAAATGGATGGAACTTGAATATCATCCTGAGCGAGGTAACTCAGTCACAAAAGAACGAACATGGTATGTACTCACTGATAAGTGGATATTAGCCCAAATGTTCGGAATACCCAAGTTTCACTTTATAGTAACTGCTGGACTGAGAGTGAGGTCCCAGATGGAGGAGTTGGAGAAGGGACTGAAGGAGCTGAGGGAGTCTGCAGCCCCATGGAGGGAGCAACAGTGTCAACTCGCCTGAGCCCCCCGCCGGTCCTCCTGGAGGCTGGACCACCAACCAAAGAATACACATGGAGGGACCCATGGTTCGGACCACATATGTGGCAGAGGAGGGCCTTGTTGGCCATCAGGGGGACGAGAGGCCCCAGTAAAGGGAACTGTCAAGGTGAGAATATGGGAGTGTGTGGGCAGGTGGGTGGGAGGTGAAATTTCCTCATAAAGGTGGGGGATGGGGAGGGGATAGGTGGTTTCCAAAGAGGAGACCTAGAAAGGGGGAAACAATGGAAATGTAAATAAAATATCAAAACATAAAAAGAAAAAAGGAAAAAAACCTTTTTATTGATTCTTTGTGAGTTTCACAACATGCATCTCCTATCCCATTCATCTCCTGGTCCCTTCATATCCACCCTTAAACATCCCTCCACGAAAGAAAATAAATAAAAACCAAAACAAGAAAATCTTGTCATGGAATCTGTAATGTGTCACAGTGTGTCCCCCAGCATACCCTTGGGTTTATGCATCTTTACTTGCAAATGGTCACTGAAATGAGTCACTGGTCTCGTTTGAGGTCCGTGGCTTCTCTTACACCATCAGTACTGGTTCCTCACAGACTCCTCTCAGATATCCTGTTGTTTTTCTGTGTCATGGAAATCCTGCAGCTTTAGATCTGCAGGACTGGCCCTTTCATGTGCTCCAGTAGTTCATAGATGGGGTAATATTGGGATGGGCCAACCCAAAACCCTGGACCTAGGCCTAGGTATTAGTGGAGTTGGTCAGCCTATCAGATTTCCCATACTACCCAGGTGAGGGATGAGACCATTTCTCCCACCCAGCCCAGGTGGGAAGCAGGGCCATATCTCCTGCACGCACACCCTCTGGGGCCTGCTCTCAGTGCCGAGGGAGGGGCAGGGACAGCTCTCCTGTACTCAAGCCTCAAGGCCAGTTCACGTGTGTCCTCACACACACACACACACACCAGGGCCAGCTCTCCTATACTGCCCAGGCCTCAGTTATCAACATGGCCCTCAGCAGCAGCACAGGCCAGGACCTCACCAAGGCTGCAGGTGGCCTCACCAGCTACTCACATAAGGCTGATCTTCACTACCCTTGTGTCTCCAGTTCCTCCTTTCTTCATTGTGCACACTGTTGTGCTTCTGTTTCTCTCCCGTCTCTCCACCATTTACTTGCTCATCTTAGTTGTTCCCAGGCTTCTGGGTGTCTTCTGTCATGCCCCAGTTGTATGGCAGTAGGTGGGGGTCATCTGTGAGCTGCAATATCTTGGCTTTCTTTCAAATCCCTTGGTTTGGTGTTATGGAAACAAGGCTCAGAAAAGACAAAATAACTTGGAAAAGAAGCATGAGTCAGCATGAATGGTCTCTATTGTGTCTGTCAGTATGAGTGATAGGGTAGACTGGGGCTCAGCATGTTGAGTGATGGGGCAGACCTGGGCTCATGTTCTCATTAAGTAAATGCAACCCTTTTAGATCAATGCTTTATTTAAATAACGATAAGGAGAAAATTCCCCTTCATCAGGAAGAAAACACACAGACCCGCTCTTCCTTTCCAGCTTAGGGAGTTAGCATATTGAATTAGAAATGTTAATATTTCCCAAGCAAATATTTTTTTCCTAGGAAAATGGAAATTGTTTACAAAGACAGAAGGAATAATTGAAGAATTTGCCAGGTAAACAGAAGGAAGAAGAATTGAAGCTGAACCAACATCAATTAAAAAAAAAGACTTTCCATGCCAGCCTGACAAGATGGGTCTGACAGGAGACTGGGCCTGCTCTGGGTCCAAGAGAGAAAATCAGACTCTGTTGACTTCAGCAGAGCAGTTGATGAAAATATATTTTCCCAGAGCTGAAAAGCCTTGTCAGACCTTTTCTCACACCAAGTAACATCAACTCCTTTTCATTTTTCTTTCAGTGTCTTCGCTGAACTTCTCTTTTTCTGTTGGGTTATTAAGCTGAGTCTGTTCTCAGAACAATGGATTGATAGTCTGTGAGGATAACTAACACTTTGATACTTTGCTAGAGAACATATAAAGAAAGAAATTATTTTTAAGAAAAAACCCACAACCATATCTTGAAGTCCTACTAGGTGGGACTGGAATCATAAAGAGTACCCTTTGAAGCTAATTCAAATATTCCTGGCTTTGGTGGACATGCATTGTGTCTTGGTTTAAATCCCAGTAACACAAAGGTTCAGGAACCATGGCCCCGCCATCCCTGCTACTGGTCCAGCCTCATTGCCGACCATCTGTCTCTCGTTGCATCACCTCTCTGCTAATCCTTAAATGTACAAAGCTTTCCTTGCCTCCTGTCTACATCTCTTTAGCTTCAGGGTATCCACACATGTCTCAGCTCAGAGAAGTCTGGCTTCTGATCTTTCCACATGTAACAGGAATCCCCCTTCCTCCTCTCTGCCCAAGTCTCACCTCTTCTCTTGGCTAAGTCTTCACTAAGTTCTTGTTTCTAAGTCATTCCTTGTTATGACGATGAAGTGCCCTCCATGGGCTAATCAGTTTCAACATTTGGTCCCTACTTGCGGGGAGGATGCTGAGGGTCAAAGCTTGAGCTTTCTTTACTTTCCTGATCTGAGACAAGATGTTAAGTCACACCACAAGCTGCTACAAGGACAGAATCCCTGCAGCTGCCTCCCCCACCATGAAGGACGGTATCCACTGACCTCTGAGCCAAAACAAACCTCCTGTGCTGAAGTTCGCTGCTATAATGCACTCTGTCATATTAACAAGAAAAATAACAATCCACTTATACACTTTCATTTCATGAAATGTATTTTCTCCCATGTTATATTTGAATTGAAGCCATAGGAAAGCAAGCACGATAATAAATAGCTAATAAATATTTATAAGTAGAAGATTCTTTATATTGACAATAAAAATTTGCAGACAAATGTTCCAAATAGCAGACAAGTGAAATCATTTTCTTTTGTTCTATGCCTCATGTGGCTTCTGGATTTGAATACATAATGGCTGAAGACAAGAATTTTCCATTATCACAAGCTTTATTCCCTAAAAGAATGCTGCCCTTGAGACATACCTTCAGAAAGAACTCTATCCATCATGGTCCTAATTCTAGAAACAAAATCTGCTGTAATTGCTTAGGAAAAATGAATTTATTAATAGCTGTAGACGGCTCACCAAATCATTGGCCAGGCTGGAAAATCAGACTTGGACTCTCAGTTCAGCCTTCTGAAATGACTTCAACACCATGGTCAGCCAAGAAGATGCTCAATATTACTTCCCCAGAAACTATGGAGCTAGAGAAGCCATCATAGCTTCAAGGAGTCAAGACAAGGTCACTTTGTCATGAGCACAAAGCTGACAAACCAGGGAAGTCACCTGGATGTTCTGGATCTAGGATTTTACACCCTTGTCTTGCCAGTAAAACAAAGGTGTCATATCTTTCTACTTAACTCCATTTGGCATTTAAGACTTGCATACTTCTCTCTGTTTAGTAGATCTCAATTTGCATTCAGAAAATTGCTGCCAAGAGTAAGAAAAATATGTTTTTTATTTCCCTCGGATGTCAGCACTGATGGAGCAGCTAATAAATTATAGCATTCAGACTTCACAGAAATTCCATAATATAGTTAACATTTTGCCCCAGGAATGGAAGAAAAGGTGGAGGGTCAGGAAAAAAATGATTCTCCTAGAGTCATTAGTGAGGTCATTGGTGTTAGTCAGATTTCTGATCCTGTGACAAAATACCTGGAAAAAAAGAGAAAGAAAGAAAGAAAGAAAGAAAGAAAGAAAGAAAGAAAGAAAGAAAGAAAGAAAGAAAGAAAGAAAGAAAGAAAGAAAGAAAGAAAGAGAAAGGAAGGAAGGAAGGAAGGAAGGAAGGAAGGAAGGAAGGAAGGAAGGAAGGAAGGAAAAAGGAAGAAAGAAAGAAAGAAAGAAAGAAAGAAAGAAAGAAAGAAAGAAAGAAAGAAAGAAAGAAAGAAAGGAAGGAAGAAAGAAAAGGAGGAGGAGGAGGAGGGAGAGGAGAGACAGAGACAGAGACAAAGACAGAGAGAGAACAACTTACAGAAAGATTTATTTTGGCTCAGAATTCAAAGGTTCCATGACTGTGTCGCTAAAGTATTTCTGAGATTGTGAGAAGAATTGTGGTAGAAAGACCCTGTGGACCAAAAACCAGGAATGGGGGGGGGGGGATGAAGGAAGAGGAAAAGAGAAGGAGAAAGAGAGAAACAGAGACAAAGAGACAGAAACAGAGAGAGAATGTGCATCCTTTCAGATCACAGACACACACGTGTGCACACACAATGTACATGCACACATGTGTGAGCACACTCACACATTCTCACATACACACAGCACAGCCACACACACACACACATGCACCCATGCACGCATGCACACAGCACCCCTTCAGTGATCTAATTCCTCCAGCTCAGTCCCACTTCCTGATGTTCCCACCATCTTGCCATGAAATTAGGACTTGATATCAATGGATTTATGTAGATGAATCCAGAGCCCTCATCATCAACCACCTTCCAAAAGTCTTAACTGTAAACAATGTCATATTGAGGACCAAGCCTCTAACACATGAACTTTGGGGACAGTTCAGGTCCAAATCATAGCACCATCTAACGAAACATCACCGGGCCTTCTTTCTAGGATTTTCCGGTGTCTTCACTTCAACTAAATAACTCAAAGACTGTTGTTACATTCAGAGTTCAAGAAGTTTGAGTAGAATCCGAAGATTCTATCCTCCAAATGTAAAGACAGAAAAGACTAAAACTTCAAATATCTTAAAGTGCCATAAATAGCTAGCTAACTTCTAGTGGTACAATAACTCGTGTTATGAAATGTGACTTCCTGCCATATAAAGGTGAAACAGTGGTCTACTAAGGAATCTTTATGAGGCATCTAATATGTGACATGACCTGGCGAGATACTTACCTGTAGAATTTTATTTTTTTTCTCTTGGAATCTGACCTCTGTTTTAGAAATGAGGTAATCAGGGTTCAGTCACAGAGGGTTGCTTAAAGGTACATCAATATGATGCTACAGCATCCAGATGTACTTAAAATTTGAGTAGTTAAGCCTAAAACTAGGCAGGTCAAAAGTGGACTTTGTATGGCTTTTGATATGCTTGGATCAAAGGACAAAAAATGCAATAGAGAGACATCACTAAGAGGACAAGATAGTGATTCGGCCAAGGCAAGATGACCCAGCCAGCAAGCATTAGCCACAAGCATGACTCATGGGAGCTGAAGTAGCTTCTGCCTATCTTTATGGAACCATCAACTGCATCCCATGCCAGATTAGAAATGAAGAGCCACATAAGAGAGATTTATTAAGGTACAATTTTATTTTGAACTTGTGTGGTAGTGAAATCCCTTGCCTCCTTACTTTATTTCTCTGGCTCTTGAATGCTAGAGGATGGGGAGGAAACACACACACACACACACACACACACACACACACATACACATGCATGCACACACAGTCACACACACAGAGAGACACAGACACACACAGAGAGACACACACACACACCACACATTATTGTCATGGTGTCTCAGAAAGAGCCATGCTGGGCAGACACACCTAGAACCATGAAGGTGACAGGTACACCTTTATGGTAGCAACAGTGACTTCATCGATGTCACCTGCTGAAGAGTGGTTCAAAACCATCAAGTGAAGCCGGAGGGTTCTGCCAGTAAGGGGAATGTTGCCAAGTACAATTCTTGCCCTATTTTGGAATCAACAGAACTCACATAGAGAAAGAACTGCTCACCTAAAATAAGCATCTAAAACAACGCCTAAACTTATTTGGACAGGCTGAATTCTTGGCAGAAGCTAATGCAAGAAAAAGACTGCAGGCAAGGAAGGATCTTGTTGGTACCTACGCTTGACCCAGTGGGAGCCTTGGTTAGATTTTCCTCCAAGACATCTGTGATGAGGAAATGCAGCTATGACTCACTTTCCAGAAAAGAAGGCTTTCAGGCAGCACCTGTTAATTTAACTGTGCCAAGTACATTTACCTCATGGGCAGGTGGTATGCTCACTTGAGCATCAAATGGTTACCAGGCATACTACATCCAAACGTCACATGTTAGGTTTCTTCCTGGCCAATTTGCCTTTATGTTCCATGAAGTTCTGCTGTTATGAAT
This sequence comes from Uromys caudimaculatus, assembly GCA_028551405.1. Taxonomy (NCBI): domain Eukaryota; kingdom Metazoa; phylum Chordata; class Mammalia; order Rodentia; family Muridae; genus Uromys; species Uromys caudimaculatus. The sequence continues at coordinate 22,906,788 of CM052711.1, read as the reverse complement.
CTATCTTCCCTCCCTTTCTCACCCTCTCCTCCTTCCTGCCTCTCTTTCCTCCTTTCTTGGTCTCTCTTATTAATATTTTCCATATTCAGTTTCCCTCTGTGCATCAAATAGACATTATTGAATATCAACTTTATTCCTGTGTTTGTTTTCCAGAAAAGACTCTATGACTCAGAACCAAGAGCTTAAGGTTCACTATGTGACAAATTCTGTGCCTGCCTCATAAACACTCATCAACATGGCCTTTGAAGATTACCTTTGCAAGGCAGTATCATGATATAAGCCTGTGCTGACCACTGCTTTCAATGTTACTCCCTGTGGAGTAGACAGAAGAAACCTTCCATATGAGGGTTGCTGTCAAAAATCTTACTACTTTTTAGAGGAAATAATAATTTAGGAAGCTACCAGTAAAAGACATAAGGTAGCATTGAGCTGAGTTTTGTTCAACCTGTGCGTGTTAGCATATAGAAATGAGTCACTAGGAACAGGAGGGCTCATTAACCTTTTCCTAGAAGAGAAAAGCATGACTAGGATTTCAAATGCAGACAGGAATCTTTCAAAAAGAAGATGAAAGGGTGTACAGCCAGGAGAGGGACAAAATTACCAAGACAGCAAGCAGAGAATGGGTTTATCTTCAATTTTATTTCTTGTCTTACATCTGAGTCTTTCTAGATTTTGTTTTAAAGAGAGAATACTTTTTTTATTTTTTACAGTATAACCAGTAGCATTTATTAACTTCTGTTTATATAAAAGACCCATTTGTATGTATGTCCTTGACGTAGATTTTTTTCTTTGATCCATTTTGTGCGAGTGAACATATTTGATGGTTGCTACGTAGCCATCTCAACATGACCTTTGCCCTAACAGACAAACCACACGGTCGGTTAGTAAAAGCAAAGTCCGGTCTAACACTCTTCACTGTGCTAGTGCTGCTGGCTGCAAGCAAGTCAGCTATAAGCATGTTGGCTGCTAGTGTTCCTGGAGGGTGTCTCTCTGGAATGTTCCAGGATTCAACCTCCAGGTTTTTTGTGTATTGAGCAAGGAATCATTGAGGCACAGGATAGTAGAAATATACACATAGATTTACTAAAAAGCAAAGAGAAAAGTATGGATGCATTCCTGAGTGACAGTGGCCTTAAGCAAGCACAGGGCTCAAGAGCTCTGCTTGGAGAGCCCAGGAACTTTTCATTATCAAAGAAGAGTTCTCTGAAAGGATGAACCTTCCTTAGTCTGTTGTAGGTGATTTTTCTTAGTTGGAGGTTTGTTCAACTTTTGGGGTGCTCCAGGGCAGTTCGAAGGATGTTTTTACTTGGTTGTAAGGTCCTAGGGTTAAGTTTATGACACAATCACACGTGTCTGACCCTGTCTTCGTATCCCCTTTTGTGTTTATTTAACTATAGCCAGATCCATTATCATGAACTCATTATGCCAAAAATGTACATGAACACACATGTGCCTTTCTATAATACCGTAATCTATTGAGTGCCAATAAATTCACACGATTTAGTGATTTCAATGGCAGCAGTTTGTCATATAACACCACCAACCTCGGTAACGTGGCCAAGGCACATGAAGGTTCTTTTACTGCAATCTTAATTGCTAGCATAAACTCTAAAGCCTCGTGGCACCCATACACAAGTTAGAGAGACTATAGAAGAGTTTAGGAGGTTTCACAAGTGGGCTGAAGAAGAGTTTGTATTGACCAGATAACAATGAACCAGACCAGCATTGTAGGGAGCTACAGTTGGAGCTGCTGGAGCTGCTGGAGCTGCTGGAGTTGGGCTTTCAGAAGGAAGCTTCAGAGTTCACCTGTAGAGTGGAAGAGGCTTGGGCCTAGAGCAGGAAACTAGTCAGGAGCAGGAAACAGCAGGTCAGGCCTGGACAGCTGAACAAATGAAACGGTAGGCTGGTGATTAGGCCACAGGAACAGCAGAGGTCCAAGCCAAGCCAGTGTTCCAGGGACAGTCTGGGAGCCCTTCACCTGTTGGTTGGTTTGAGGCTACTGTTGGTGTTTATCACTTTTTGAGGTCCAGATGATCATGTCCAGTACATTTTGGGGCCCACTTTCTCTGATATGATTTTAACATGTCATGAGTCTCCATGTTTCAATTTTCTCCATTGACTTTATTAAAGTGGCTCAGTTTTTACTCCCAGGAATGCCATGCTGTGCTGGGTGGGTACTCTCTGAGAGATAATACAGTTTCTGGGTCAAATGGCATAAAAAGGCCATTTGTGAAATGGCATCTCCTTGGGCAAGGCACAACCTGAAAATCCACCATTTTCTATGGTATGGACTACTTTAACGCGATGCACAGTCTGAGGTCAACCATACAGAGTCTCCTCTGGTGGCTCAAATATCCTGTACAAATCTTTCAGAGAAACAATAGCAAGTACTGGATTAAATATTAATAGAAAAGACCTATAAAGGTCCTAGCAGGTAAATGTACTTATTGCCACAACTTTAGACGTGAGTTTACTCTCTGGGAACTGAGTAGGAGAAGGGAAAAAAACCTAACTCCTGCAGGTTGTACTCCAACCTGCACATGGGCACTGTGACACATACATGTTTCTGCCATAAGGGCCTAGCGGCCTAATGATACCCCATTTACTGGTATCCCTCTTGCTATGAAGAATCACTGTGCTCTCTCTCTCCTCTCTCCTCTCTCTCTCTCTCTCTCTCTCTCTCTCTCTCTCTCTCTCCTTCTCCTCCAACACCACCACCTCCTTCTCAGGCTTTAATCTATGAACTTGCCCTCTCTGGTCCATGACTTTCATTGTTCAAGTTTTTGAGACAAAAACCCAAAAGCCACTTGCTCAGCTTTGGTGGCTTTTGAGTTTCCAGGACCTCAGAAAGGCCCAATGGTTCTCAAAGATACTTCCTATTATTCCCATATCAGTAGAACATTTACTATCCAAACACCACACATGATGTATTGTGGACTCTGCAGGGACAGTCCGCTATGGAAAACAGCTAGTCTAACTAAAGGAAGTATCTACAACGAACTTCCTCTCCATCGGATTCAATATCCAGTGTGAGACTTTATTCCCTTTCAGAGCGTCTTTATAAGAAGGAATATGTATTCAAAGTAGCTTGTCTCCGCTCTACAGTCACTGTTTTCAAATACATCTCTTAAAGATGCCTGAGGTAAGCCAGGCGTTTTGGATCCATGAGCTCCCTCAGCAACCACATGCTCTCAATCTACTACCACGTAGGGCTCTGTCAACTTCCGCATGTTCTTGTTGTTTGTACTCTGGGAATGGTAATTCTAATTTAGAAAGCTTTATGACATTATGGGAAGAACATAGACGTGACCGGCTGAACACTCGGTCACTTATTAGCTCTGTGAATTTTCCTCTTCTCATTTGTCAAAGGGAGACCATAACAATAACATCTAATTTACAGGCTCCCGTGAATGTAGATTCAGCCACTGTGCCTTGTGACTTCCAAAACGTTTTGCTTCTGGGTCTCTAGTAGGGTAAGTAACTGGGCCAAGGGCCTTTCCCATCAGCCTTCAAGTCCTTTACATGTAGACTGTATTTCTTGCAGAGCTCTGACACTGCCTAACAGATAGGGCTATTCCTAAACTCATTTAGGCAACAATGAAGATTCAGAGAGTGATATCAACTTACCTATATAAGTGGGTGTACAACCCCAGCTCCGTACAGCAGAGCTTGTTTCTGTAGCTTAATACTTCCACATTGAAAGTGATTATGTTGTTAACTGACTATTGACCATAGGACTGGTTCCTTCCCTCCGTTGCCTCTCTTCTCTTGGATTTTCCCTTCACTTCCATTCTTTCCCTTCCTCACTCCTCCCTCCCTCCCCTCTTCTTGTTTCAAAATTACACCCTGTGCTGGTTAGTTGGTATATGCTAGGGCCATCTGGGAAGATGAAATTTCAATTGAAAAAATGTTTCCATCAACTTGGTCTGCAGGCAAGCCTACTGGGCATTTTCTTGATTAATAATTGTTGTAGGAAGTCCAAGACCACTGTGAGTGGTAACATCCCTGGGCAGGTGGTCCTGGGTGATATAAGAAAGCAAGATGAGTGTCTTAGTCAGGGTTTCTATTCCTGCACAAACATCATGACCAAGAAGCAAGTTGGGGAGAAAAGGGTTTATTCAGCTTACACTTCCACATTGCTGTTTATCACCAAAGGAAGTCAGAACAGGAACTCACAGAGGGCAGGAACTTGGAGGCAGGAGCTGATGCAGAGGCCATGGAGGGATGCTGCTTACTAGCTTGCTTCCCCTGGCTTGCTCAGCTTGCTTTCTTACAGAACCCAGGACCACCAGCCCAGGGATGGCACCACCCACAATAGGCTGGGCCCTCCCCCCTTGATCACTGGTTAAGAAAATGCCTTACATCTGGATCTCATGGAGGCATTTCCTCAACTGAGGCTCCTTTCTCTGTGATTACTCCAGCTTGTGTCAAGTTGACACACAAAACCAGCCAGTCCATTGAGCCTGGAGGATCAAGGCAGTAAAGAAAGAAGGCTCCTCTGTGGTCTGCTTCAGTTCCTGCCTTGAAGTTTTTTCCTTGAGTTCCTGCCCTGACTTCATCCCATGATGAACTATAAATTACAAGATGAAATAAACCCTTCTTTCCCAAGGTGCTCTAGGTCATGGTCTATCACAGCAGTAGAAAGCAAAGTAAGACAATCAAACACAAAGTCCGTAAAATACCTGTGGAGCTATGAACCTGTTAACTTATTGTTTTCATAAAATTCTCAACTTTTACTTCAGATGAGCATTTCTCTTGCTCTAATCAGTTGTATCGAAGACTAGTAAGTTTAACATCACATAAAATTGCCTCAGGTAATAGTAGACCCAAAGTGAAAGAGCCATTTGAGGTGGTTTCTGAAGGCAGTGTAAAAGGGAGGGGATAGTTTGAGCTTCAGTGAACCAAAGATCTAGGGTCTCAAATTGAACTCATTTTAATCCCAATTGCTGGTAGTGAGATTTTTGAGCAAAGAACTCAACCTCACTCAAGTCTTGATAGATTCATAAAGTAGAAACATTGGAGGAATTGGATGGGTAACACATATAGGGCACAATTCCAGTGCTAGGTTTAATAGCAATCCTAACAAATAGAAAGTATTAACACCTAAAAAATATAGCCAAAGATTTCTTTTCAATAATTCCTTTATTTTCCTTTATGTTCCATGGATCTTTCTATTTATTCTTAAAATTGCCCATGGACTTCAAATTTCTCAGAGTATTTTATTCTCAAAAGTAAACAGTGAAAAAAAATAAAAGAAAGAAAGAAAGAAAGAAAGAAAGAAAGAAAGAAAGAAAGAAAGAAAGAAAGAAAGAAACCAAAAAGCCAGGCAGTAGTGACGCACACCTTTAATCCCAGCACTTGGGAGGTAGAGGCAGGTGGATTTCTGAGTTCGAGGCCAGCCTGGTCTACAAAGTGAGTTTCAGGACAGCCAGGGCTACACAGAGAAACCCTGTCTTGAAAAACCAAAAAAAAAAAACCAAACCAAAACAAAAAAAACAGTGTTTGAACCTATTTTCAGCACTTGCCTTTACTGCTGAGATCACAGAATATCCATGTTATTTTCTTAATTATCAGTGAGCTAAAGACCCATAAATCAGGGAACAGAACTGGAGGCAGGTGTGGAGACTGCCCCACCTGCCATTGGTAATTATTCCATGGACTGAGTCCAAATGCTAATGGAATGATAAGAGTTAGATAGGCCGCTAAGTAGCTGGCTATTACGGAAATGCCTGCACAGCTGTGATCTGGATTTAGCTCAGCCTTAAAGGTCTTAAATATCATCGGAAATGCATGAATATCTAGCGTGTATTAAGAAGGGGGATGTGTGCTGGGCCGTGGTGGCGCACGCCTTTAATCCCAGTGCTTGGGAGGCAGAGGCAGGCAGATTTCTGAGTTCGAGGCCAGCCTGGTCTACAGAGTGAGTTCCAGAACAGCCAGGGCTACACAGAGAAACCCTGTCTCGAAAACACACACACACACACACACACACACACAAAAAAGGAGGAGGAGGAGGATGTGAAGGAGACAGGGAGTGTAGGAAGAGACAAGTCTATGGCTGGCAGTTCAGAAATCTCTAAGAAACAAGAAATCCACAAAAGTGGGAATGTAACTGTAATACAAGAGAGCAGAAGAAACTTTCAGTAGAAAATACTTTGAGAGAAAAGTAGACAGCATACACAGAGAGAGAGAGAGAGAGAGAGAGAGAGAGAGAGAGAACTCCATGCTTGTATGAGATATACTTGATCTGTGGGGCCATATTGTCTTGAGTAAGTATTTACCTATCTGTGCATCAGATTCTCATCTACGAAAGGTAGTTGATAGATTTTTACAGTCTCTTCATCACGGTGGTGATGTGCATTAAAAGAATTAGAGCAGATAAAGTTCTACTATTATAAAATAAACGATGAATGCCAATGAATCTACTGAAGATATCACTGAAGGCATGGTACACACTGGAGGACCCGATCAGAATGTACTTTGCCATATGTAAATTTGCATATGTAAAGATTACATATGCAGAATAATATATGAACACACTGTGAGCACACATGACTTTTTATAAATTCTTTTTCCTGTAAGTGGCTCCACAATATCTTCCCTGCTGTATTTCATTTCCAGCCCTCCATCACAAAGCCAAGAAAAACATCCTTGTGTTTTTCAGAAACTGACAGGAATACAGTAGACTTCAGGAAGATTCCATCACATCAATACTCAGGATGCAGTAAGCACCCAGGGAAATGGGAGGAGCCAGATGGACTGTTTCCTCCTTCCATCCAGAAATACGTAAACTGATGTTAGCCACTCTGTCCACAGTCATCCTCCAGGTGTAAGGCTCATGACTTGGTGCTAGCCTCCTTAAATCAATGAAAGATAGTCTGTGACTTTGCGCACTTGGCAGTATAGTTTGGAAGACAAAACTCAGTGATTGCTGAACAATGTTCTGGGGATAAAAGCATGCTGAGCAGGAAGGCAATGCCACTGAAACTAGGAGAGGGTTCTCAATGGGGATAGGTCTGAATTTAAACCCTGCATTTAAAATGAATGTAGCTGGTAAGGAAAGGAAGGAGAGGCAATAACCAGAAAATGGCAGGAATAACTAGTTCTGTTCCACCTCAGAAACTGTCAGTCTTCACAGCAGGACCAAAGAGAGACTTGTAGAAGACAAGACCAGAAATCTTGACAGATTTCAATGTCATAGGGTCTGGAATACCAGTCAGGAGAGTTTGAAGCACTGTAACTTTTAGGAAGAGACAGACCAAATGCAAACCTAAGAAGACATTAACAGTTCTTTGAATTGGACATTCCCCAATGGGTGGAAGAGAGGCCCCGTAGACAGGTTAAGTCAACAACTTAGGCCATGCCCCCTTAGGCCCTAGATGAGGTGCATCCCTGAGGGAGGAAAAGCTTTGAGGTTCTATCCAGAGAAAGGCTACACAGCTAGATGTCTGTTGAGTGTGTGAAATTTCCGGAAGGAATGACTGGATGTAAGCTCTGGTCATTGCTAAGGTAGGATATAGTTGAGAAACATTTGAGCTAGAATTTGCCAACATTCCTGACAATTTTCCTCTGTGACAACAACAACCACCAAAAAACATTATCACAAAGGCCAAGTCCTCTGGTGGGGAGAAGAGGACAGAGCAAAAGTTAGAGGCAGTCACAGGAGACACAACACTCGCTTGTCTTCAGTAAGATTTTAGTTCCTTTCCCACAGTTCATTATCATCACAGAGACCTTTGGGGGATATGCTGTCCTGGGAGAAGACAGCTACAGAAACCCCAAATGAGTTGGTGGATAATCTGGGAATCTTACAAATGCTCCACGAAGGGACGAAAACAGCTTCCTTTATTTCAGCAGCAGTGAACCCAAAGTCAGCTTTGCAGAACCCTGGGAGGCCGCCACTCTCTGGTTCCCACGGTCTAGCTCACCAGGCTGTTGCCTTGACTGAACTCATGGAGTGGGAACAAGGACCTTTCACCTACTGGTTTCCTCTCAGAGGGGAGGGAGGAATGTGAGGAGGGCCATGGCCTCAAGGCCTGTTTCCAGCTGAGGTCCCGGCTGTGTGTAATTCCTACTGACTGAATGACTTCCCTTTGTTGTGTAAGGACCACACACCACCCCAGTAGCAGTAAGTTCAAACCAGAGAGTTTAGGATACCTTTTATCCTCTTAATCTTCATTTTATGTATCTGTTTATTTACTGCTCTAGGAATGCTACCAAATCTGGCAAATTTAGGGAACAAAAAGGGACCAGAAAAGAGACTCTTAGAGAGAAGCTGTCCTTGGTATCTATCATTTGTTTTCAAAATGCACTTTTGACAAGATCTGGAGAGAATTCCCACTAGCCCCAACCAGGCAAGACATGGGAAACCATGGCAGCCGTCCGGTGCTCCAGCAAGCACATGCCCTGGAAATGCTGGGTGTGCCGTTTCATCGCAGCCACCTTTGACTCCAGCTCCGTCCCTATGTCACTCTGCCAGCTCCCTAGCACGGTCCTTTTCTTCTCCATTTCCTTCTTTACCTTATGTGCCTTATCCTTTTACCTCTTCTCTCCATTTTTCAATTCTTTCTGTGACTTCCTATATTTCCTATGGCTTCTCTTTCCTCTTTCCCTCTCCCCTTTCTTCTTTCTCAACTAGAGTAACGAGACATGTGAGGTCTGGATGGGGAATGCTGGGCTTGACCCAAGCTCAACCACTTTCTTGGTGTATGCTACTGGGTACATCTCAGAACTTTCCTGTATCCAAAGTCTTCCCATCTGCCATGGAAAGGCCTTAATATGATCTTACTCCAGGGCTAAACAGGCTAATGTAGAGCAGTTAGCATCTACTTGCCCTGTAGAATTCATGACAAGCATGTAGGGTGAGACCATTAACTTTTAGGCTTCCTATGGAGACTTAGCCTCACTCGAAGCATTATTCATCTGTGTCAGTCTTAGAATAGCCTTCCATATTGGATCTCTGTTAGCTCTTTGCATACATAGTCTAAATATTGGATTAGAAAGGTAAAAAAATTATCAAGCCATCTCTCCAAAGTGTCCCATATTCTAACAGAAAGAAAAAATGCAAGTAATTTCCTTTCTCATGTTATTTCTGTTTCTATGTACCATCTTAGGTATAAAAGAAGCAAAACAATATGGACTAAAATAACAGGTATTGCAGGAAATATTTAAAAAGAAGGAATATATAGCACCTTCCTGCACTACGCTCTGGTTCTCTCATCCCCAGCAGGCTGGCCAGCCATGCACTGGTGGGCAATGGCCGACCTGCTGCTATCTAAGCTCTGAATCAGAGCTCCATGATCTCTCCACCCAGCTTGCTAGGTTCCCACTGGCAGGTCACTACCACGCCAGCCCCATGCTTCAATACCCCCATGGCCTCTGTGGTGCACATCAGGCAAACCCACACTTTGCTGCTGTACCTTTCTCTCTGGAACCCAGACGAGCTGCTGCGTAAGGGAAAACACAAAACAAACTTAGTTAAGAAACAACAGTAACTCAATCTCTGGGCGCAACAACTGAAACCTAATCTTGTAAACCTTATCAAAGTCTGATTCCTCTGGTGGCAAATCCTTGTGGATTCTCCATGATACCAGGAGACTCTAGTAGCTACATCTTACCTATGTGCTATCCTCTTCCAAAAGTCTGTCTCTCCTGCTTCCTCTCTTCCTCTCTCTGACCTAGAAGTCCCCCTTCCGAGCCCAGTGATTGGCTCCTTTTTATTCATTAGGGGACTGGTTCACAAGAAGTCACAGGTGTAACTCACTCCTTGTCTGAAGTCCCTCACAGGAGGGCAGAATTAGAACACAAAAAGCCCCAGGGCTATCCACAACAAACAGGTAATTTAACTGATCATCTTGTGCTTAAGGACCTAAGCAGATCCCTGGCTTAAATTCAGCCTCTGAATGGTTTGCAGCTGGCCGGTCATAGCTGACCCAACTAGCTGACTCAATTTGCCAGCATGATTTCTTATTTCCCATGTGCTTTGCCTGGGCATAAATATAACTGGTTTTCCCTTGATGGTAGTTCTTTTTTCTTTGTATCTTTTCTTTCTTCTTCCCCATTTCTCTTCTTTTATCTTTTTGTCATCTACTTACAAATTTAAATCTCTAAAATTGGCAACAGGCATATTCAGAATACAGCTCGAGGCACAGTGGGGAGAATCCCCTAGCAAAGTCTAGCTTCTGTTCTTAGACTGTCATCGAGATGAAGGAAGCATCTTAATCTACACATCAGAGTCTCTTTTCCCAATCCCAGACCCCCGCCACATACACATACAGTAATAGCAACAGCATAGGGCCATGTTTAAAAGACTAATCCTAGTATTGAGCTAAGTAGTCATGCTGGGCTGGAATAGTCAAGAATCCATGCACTCTAACTAGCGACACTCTTCTATCTTGTGCCTGCACCTTCTGGGATGTATAGCCTGGGAAACTGTCAGCAAGGGGAAGGGAGCAATAGAGAAGAGACTTTGGCTCCACTCTTGATCCATATGACTGGAAGTGATACCTCAGGGCGGGTGCATGAGAAAGAGAGCAGAGGGATCTCTGTCTGTGATTGGAGAGGTGGGGGCGCAAACATTGTATATTAATATTTCTGAGAAATGTGGGTTCCTTTGTGAATTTTTCTAAGCATAGGATCCAAGGTTTCTGCCAGATTTTAAAAAGCATCATACTTGAAAAAATGTCTCCACGCCCTGCGTGTACAACCTTTAAACCAGGAAAAAACAAACAAACAAACGGGACATGGGGGTCTTAAGCCCTGATTTCAGTTGTGAGCATTCTGTTACTTCTTTTTCAGAAACTCTCAAAGTGCAAAGATAATAGTGAGCAGCCGCGGCAGAAAGCTGGCTCCTAGACACCCTCTAGGTCCTTTCAACCTCCTCAGGGTCTCCACAACCTTTCTCACTCTGGCAGGTAATTGAAAGTAGACAGTTGCTCAGAAGGGGAACCCTACCCTTAAAATCCTAGTGAATCTGGAAAAGAAAAGTTGTACCAGTCACCCTAAGACTCGGGAAGTAGAGACAGGAGGATCGCCATGAATTTGAACCCAAACTAGTCTTCATAGTTAAGTCACAAGCCAGTGAACTACAGACTGAGTGAGACCCCATTTGTTGTTGGTGGTGGTTTGGTTTCTTTTGGTTAAGTTTGATATTTTTGTTTTGTGGTGTTATTGTTTTGTTTTGTTGTTTTTTTTTTAGTTTGGAGGTATTTTCCCCCCAACCCCAATTGAAGACCTGCAGACCACTAAATCTGCCTAGTCTTCCAACCCAGAGCAGCCCAGGACCTGTGAGCAGAAGCAGGCAGAACAGTGAAAGGGGCCAAAGCATAAACAATACAGTTTCTGCTTTCCTTCCTGGAGTTAGCTGGGGAGGGATAAAAGACTGCGTGAGTCATTTTCTAAAGGCATTCTATGCCCTGCTGTTTCTCACAACACGCCTCTCTGGATCATTAATGTGTTTCCAAGCAGATTGTTTTGTGGGAAGCATTTATTTACTGTTATCATTAAGATCTGTGTGTTTCACTGGAAGCATCAGCATTGAGGCCTACAAAGCACATGGCGGAAACAGACATGCATATGGAAGGAGCATTCTTTGCATGGACCAGCAGCAGGCAGGCTCACCATACCAAAGAGCGGTGGAAATACAATTGAAAACACACTCAAGATGTATTACAGAAAATAATTTACTTCTCATTCAGAATGACTTTCCAGACCTCTTTGTGAGACAGCAATCTGTGAATACAGGTACAATCTCAAAGTCATGATCATATTAGGGCAAGACCAGAGTTATACAGACATGAGAGTGGACTTGTGCATAACAAAAAGAGTCAGAACACTGATAGGGGAGCTCTGGGGACATTACAAGCAAGACTGTCAAAAGAGACCAGACGAGTACCGTTAGAAAATTGATTTCTTCAATACGATGAGACTTGGATACACACTATTCCAGTGTCTTCATTTTGCAGCCCAGGACATTGGCTTACTAGCCACAACAGTGCTCATGGATGTAACTTAAACTGGAACAATGACTGCAGTGTGTGCATGGGTATGGGTGTGCGCTCAAAGGCAGTACTTTTAGAAGAATGAGAAGAAAATGACTTCTTGGGCATTCATTGAGAATTTGGGTAAAATCCTGTACTTCCATTTATAAAACAATACGATAATAAAAACACTGTACAAAATGTCATAAATAACACAAATGAGAAATTTTCAAGTATTTCACGTGTCTTGAAAAGCTCCAAACAGCAGTCCTGCCAACTGATATCCTCTCCTCTCCTTTTCTCTTTTTCTCTTTCTTTTCTCTTTCCTCTCTCCTTTCATTGGTCTCTGCTAGCCTTGGTGTTTGAGATGGGATGAACAAGCTCTTACCTAAAAGCAGAAAACCAAAAAGGGCTTTGCAGTTCATGAGAACTTACTTCCTCCTGATAAAACATAACCTTTCCCCCGATGATGCTTTACAAATGTAGGTATGTAGCTTAAAACCACTGCAGGCGGCCATGATTCCTAAAGTGAACCAACCACAGTGACCTAAGGAGGCTCATCTGACAGGGGACATTCTTGAGGGGAAGGAATAGAAGAGCACCTTATCAAGAGATGAAAGAACTAAGATAATCTTTAGGTCCTCTGTCCTCACATAAGCAGAAGCCCTGGGTAGGGCTAGGCAGCAAGGCCTGGACCACATTCCTTCATTCAGCTCAAACATCCAGCCCTAGACCAAGTCAACTGCTAATCAGCATGCCCTGAGCACCCAGGCAAAGGAGGGAAGGCCATCAGCACAGGGACTTAAAAGTGCCAGTAGTGATCACTGATGCGAGGCAGTTCTGTGTCAGCCAGACAGCAGATTTTTCAGAGTACTCACCCCTTAGCCTAGTGCTCAATGTGGAGGCCATCAATGATTAAACACAAAGGCCCTGGCTACTCTCCATCAAGTTCCAATGGTTTTATAGAACTCGTCTTCCACAAGTTAGTGTTCCTTTCTTAGCCTGCATGGCAGTTAATTTAGTTTGCCCTGTTCAGACACAGTATGAAGGACCAGAAATCAGAACATGCATGCAAGCATGTGTACACACTCCAGTTTGAGCACCTAGGATCTTTCTCATCTTTTCTTGAAGAAATGTGTGTGCATGTGTGAGTATATACATACATACACGCACACACACACACACACACATATATATGTATATATATATATTCATGCACATTCACACATGTATTGAATACATAGATATAATATATACAGAATGTGTATGCATATGTTATATATATTTAATATATAACATATACATACACTAATATCACCTAAACATTGAGAGTCCATAGGAAGTGCTGCTGGCCGACATTGCATGTGCATGTAATGTCACATGAAGTGTACCAACTAACTAACTTGAGGTCAAACTTGGAAGGGGTGGACTGCCAGCAATCTTTGAAAATCCAGACCTACCAGGCCATTATTTGGAGACTTGCTCACCTGACACCCTTAAGAAAACTTGGGAAAATTTAAAACGAATTGGGTCTTACCCCAATGAAAACCCCAACACCACAACTAAGTCTAGTTTTACATGGAAGTGACTCACACATGGCAGGCAGCATGGACACTAGGCTACAATGTGGATAAAGCATTGGTGCTTAATACAGATCAATATTTGGCCTCGGGTTTTCCAGAGCACAGAGTCTTGGCGTTTCGGCTCTCTGCCTCTGCGTAAGAGTTAGGCACACTGAGAGACTAGGGAAGTGCAGTCTGCAGAACTCTTGGCTCCTTTCTGCTTCTCTGCCCCACAGCTGGAAGGATTGGTCAGGTCAAGATAAAATCGAGACTTGAGGAAGCGTCGGTAGGAATCCTTTTCCATCAGGTTGAAAATCTTCTTCTGGGCTTCATCAAAACAGGTTATCGTGGGCTCTAACATGTTCCGGCTCGTCTCCTCTCTGGTGCAAGAATCCAGGTTCACCTGAAGTGCAAAGACCAAGGCTGCATTAGATCGAGAGCCCTCTTCAAGAGTGGAGGCTGCAGACTTGTATTCCACGAGGAGTAGCTGGGACCCTTTACCTTCCTTCCAGGAGTGAAACCTGGGACATTTGGGTTTAGCCTGGCATATGTGTATAAAAGGTCTACTCTGCTCTAAATGGAAAGAGAACGTTCTATCCTTTACTCTCCCGCTGGGGAGATTTATGATACTATTTATTAAGAAGACTCACTGCAATCATATAGATGAAAGTAGCTTTTTTCCTAACAGACTTACTTGAAATGTTGTCAAAATTATAATAGCCAGTCCTGTTGTTCCTTTAACTAGTAGATCTGAAGCTCCCTGGCCCTGAACGCCTCTCCTATGAATCCCCACTAAGATCTAGAACATTCTCTGCCATAAAAACATACCTCTTTTGTTGCTTGCACTGAGATGAACTCATTGTAGATCTTCTTGGCCTTAGGACTTAGCTTAGAAGGCGACTTGATTTTCTTGTACTCCTCACAACTGATCCAGAAGTCAATGTTCTCCTCACTGTATTCTGACTTCAGGAAAGCTTTGAAAGCGGCCAGTCCACCTATGACAGAAGATAAAAAGCCTCAGTTACCCAGAAATGGCTTGTCTTATGCTGAGTAATGCTATCTTCAGTGTGTGTGTGTGTGTCTGTGTCTGTGTCTGTGTGTCTGTGTGTGATGACAGAGAGAGAGAGAGAGAGAGAGAGAGAGAGAGAGAGAGAGAGAGAGAGAGAAGGTATGGTTACTTACATTCATGGTGAATCAGGTTTTCCAGTGACTCAGCCCATTTCTTGACTTCTTCTTGGCTCACCCTGAAGATATTACAGAAGAAAGAATGATTTAAATACATAGCATAGAATTAAAAATAAACTGAGACAAAACATGATATATTGTTTATTAAGATACTTTTTTAGGAAATATGTAGAGATTCAAATTCTAATTATAATTGACATAAACTGGACTCTGTTGTCTGTCTATCTCTCTCCACCCTCATGTGTGTGTGTTTGTGAGTGTGTGTATGTTGGATATAATAGCTTTTTATAAATCTTAAACTAGTCCTGAACTCCTGGCCCTCCTAATCTTCCAAGTGATGAGATTACAATTGTGTACCCTCACCTTGAAAATGGAGGCCATCTTGACCCAAATCTGCCTCAGCTAAGGGCCTGTCTTCCTACTCACTCTTTACGTACAATGTACAACTTCTCTATTGTCAGATAGATAATACTCAAGGGCTCTTCGCTATAGCCATTTCTCTTACCTCTGGCAAGTTACTACTTTGTCCTTCTTGCTGTGTGAAGAACTGTGTTCACAGGAATCTGACTTCTGCAGCAGGAAGCCCAGCCGATGTTTCATATCCTTTGCACTGCAAGGAAGAAGACAAAAATTAACATGAAAAACACATTTACTTAAAAAAGAGACATGAGGACTCTGACTGCTGTGTGGATCAGAAGCAGCCTGTTTAGGGGAGATGCAGTAGTTTGAGCTTCCAGAAGAGATTCCTTTGTTTATGCATATGACCTTTCATATTTTTGGTGAAAGCATGTTAAGAAGTGGCTGCTATTTTGAAATGTATGAAGGAACTGCATAACACGACCCATTCTCCCTGTAGGACACCTTCTGGAAGCCTAGTGCTATTTCCCAAGGTGAGCAATGGAAGCACTTCAGAAAGGAGAAGTGAGTTTAGTCAGCCTGAAAGTGGTAGCCAAGCAGTTCCCAAGGGTGTGTGTGTGTGTGTGTGTGTGTGTGTGTGTGTGTGTGTGTGTGTGTGTGTGTGTGTGTGTGTGTGTGTGTATGCAGAGCATCAGCTTAAGTGTGTAACCCTTTCAGAGAGGAGCAGAAAAAGTGAATGGTACACACAGTCAGGCTGAAAGCTTGTTTCTAGGCAACCTCCAGCTAAAGCTACAAACAACAAACCAACAAACAACCCCAAATCTACGTTACAGGCAGAGGCACATTGAAAAGGGCATCTGAGACTTTGGGATAGGAGAAACAAGACAGAGTCAAGGCTGAGGTGAGTAATTATTTAAATAGAGCAGTTTCCGGTTTATGGCCACCACTTAACAGGCAGCCAGGGTGCCCCAGAGTTTCTGACCACTTCAGCTTCCAGCTCAACTCTGTTGTTCCTTCTTAATACATGTTTAATACTACTATTATCTCTTTTATTATAAAAGCCAAGAAATGGCTTAAGAAGAATGATGTTTCCAGAGCAACAGAGGATGAAATATTCTTGCCTGGAAGGGTTGGAAAAGAGCGGCGGTGCTCAGCAACACCATGGACGCTGACACGATGGGAGCTTATCAGTGGATTTTCTCAGGATGTCTGGATCTCAGCGATATTCTCGGGCTGCCCGTTAAGGTAGTATTTTTCCATCTCTCACAAGGTTATCCTCCTTTCCTTTTTCCCCCAGTGACAGCAAGATAAAATTGCCAGAGTTGGGACAGTCCTAAGGTGACGCTATGGACGCATTGTAATCCAGCCCAAAGAGATACGACTTCCTGTCTCTGTGTGCTGCCTCTGCCTGAGCCCCTACAGCTACTGACTAAATGAAGGGGCATTTCCGAAGAGCTGGAGGCATGCTTGGCAAATATCTTGTAACACGACAGAAGCCTAAAAATAAAAACCAAAGTTACTTCAGAAGTCCCTGGAGCCAGGTAACCTGGACATGGTCCTTCTTCTGCTACCACCAACCATGTGACCTTGAGCAGATAAGACCCTCTGGAGACCCTGGCACTGAAGATAAGAGCTGCTTAACCCTTTGAGGGCAGAATCAGTAACACACAAACACTGTGCTTTTGGGGATTGTTTCCAAATTGAGATTTAATGTGATTTATATCTCCAAGGATGGTTAGGGAGGTTTGGTAGACCCATGGATGACTTCTGAACTTTACTTTCCCAAGAGGAAATCATGTAAACACCCTAACCTTGTGTTTTATTTTAAATCAACTACTATGTAAGTACTCTATGAAAAAAATGAACCCAAAGACATACAAGTGCCTCTAAAACTTTGAACTGGTATATTACAAACTGTATTTATTTGTCAACCACAACTCACTTCAACATCTGGAGGTGGGGCAGAGAGATAGGAGAGATCTACTTTGGAAAATAATCTTTTATTCTCACATTTGTTTACAAGTAAGGTAGAGGACAGTGACGAATGACATAGAAATCATTCTGCCAATGTTTTCAAACTTCCTCCGGAGGCTTCTTCCCTCACACAAGAACTAGTTAGCCATGATTCTGGGACCTCAGCACTGCTCGAACAGGGACAGTAATTATGGAAAGAATCCACACGCATCCCCCAAATCTCGTAATCCAAACAGTTTAACTAAAGGACTCGGCTTAAAAGTCAGAACCAGTCTCAAAACTAAAGTCATGTGAAGTACAGCACACAGGAGGCAACATTTGAGGAGCCTGCTTCCTAAGTTAACCTGTCAGGCTAGTCCTGGGGAGACGCTGCCAGGCTTCCTGGAGCATAGAGCCTCTGATCCCAGAGAACTTCCTAAGCAAAGCATGCTACTCACTGAAAAAGTCTATGCAAAACTTTAGCCTGGCCAGTAACAGAAACCAATCTTACCTCTTCAGGCAGGAAGCCGGCAGACCTGCAAGTCCTTTGCACATCTCGATTAACTGTGGGATTCGGAGCGAGGAGAGAAAGGCAGCGGGAGCAGCAGTCTATTTTGAGCACAGTTGCTTCTGCTCTTCAAAGAAGCTGTCAGAATCCTCTGAGCCTCTGGCTCTCAAGCCTGTAGGGGTCTCTTTTATAGCTCAGCCACGCACCCGGCAGCCAATCAGATGGCAGGCTCAGCTCTGCTGCGGCACTCTGCCTCTCCAGCCTTTAGAATGGGTGAGGAAGAAAGCACTGACGCATCAGGGATGCAAAGGGACCGCGGAGAGAAACCGTTCGCAAAGTAGGCATATAGAAAATGAGGTTTTGCTTAACGTTTCTACCAACGTGTCAAGTTCTGCGTTTGTAGGAAGGGCAATATAGAATCCACGGTGCTGAAAAATATGGGACTTATTCATTGGCTTGTAAGATCAATGTCTAAGGACTTGCCTCCCAGAAAGAAAGTAACCAGCAAGGATTCTTTATCAGGCTGCATCTAACTCTCAATACACATTTCTCTTTAGGTTAGAAATATATTCTGGGTAGTGTGAGGCAGAGTTGGAACTAAGATCACGGTCTCTAGGCAGTGATTTGTTGACATAGCCTGCCTGATTGGTAGACACAGGGATGTGGACGGCAGACACCTCTATGTCCGGCAGCACAGCAAAACCGGTCAGTGGAAGTTAAATCTAGTATGACTGTAATCAATTTCACTTTGAGACATTCCTAAATATGTTACTGAGCACAAAATTCACTCCAGCTTTGGCGTTCTCTCCTGAAGAAGCTTGACTCCTGCGAAAGCTTAAACGATCAGCTTAAGACCAAAGCCGGGGGTGGATAAATACACCTAAGACACCAATTCCAGCTGCAACTGAGTTTATATCGTTTGTAATTCTAAGTCTTTATTATTCAAAAAAGAAAAAGAGGAGAGAGAGAGAGAGAGAGAGAGAGAGAGAGAGAGAGAGAGAGAGAGAGAGAGAAAGATCCAGCAGGCAGAAAGATTGCCTTGCATATTCGCAGTCTGTGGAAAAGGTGGGAGAGCAGTCAGCCCTGCTGTTGCTTCCGAGCTTTCGAGAATCTCTCACATTCAGTATCATGGACTGAATTCTTCAGGCTCATAAAAGCACCTCACATCTTGTAAGCATGGTTGAAATACCCAGACAGACACTACAAAGGGACCGTGTTCACACTGGGGAGCTGTAACCGGAAGGGAGAGGTTTACTTCAGGGTCTGACCACAACATCTGTCATCTTAAAATCACACAGATGCCTGGTCTTAATCCAGGGACCTGCAATTTACACATAAAGGCATCACTGTTTTTCAGTCTTTTGGGCTGAAAGCAAGTAAAAACAAGATATCAGATGATTTCCACAAAGAAAGAAGGGTACCAATACCTTTCTTTAGAGATGGTTTTCTCTCAGAGGCTCCAAGAATATAGAAGAAGAAATAGAAACATGCAATGTCCTTCCTGCTCTGGACCAGGAAGGCTGTTGCCCCAAACAACCATCTCCATTATCATACACATCTTCCTTGGCTAGTTGCCTACGGAGATAGCAGACAAATGGACAAGAGCGGACTAGGGATGTCAATATAGGGAAAGTCCTCAGCTCTCTCTAAAAACCACCGATTAAACCAGCCACTGAAAACCTCTCCTTGCTTTCTAACACGAAACCTAGGAAAGATGATAGCTGTCCTTGGTGATGGAGTTCAGGGGTCATAGTGCAGGATGAAGTGAGAGAGACCTTGGACTAGAGGTGCAGGCAGAATTTGCATTAAAAGAGGTCAACTGAACTGGAGAGACTTGCTCCGCAGTGAACTAGAGTGTTCTTTGCTTACCTGAGCACTGAAGACAGGGATCACTCAGACAATCTGATTTTAGGAACATCAGTGGAAGACTCAAAAAGATGTACTGATACTTGAAAAAAAAAATCCAGGGCAAGAACATTTTACCTTGGATCTAGAAAAAAAGAGGTGTGGCATCAGTTATAAATGAGCTAAATAGACTTTAAAAACCCCTCCTTCTATACCCTCATTTCATCCAAAGATAAATAGGATGACAGAGAAGGAAAGCAAGCCTCCCTCCCAAGGACACAGAGTTTTCTGTTCGCCGGACAGGCTGCAGACCCAGGTTTCTTGATACTGGGTTGTATGGACTGTCCACAGAGCTGTCCTGTCATTCAACGCTCTTATCAAGGAGATATGCTGTGTACATAGAGATATTTCTAAACTGTAAAGTGCTTGGCAAATATTTTTTATTGTCAGAATATACATAGTAGATAATAAACCTCAGTATTAATTAATTTCATACGTGTCAGTCAAGTATCTCTCTGTGTCTCTGTCTCTTCTTTTATCTCTCTCTCTCTCTCTCTCTCTCTCTCTCTCTCTCTCTCTCTCTCTCTCATTCTGCCTGGATTCCTCTTGTTCCAAGCAAGCAGGAGCTACAGCAGACTACCTAACTGCTTCCCCAAGAACACCAGTTCTTTAACTCTTTATCTGTGCAAGCATATCACTCACTTCTTTGACTGTCCCTTCCGTTCCTAATGGTTCGAATACTTCCACCGAGTATTTGAAAAGCTTCTCATAAATTACCTTTTTTTTTTTTTTGCTATGATGGGACTTACTTGCTGCTTGTGTTGAAGAGGCGAGACTGGTACATCATAATAACCTAACAATGGCCCGCCTCCCCTCTCTGATAGGCACAAAGGATCAATTCCTATTATCTGATGGTTTGTCATTCCTGCATGATTCTTATGTGGATGGGATTTGCTCTCCAAAGGTCTCTTGTACACACATTCACTTCAGACACAACTGAGCATCTCCTCTCACACGGTGAATAAACAGCACAGTTTTTACTTAAGCTTAGGAAGAGCAAAAGTGAGGTGGGAGATAGTTTGCTAGGGAACAAAGAACAGGGGGGCAATGGCTTGGACCTGAGGTACGGGTGGAAGCTGCATGCTGCCAAGATTTTGGAGCTGTGGCCGGGAAGCTGGACTTAATCACCAAGAAGAAACCGGTGTTGGAGCTGATGCCCCTGGCTGTGTGGGAGGAAGATGAGTTAGCAGTTTGAATGTCAAGTCATTAGTTTCTACAGTGCGAAATGGAGGCTTATTTCTGAAATTAGTATTTATTAGACACTGGAGCAAGGATTCTGTTAGGCCCTGGTGATCTAAATAGGATTCAGAAATGGTTTGCACCTCTCAGCAGCTTACCCGATAATGGGGAAGAAGCGTGAATCACTGGAAAATTTCAGGTTAAGTGCAGTTACTACAAATTGTTTAGTAGCTAAGGGAATTAGGAAAGCTCTAGAAGATACAGGACAGGCTCACCTTTGGGATTTGGAATGGATTTTACAAAGAGATGGATAAGGGATAGATAGAGGCACAATCGTTACACAAAGGAGCCAAGGGCATCGTACTACAGGGCACAATAACAATGCCTATTGTTCTTGTCATTGATTGTATGAGATGGTATTTTAAGCATTTTGTAACTGTTATCTCACTCATTCCCCACAATCCTTCTTGAAAGAATGTCCTCAGGGGTCCTCATGGATGATTTGAGTAATTTTCGTAAGATTTCAGATCTCTGTCTTGGAGATGGCAAGCCGCTCAGGCAATCTGATTCTAAGGTGCCAGCATTAGTCTCTGTGATATCATAGCCATGTAAGATGAAGGAAAGTGGACTACTTGGAGATCAGAGGGAGTTACTAGATGTCTTAGGATCAGAACCTGGGCCTTGGTAGCCCTAACAAGCTAGGCCTGCCCACTTCTTAGGGCTCACTCAGATGAGAAGAGTGAACAACACACAAAGATCCATTCACTGTCACCACATTAGGAAGAAGAACAAAGAAATGCAGTGATCCCTTCAAGTCCACGTTGAGTCTTGTTGTGAGGTTTAAATAGAAGAGGACCTCAGTCAGGGTGTGGCCCTGCCAAGCCTTTATCTTCACTCTAGCATCTCCTTCAAGATGGTGTGACAAAATGTCAGAGCTATGTGAAATCTCTTTCTGGGAGACAAATTCCACCTCTGGCTGACACCAGGCTTCTATCAGGAGGCTCCCAGGGGGGATTCCAAATTCTCAGGGCCCATTGTCTCAATAATCTGATCGCCAAAGGGATGGGCACAAGTATCTCTTTAATGTCATCATTTCTTCCAGGAAGGACAATTCATTATTACCACGATTGCCACTTTGGGAGGGAAGCATGGGGAAATGAGGCTATTTGGTACCTTTTTTTTAGATAGCTAGTCTTAAAGGCCACTGAGGATGGATCGGAGGGCCACAGGGAAGCCAAGAAAGATTTCCCTTTACACTCTTGGAATCAAAGGGTTTGGTTGATGGTTTATTTGGTCACTCTGAGGACTATAATTTATTTGATAAGGGTCTGAGCTGGCCAAAGTACTTAAGCTGATCACATTACTGTTCAAGAGAGAATTTCAGAATACAGGAGCTATAGTGAGATTGCATGGGAGAGAAGCAGCATTGAAACAGGCTGCGGTGATAGCGGTGGTGGTGGCAATGGTCTGCAGCCAGGCTGCGGGGATCAAACCAAGCCAAGCACAGAAAAGAGCTCCTTAAGCCTTGGGCTGATGTTCATTTGGGAGGAACTGCGGCCAAGGAGTACAGAATGCTGCTTCCTACTGTGCAGCATGAGGTCACACAGCAGGGTGTGAGCTGTGGTACACCGGTAAAATTTGAAATCCCCCAGATTTCTCTCCTGGTGAACAAAAGAGTCTTTCTTAAGTATTTGTGTGATCTAACACAAGGAAATAAGCCACTGGGGCAAGTCTTTTTGAATTTTCTGCTTCCCATCAGGTTCTTAAAAGAGAGCTGGCAGCCTCTCCAGGGCAGGATGTAAGCCACAACTCAGCCTTAGGCTGTATTTGCTCTATCTCAGATTACAATTTCCTCTAAGCTGTGAGAAAACCTCTTCTCTCTTTATTGTCTCCTACAGTGGCCCTGACACCAGTGAGAGTTCACAATTGTTAGTTTTAAGGGTAATAAGCAAACAGACCAGGCCAGAGTGTGCTGTATGCCAGGAAGATGCACAGGGACTTTCCCAGTATTCGTGGCTTTTGGGAAACATGTTTGACTACTACAACTACATGCAATAATCCAGGGACTCTGACCCTGACACTTGACAAGAGTAGGTGATGCATCACTCTGGAAGAACTGTCACACACTTAACTAGCTGAGGGGACAAAAGCTTTCTTTTCCAAGAAGTGGAGGATGAACCAAAACAACCTTATTCCAAAGATCGCTATCTTTCTTGCGAAGGGCTTAGCCCAAGATAGAACAGCAATTTCATAAGCGTTCATTTGCATTGTGCAAGTGGGAAGAGACAGTATACCATGTGCTTGAACCTCAGCAGGAGGCTGACTTAGATTCTAATTCTTGCTCCTGCCTGGATAGCCTTGGGAGACGGTGACAATGCAGGCTAACCTCTATGATCTCCACTTCCCTGTGCCTTGTATTTCTGCTTGTCCATGTATAAACATTTTAACATCTTAGCATGATATTTTCATAATTTGACCCCAGTCCCACCTGTTCTCCATCCTTCCTCTCTGTGTGAACTGAGTCTTGTGCATGCACTGGGTTTGGTACAACATGGTATAAGATCCCCACACTGTCTTCTCCAGTCTCAGCAGTGCCCTTGTTTTGACTCTTAGAGTTTATATTTTAAAGTGTTGCTGGGGCTGGAGATTGTACCTCGGTTGGTAGAGTGCTTCCCTAGCATGCAGGAAGCCCTGGGTTTGGTGACACTTGGGAGGTGGGGAAAAGAGGGTTAGAAGTTCAAGGCTGTCATCAAAAGAAATAGCTCTCATCTCAAAGTAATAAAGGTTTACACAGGAGCAATGGATCAGTGACCAAGGCCCTGGGAACATAGATTTAGGTCATGCCAAATAAAATGTTACAATGTGGAAGCAGTTCATTTCATGGAGTTTTTGCCAAAACAGAACAAAGAAAGTTAAATCAAGGTGTTTTAAAAATACAGTGGGAACAGCTTCTTTCCAGGAATTCTTGTTCCCAAAGTCATTCTTGATTACCTAGGGAGTTCAAGGCCAGCCTGGAACACATGATAAAAGAAAGGTGTGATTGAGATCCAAGCACCAGGAAAATGCTGCCAGAGGAACAGTCCAGGGATGACTACAACAGGCTAGAGAAACATCTAAGGGCAACCCGGTGGTCTGGATCCAGGGAAACCCAGGGTGGGTTATGAAGGCATCTGTATCGGCCCAGGACCTACAAGACCAAGTTCTTAGTACAGAAGAAATCCATTTTCCCCAGAGAGACAAAGGGCGTGGGGTAAGAGACAAAGACAGAAGATAGAGAGTGATGGAGAAGGGAAGGGAACAAGAGAGAAGAGGGCATTTGTCTCAGAGTGTGACAGGGGACTGCCTCTGGATAGAGAGGAGACACATGTGGCATATAGGAAAATGGTGGTTAATAAAGGTAAAAGGGGAAACCATGTGAGGTGCTTAATTTTAACTGGGCATTATTAATTGGGTGAGCCAAAGGGGGCTTTTGATTTCTGGACTTTAACATTTTGATAGCTAGATCTTGGTAGTCAGCCTCAGGAGGAGGAAGTGGCCAAATAAGGAAATAGACCTTGGTGGCTGGCTTCAGGGATGCAACCTAACATTTTCTAAGCAAGGCAGAGTGAATGGAGGAGAAGGGCAAGGATTGCCAGAGCCATGCTTCCCAGCTGGGCTAGCCAGAGTCCTTTCAGGTTACAAGGACAGACGATGAAAGAGAAGGAAACAGAATGGGGGCTCGAGCTAAGTGCACATCCTTGACTTCTCATGTCCTTCCGAAGCAGGGTTGGACTTTAAGGTGATACTGTGGATTCTCCATAGCTCTACCCTTAACATTCTAGTTAAAAGTCAGCTTTTAATTCAAGCTATTGTGATCTTTATGAACTTATGAAAGACACTGTTTTGGCTTATAGATCCTGGTCCTGACATCTCCATACAATACTGAGTTTTTCAAGCACTTTCTTTCTTCTATTTTTTTTTTTTTTGTTTGTTTGTACAATGCTGACTTTCAATAATTTCTCAACACTAACTGGCTTAGAACATTTTTAGCATCAAGGCTGCCACTTGAGGCAGTGTGCCATCTTCTCCCTGGGTGACTGGTTTGGGGTTTGTCACTCTTTCATACCCATCTCTGGAATCTCTGTTCCAAAGCTCCCAAGTTCTGTGTCGCACAAGTAGATGGCACACTAAAATGGCCAACTTTGTTTAAAAGAGAACACCAGGGTAACTTCAGAGGCTAGCCTTAAAGATCTATGGAACAGTTCTGCAAGAAAGAAGCCCCAAAGAGAAGGAAAGAGAAGCACTTAGAGAAAAGTAAAGAAGGCATGGGGAGTGCAGCACAGTGACATTGCACATGCTGAGGTCGCTGGGTCATGGATCCAACTCAAGCACTTCCCCTGGTAGGGACGTGCAGCGTCATGGCTGTCCTCCTTGTATGCCTTACTTTCTGTGGTTTCAATCACCTCATGGCCAGCATTGGCCTAGAAATATTAGATGGAAAATTGCAGAAATAAAGAATTCATACCTTTTAAGTTGCACACTGTTCTGAGTAGCACGATGCAGTCTCTGGTTGTCCCTTCCGATTTTGACAGGGGCATAATTCCTTCCTTGTTCAGCAGGCCTGGCATATATTCACTACTCACCCTTTGGTCAGGAACCATCTCAGTTTTCAAGATAGACTGGCCTAAAATCTCTGTTCTTCTGTTCAAGTAACCTTTATTTTACTTACTAGTGGTTCCTAAGTTCAACAGTGGTGTTGAAAAGGGTACACCAGGACATAAAACATGGAAGAAGGATCAATTCTGGTTCTATGTGGCAGCTGCAGGACATACAGACATATATACCATATGAGCTGGTTTTGGTGTTATCTAATATTTCTGGTATCTGCTGGGCTCTTGGGACACATTCCCTTAGGATTAGGGGCTGACTGCCCTACTGTTATCATCAGATTGATTTCCCTAATTTTATAAGCAGAGAAGCCACACCCGGGCTTTTTAACAGCTTGTGATGCTATCTCCCTATTTTCTCCCTCATTTCTGGGTTCTGGGTTTTCTTTGTTCATATTTGCATTTTTCACATTTTATTCAATACTGACTCTGGACACACTCCTCATTTTACCCCTGCCAAATGCACCAAGTTCTGACATTTCAAATCCTCCCCTCACATTGCTCTGTTGCTTTTAGCACCTCATGCTTCAAACACAACTAAGTGTAACTTTTAAACTGCCTTTCTGGTAGGCATCATGATGTGTTTGTTTACAACCCTCAGCTGAGACAAAAAAAAAAAATTACCTGAGATAAAGAACCCAAGGAAAGAAAGAGCTGCTGAGAGGCATAATTTTAGAATGTTCAAACCATGGTTATTTGGTTCCATTGTTCCCAGTCCTAAGGTAAGATAGAATCATCATTGTGAAGAGAAGGCTCCTCACCCCAGGGTCACCAGGAGCAAAAGAACAAAGAGGAAGAAGAGTGTGAGGACACCATATACTATGCTGACCAACTTTCTTTCAAGTAGACCCCACCGGCTAATTCTCCAATTAGGAATGAACTCACCATTGATGAAGTTTATACTTCAGTGATCTAATCTCAGCTCAGTAATGCTACAGCTGGTAGCTAAGCCTTCCATATACCAGTCTTTGGGGTGGGCAGGTGAGGGGATGTATCATACTAAAAGCATTAACAGTTGTTTTCTCAGTTTAAAACAGTGAAACCAATAACCTACTGTAACAGTTATAGAGCTAAGAAAAGCACAGCTTAATATTATAGCTGGGCTGCTTGTCTCTAGAGGTCAGGCTAGTAAACCTCATGATGTCAAGACTCATCCTTGTTTCCTATGTATGCAGCTCTAATGATAGCGACCATGTATGTACGGGATCCATTCTTCCCTTTAGACAAGCAAGATGGTGGAATCTGTCTGACCCACGCTAGTACATTTACTTTCCCATTTTGTAGTGAATTTAAAGAGTTGACCTATCTGGCTTCCAATGACACTAAAATAACAACAAAATCAAAGTGAAACTAAGATCAGAAGGCAGGGCCAATTCCATGCCATACTTCCGGCCAGTAGATAAATCCCCCTAAGTAAAAAGCATCCGATAAAGAAACACTGGAACAAGAGCCTAAGAGAAAGAACCCACCTGAGGAGGGCTTAGAGAATTCTTCCCTTTGCTTCTGGAATCCCCCTCCATCATAGCACCTATAGCGATATTCCTCTTCAAAACCTGCCTAAGTTCCTATGAAATAAAGGTCAAGTTCCTTAGCCAAAGCTACTTCACATATGGTACCCAGGGGCCATTTCTATATTCATCCCCAACCCCTTCTCGAGTTCTCTGCAGTAGTTTTTTGAATGATTTCTTACACTTGAATCATTTTTAGCTAGAAGAAAAATGCATCCTCTATTCTATCTCCCCCAGTTTTGGGCTAGCCAAAGCTCCATGTGGAGATAGTGTTCCCTCTTCCCTTCAGCCCAAGCTGCTGCCTAACTTAATTCACTTACACGAAACGATAGGAATAGCTGCCCCTCGTCTCAGAGAAAATAATAGCAGTGGGAATAACATAATAGCATGAGGCTAACCTAAAAATACAATAGGGCTATCCTACAATCTACCCCTCATGTGCTCTGATTGTTTTTGTTCAGTGTTGACGGGCATATGGTGAGTCACGAAATGGTCTCAGCCATTTCCTCTTAAAATAACCCATCCATTTCTAAAACACTTCACAGGCTGTGAAGCACTATTCCCCACATTATCTCATTTGCCTCTCACATCAAACTCATCATGTCCAAATTGCAATAATTTCCCTCTCTCAAAGATATGCCACCCTTAGGGCTCTCTATTACCGTAACTACCCACTCCCCCCAGCGCCGATAATGCTCCTCACTCTGTTCTTCCTCCCCATCCCCTAGCACTTACTAGTTTAAACCTCCCTAACCTGTCCTGCAGAACAGGATACCACTATTTCATTTGTCGAGTAGTAATGCTAATGCTGTAAATGAAGTCATTATCCAGAATATCACTTTTCAGCAGAGAGTGCCCTGAAACACTGAATAAAAGGAAAAAATAAAAGTAAGGAAAGAGACACTTGTGACCAGCTCCAGAACATCTCCAGAAGGGCTTAGGGGTTTATCGGAACATAA
Source organism: Uromys caudimaculatus (assembly GCA_028551405.1). Taxonomy (NCBI): domain Eukaryota; kingdom Metazoa; phylum Chordata; class Mammalia; order Rodentia; family Muridae; genus Uromys; species Uromys caudimaculatus. Next base: position 22,879,051 of record CM052711.1, on the reverse strand, counting down.
CTACATCCACTGAATCACTTTCTGATCCACTGTGCCCACATCTTCTTTCTCATTCTAGGGTCATAGTTGTATAGAGTCTTAGCACAGATCATAAGACACCAAAGGTGAAAATACTTAATCTTTGATCATTGGAAAAGTATCCATAGTACCTTCAATGGCCTTCCATGTTAGTGAAGGGTCCAACTTAACACTACAAACTCCATTTTGCTTTCAGATTCCATTTTATGACTAACTTGCCCTCTGAATGAACTCAGCTACTAAAAAAACCCAAAAACTAAAAAACCCTGACTTGGCCAGGCAGTGGTGGCACATGCCTTTAATCCTAGCACTTGGGAGAGGCAGGTGGATTTCTGAGTTCAAGGCCAGCCTGATCTATAGAGTGAGTTCCAGGACAGCCAGGGCTACACAGAGACACCCTGTCTTGAAAAAACAAAAAAAACAAAAACAAACAAACAAACAAAAAGCCTGACTTGTTTCAGGAGCCATGTTACCCCGGTAACAATCACAATTCCACTCCACCCCTAGCAACAACAAATCAGTTCTTAAGGGGAAGGTACCTAATGTCTTAAAGTAGATTGATCAAGCTAGCAACCATTGTTCATTCCAAGCTGAAATCATTACTAGCCAATAGAAGTACTCAAATGTCAACTAATCATGTAATTGCCAAGTTGGAAAGTTTTTTACCCTGCTACAACAACCATGATAAATAGGCAAGGCTTGTACCAACTCAGCACCCTCCACACTATCCACTGTGCTGGAGAGCTTGGAGGATCCCAGCTGGAGCTTGAATAAAGTCTTTTTGCTTTTGCATATGAGTTGGGCTCTTGGTGGTCTCTGGTGGTCTGTGGGAACCTCACAATCTGGGCATAACTGTTAGTTCTTCTCTTTCAAACCCATTTAACAAATGATAGCCATACTATGCTTCTTAAAACTAATGCTGTACTTCTTCAAAATAAAGATCTAATTTCCTATCCAAATCTAACCAAGACATGACATCCAAGTACCGTTGAAATTCAGTTTGCAGTCACTCCGCACTCAACAGTATTTGATTTGATCTCTCAATAGCCCCACATCTAAGTCATTTTTATCTGGGAAATAAAAGATCAAGAAATGTCTCCTTCATTCTAGCTTTCCAAGTTCAAGGTCACCCAATCTTCAAAGCCAAATATTTCTGTAAAGAGAGTTTCTTGAGCACTCAGTTGAAAGGAGACTACTTCTTTAATTTCAATGATATACACAACTCACTTCAGACTAAGGGACACCGAACAACTTCTAATATAAATTCGGATTCTACTATTATCCCTTGTTTTACTATCCTACTTATTTGTGACAAGAGGCTAATTCCATTGCATTCTCAGGTATAGGTGAGACCTATAGGTGTCTAGAGTGCATGTTACATTTAAATAGCTTCAAGCTAAAGGGAAATAAATGATTGAATCTGTGAAGGATGAATTATTATATAACTATTTTACAGATGGGAAGACTCAGAAATAAAATTGGTTTTAGTGAAGATAACCTCAATTGTGCTGAAGCATGCACACACAAATGCACAGCTCCTCACACACACACACCTCAGCCTTATTTCTTCTTAATATTGCATATTTTTTTCTATTAAGTATGACTATGCTCACTATTAGTTTTGACTGCTTGTTGTCTATAGTGTCATGTCTGGAATATTGCTGGTATTTATGACAGAAAAGGAGAAAGCAACAAATTAATACTCTGGAGGCTTCCACAGAGAAGGGACACACATTAGTTCCATTTGTATTTCATTGACCAATTTGATGTCAAAGAGCTGGAAGTAATTATGATCTTTCTCCCGAGTAGGATAGCAAATATGCTTTTAGTAGCAAGGTTGATGATGATGAGTTTAAAAAAAATCTATCAAAAATCACACTATCAAGTGACAGAACAGGGACTCAAAAGAAAATCAATCCAGTTCTCTCTTCATTTCACTGAAAAGCAGATGCTAGCAGAGGGGTCTGGAGCTGGGATGCCCCAAAGCAACTGTGTTCTAATGATGTAAACTGGGCTGACCTGCTGAAAGCTTCAGAAGGGAAAGGAAAAAAAAAGAAGATAAGAGCTTGCTTAATGCCACTTCTCTCAGCATATCATCTGCGACCGGAGGAGCATCAACCACTGTGGCCACAGAAGGCAATACAGGAAGTGGCAGCTTCTGTAACTGTGATTGCCTTTAAAGGATGCTAGACACAGTGAGAGTGCTGCAAATGGCATAAAGCTCTGACCTCATTACCTGGACTCCAAGTTCCATTACCAGCAATCACAAGTCAAGGCCTTGGGAAGTTTGACAGAACAGGGGTTAATGGGGCAGAGAGGAAGCTAAGAAAGACTTTACTCACATTCTTTTAAATTTCATTAATTTTCCTATTATTGGAAAGTTTACTTAAATTTCATTTATGTGATGTGGGAACAAGCCTGACGTGGTGGGATGAAGCCCCACGTGTCTGTCCTGGGGCTCTGCGGCTCTGGGTGGGACAGGAGACACTCGGGAAGTGGGTACACGTCTTCCCACACAGTCCAACGGGCACATGGGGGCTGTGGGAAGCCTTTGCGGGCCCTGCCCGTGGGGGGGAGAGGGGGTCATTCTTGGGGAACTCGCAGCAGCTGTCTCTGTGGTTCTCCAGCCCGGGACACTGCAGTTGCTACAGGGTGCTGCAGATGGGCTAGCCAGAGGGCAGCTGGGATTCCCGCCGAGATCTGGTTTCAGCGGCTTGGGGTGCCAGGCTAGCTGCTTAGGCTTGGGTGAATGGGTACCATCTGGGATTGCTGGGAAGTCCTTGGCGAGAGATTAGGCGCTGCTCCTTAATCGAGGGCTGGATCCCTCGCTTCCCATGGCGGGTCCAGATGAAGAGACAGTCCATAATTCTAAGACGTTTATTTTCATCATGTGGAATGGTGTGGATGGAATTGTAACACCCCTCCCCCTCTGGTCGATGCGAGGCAGATATAGTAACCGGGAAGGGGCATGGCTAAGCCTCTAGGTGTCTCATTAACATGGGGATGGCTTAGGGTTATGTGGCCATGCCTCTACCTGAGGAGGGGTGATACGTGACCTTAACTGGAGCCAAAAGCCTCCTGGGAGCATAGGCATAAAGTTTTTCGGTCCCTTGTGGATTATTCCACGGGTTGCTCAGATTTTACGCCTGTGCTCAACCAGGTGCCATATTGCCTGTCACAGATCACTGCCCCACAATGTGAGTAGAGTTTTATTGCTTTTTTGCCTTTTACTGATCCAGGTGGTATGGGAGGTCCAAGGAATAAAACAGGTACAACCCCCCACCCAATTGCTCATGGTGACTATATTGCAATATTAAATTCGGACATTAAGTAATACATCTCTTCGAGGGTATTAAAACCTGAAAAGGAAGAAAAGCTGAAGCAGGCATGACTTGGGCTGTAGAAGGATTCTCTGGATCCCCTTTGACTGTATATGTGAAATTCTCTTCCATGGTCTGCTTGCCTAGCTTCTAATGTCTGGTACCCGACTCTCCCTTGTCCTTAACCTCTGGGGAGTTGCCTGCAAACATGGAGGTGGGAACTGGCTAAAAGATGAAGTGCTTTACTAAGTGGTGGTTAGGAAAGCCAGAAAGCTCAGCTACTTCTCCTTCTCCTAACACAGAGGGGCATAATTTATGCTACAGAGCTCCCCTCAGGTGGTGACAAATGCCCCCATAGGTTCTGGTATTTGGCTCCAGTTTTGTAGCTCTGTCTGGGGAAGGTTAGGTGGTGTAGCCTAGCTGGAGGAAATATGTCACTGGAAGTAGACTTTGAAATTTAAAATCTCATGTCACTTCTAGTTTACTCTCCCTTTTGAGGGAGGGTGTGAGCTCTCAGCTTCCTGCCATCATGTCTGCCTTCTGTCCTCCATCTCCAGATGATGGACAGTTATTCCTCTGGTACTATGAGCCAAAATAAATGCTTCCTTGTGTCTAAGTTGCTTTGGTCATGGCATTTTATCAAAGCAACAGAAAGGTAAAGAAAACATCTGGTAGGCTGAGGTTGAGTTTGGGCCTGTGGGTGATTCTGTCTTTGTTAGGTATACTGACCATTGAGAACAACATTACAGATATCTGACTATAATGGGCACAACTGACCAATTGCTCTAGCTGCTGCCCCTGAACTCCACTGTGGATTTTTGCTTGTCCAGACTATTCCTACCCTCTGCTGAAGATAGCAGGGATTCTGCAGCAGGCTGTTTTAGGGAGCCCCGGGGAATCCACTCTCAATGTTTACTTGAGAACTGACTTGAATGTTACACAATGTATACATGTATCAAAATATCACATGACAACCAGTAAATGTGTAAGATCTCTTCTATGTCATGAAAAGGGAATGAAAGTGGCAAAGGTCATGAGAATGGGCTCTGGTGAAGATCTGACACTCAGTGAAGGAAAAAGGCAGGCAAGAAGGTGAGAACATCCTAGGCTACTAACCAAGCTGAGAAAAATGCAGTGAGACAGTGGATCCCTGCATGTCCTTTACAGCATCTTCTTTGACTGGGAAATTTACTCTGAGGCAAGGTAATATAGCAGACACCAACCATGGAGGAATGTCACTTGATAGCTCTGTCAAAGACCCATGCCTGTCTTGCTCTCTTATACAGCTCAGGGCCACCCTGCCTAGGGAATGGTAGTGGCTAAAGAAGTCAGCTCAGGAACTTTGGAAAATTCCACCAGACCCCTCCCCTCCCAGAAAAGAAAAGTTGGAGCTCTTAGGTAGGCACCTCTCCCCTCCAGAAGGGAGAGGCTAATTAATTACATTCTTCAGACCACAGGTGGGGGACCAATCATCCAGCCACCTGAGAGTAAGGGAGGTGCCCAGAGCATGTAGACACATTCAGCAGGGCAGACCAACCTTTGGCCACCTACAGACAAGTTGAGTCCTGGCCACTTTTAAACCAATCAGTTTAAAAGTCACACCGTTCTGCCAGTCACATTGTGCCTAGTGGCTGTTGCTCTGAAAACTGTATAAAGACTCGACAAATGGACTACCGGGGGTTGTGACCTCTCCTTCGGGTACCGGACGACCCCAACACATTGGAATAATAAATTCCCCTTGCTGTTGCATTGATCCCCGACTCCGTGGTGTTCACTTGGGTGAGGGGGTGTCTCCGTGAAGCTAAGGCTCCCAAGAATCTTACATGGCTACATTGGAATGGACCTTCCAACATCAACTAATGATGCGGATATGCTCCTCCTGAGCTCGCAGACAGACCAATATGATCCGGGCAATCCTTCAATTAAGATTGCCTTCTCACAGTTAGGCAGACTGATGCTCTTCTGGAAAACATGGGTTCAATTCTGAGCACAACCATCTGTAATTCCCAGGAGATCCAACACCCCTCTTCTGGCCTCCACAAGTACTAGATATGCATACGGTACACAGACACATCTAGGCAGAGTATCCTTGCACATAAATCTAATACTATTTAAAGGTAATAGATTTCCTTCTCAAGTGACTCTAGACTATTTCAAACTGGTACTTAAATCTGACTAGGGAAGGATACTATGTCTGGCAAATGTAGTAACTTCAGAATCTGAGAAAAAAAAGGTAAGAGGAGAAAGCAAGTTCTGTGTGTCTTACTTGGCCAAACCCAAGAGATTTTCTTGTCTTATCTTTTTTTCTTTTTTCTTTTTCTTTTTTTTTTTTTGCCTTTGTACTATTTATTTTTTTGATATTTTATGTATTTACATTTCAAATGTTATCCCCTTTTCCAGTTTCTCCTCTGGAACTCCCTATCCCACCCCCTCCCCTGCTTCTATGAGGGTGATCCCCCACCACCCACCCACTCTCACCTCCCTGCCCTGGCATTCCCCTACACTGGGGCACTGAGCTTTCACAGGACCAAGTGCCTCTGCCTTCCCAGGACCAAGGGCCTCTCCTCCCATTGATGCCCAACAAGGCCATCCTCTGCTACATATGAAGCTGGAGCCATGGGTCCCTCCATGTGTACTCTTTGGTTGGTGGCTTAGTCCCTGGGAGCTCTGGGAGGTCTGGTTGGCTGATATTGTTGTTCTTCCTATGGTGTTGCAAACCCCTTCAGCTCCTTCAGTCCTTTCTCTAACTCCTCCACTGGGGACCCCATGTTCAGTCCAATGGTTGGCTGTGAGCATCTGCTTCTGTATTTGTCAGGCTCTGGCAGAACCTCTTAGGAGACAGCTTTATCAGGCTCCTGTCCGCAAGCACTTCTTGGCATCCACAATAGTGTCTGGGTTTGGTGACTGTATATGGGATGGATCCCCGGTGGGGCAGTCTCTGGATGGCCTTTCCTTCAGTCTCTGCTTCACACTTTGTCTCCATATTTCCTCTCGTAAGTATTTTGTTCCTCCTTCTAAGGAGGAATGAAGCATCCACACCTTTTCTTACTAAGTGTAATACATTTTGAACACATGGCAAAGAGTAGACAGAGATACTGGATAAAAGGAAAAACAGTGGTCTGGGTGAAAGGTTAGGCTGATGTAGACTAAAGCAGAGTTGAGAAATCATAGTTCTTGGCCCATTATGCTCCAAGAGCAAAAATTATCTCACTTTGAAGCATTGTTGCAATACAAGAAATGTCTCAAGCCAATTTACATACTAAACCATTTCCCCAGTGAGATGATTTTAGAGGTGACATCTTTGGTAGGTAATTTGGTCATGAGGGTAGAATCTTTATTCCTGGAATTATGACCTTTCCAAAAGACTCTGGAGAGCATCCTTTTCCATGAGAAGGTACAGGACAATCACCAGCCTGCAGCCAGGGAGAGTATACTTACCAGAGCCCAGCAGGCTGCACCTTGGTCTTAGGTTTCCAGTCTCTAGAACTGTGAGGAGAAATTCCTGTTGTTTGTAAACCAGCCCCTAGTGTATGATGTTTTGTTATAGGAACGAAAATTGACTAAGACGGTCATGAAACCAGCAGGAGCATTGTATATGGTCTCAACATCCTTAAATATTTACAAGCTGGCTCTTTATAGAAAAGAGAAATGAGCCAATCCTAAACTAAAATAAAGGCAATGGCATTGGAAGAGTATGGAATCAGGTTTTGGGGGGATAAAGTCAATCAGAATTTTTATCTACATATTTGGACAATGAGGGGAGCAGTCAAGTATTTGGCCCGCGTTTCCAACTTGGGCTATTGGGTGGAGGTTCCACTTAGGCAAAAGATGGTCAAAGGAGAAGCCGTCTGGAGGAGCCCACTGATTACTCACACCACATCACATCCTTTACTTTTTCTCTTTTTAGCAAAATTCAACCCAGCAATGCAGACTGCATAGGTGAGTGGACAGCAATCCCCTGGGGTGCTTTACAGGAAGTTGCGGGAAGAAGCAACAAGTGGGCAGAACAAGAAAATACAAAAGTGCAGGATGAGAGTCACAGGAGAGAACAACATGCCACACAAGTTCTGAAAAGGAGAGAGACCAGCAGATTGAGCGACTGAGCTAGCAAGCATGTGTTTAGAGAGAAGCAGAAAGGATCTTGAAGAATGTGTTATTTGAAGCAGGCCTTGAGGAATGACTGGGTTGTTAATCCAGATTCCTGAGGTGCCATTTTCAGACACCCCCAGGAAACCAAGCAAACATTACTGAACACTAATTCCAGAGTGAGATATTATCCAGTTCATAACTGATCATTGTCTGTGTGAAATTCCATTCTCTCTTCCCCACTGGGTCTGCATCTTCCGCAATGCTGGGTCTTACTTCACTGGCATCCTTTCTAGATGTTCAGCTGCTGCCTCAGAAACCTTGCTGTTTTCTCTCCTGTGCGCTTTCTTCTATGTCAGCAAAGGAGGGACTAAGTATCTCAGTTTCTCTGATTCAAGATGGAGAACTCTAGGGTTTGGAAACAGAACTCTTTGAAAGGCCCTGTGAGGAGGGGGCGGAGGGACTGACTCACCTGCTAAGATGTCTTTCCAGTTGTAAGGAGACAGAGTGGGCAGCATAGAGTCCCAGGAAGAGAAGGGAGGAGGAGGAGGAGGGGGAGGAGGAGGAGGAGGGGGGGTAAGAGGAAGAGAAGAGGGAGGAAGAGGAGGGGGGAGAAGGAAGAAGAGAGAGAGGAAGAGGAGGGGGGGAGGAGGAGGAAGCAGGTAGGTCTAAAATAAATAGGAAGTGACTGACAGCATACTTCAGGATACCCTGTAAGCTTGTCTAAACAGAGCCAGTTTGAGGTACTACAGTATGGAATTGCTTTCTTTGGATACAAAAAAGAAGTAGCATTGATCGTGGGAATTGTCAATATACAGTCTCGTGCAGTCCTTACATCATGAGGAAGCTAGGATAGAGAAAGAATCTTGAGCCCATTTTCCAGATTAGAAAACTGAGACCAAGAAAAGGAGATCAAGAAAGGGCCTATCAAAAACCTGTCAGTGGTTGATACTGGGGTTCCAGGAAATCACAGCTCCTCTCTGAAATATGACCTGTGCAGCCTGGTTAGAGACATTTTGAGACCTCAGGGCCTTGCTATCAACAGTGGCCACTCAATGAAAGGCCAACATCATCTTTACTTGATAGAAAAATCAAGAAGAAAAACGGGCCAGGCTTTTAGAAATTATGCCACTGGAGCATCACTGACAGGGACTGTGGGTGGTTTAATCTGCTTGGAGGTACCAAACAGCATCTAACAGCAGGTTGTTATGGCAACACCACTCTTATCTTCGTGGCTTCAAACAAAAATATCTCAAGGGCAGAGTAATTAGGTAAGTAGAGCAGAGAGTCTATGCTTCATGCAGTCATTTTCCAGTGATTTCCATTTTATTGTGCCCAGTGCTCATAGGCTTGCTAATAAGACAGTTCTAGCTGGTGTGCGTGTGTGTGTGTGTGTGTGTGTGTGTGTGTGTGTGTGTGTGTGTGTGTGTGTGTGTGATGTGGGTCCCACAGGGGAAGAGTCTTTGATTAGCACTTGGCCTCCAAACTCGTTTACAAGCTTGGACCATATGGCAGGCTTCCACTCAACGCATATGCACCAAAATAAGAATATGGGGGACTGCAAGATACGCACAACCTCCAACTGTGTCTGTCAGGGACTATGAGTGTGTGCAGTGAGAACAGTGTTTGCTGTACCTTGCTTTTTTTCTTTTTAAATTAAATTGAAACACATCCCAGTGTTATTTGTTCCAGCTCTGACTCACATTGTCATTTCCCAAGGCTCCCAAGAGGTCTTCTGCTTCTGTTTCTAATGCCTGGCATCCCTCTCCATTCAGTCGGGCTCCACCATAACTCTCCCTGTTGGCTCTGCCCGGAAGTACAGAACTTTCCTGCTCAGTGGCTTATTGATGCTGGGAGGATGTTGCTGGGGAGAGCGTCTCCGGGTTTCAAACTTCCTATACTTTAGATTGTGCCCCTCCCCAAGACATGAAGGAAAAGGAGAAATGAGCTGATGCTCTTTGAACACTCACTTTGGGCCAGGGTTTAGTCAGGTGCTTGGAACTATCCAGTCTCATAACACACATGAGAAACTGAGACTCATTCACATTAAAACCAAATTCCAGAACCCCATGGCTACTAAAGAACAGAGTCAGAGTATGTACTCAGGGCTGGATAAGCTCAAAGTCTTCAATCTTTATGACCCCACACTGTCCTACTGAAGAAGGCTTGCGTATTTTGACATGAGAGAGCCAATACCTCATCCCCTCAGTCCTGATTTGGTCTGTTGTCTGTCTTTAGGACCATTACTCTTAAGTCAGTTACTCATAACTAAGGTGTTTTGTAAACCCCCTTCTCAGGGGAGCACACTGAGCAATGTCTGGGGTCATTTTTCATTGTCACAACTAGGACTCTATAACTGATCTTTAGTCAATCAAGGCCAAGGTTCAACTAATCATCCTAATGTCTAGATAATAGTCTCCACAAGAAAGAACTCTCCTGTCCAAAACATTAGTTGTTTTTAAGTTGAAGGTGATCCTAAAAATTGTCCTCACAAGAAAGAACTCTCCTATCCAGAGTGTCTATGGTGTTTATCATAAAGACAAAGCCTGTGGCTTCTCAAGAGGTAGATAATATCATATGTGAAATTTAGTTTGCTGATATCTCTCTAGTCATCAACCAGGTAGGACAGGACTAGAGCTCAAGCCGGTTGCCTGGAGGGATCTGAACATTTTTCTTCATTTGAGTGGGGAGACAGGTAGGAATTGTTACCCTGTGACATGGCAGTATACACAGGGTGAGTTTGTAGGGAACCAGGCAAATTTGCCTACTCAAAAGTTTTGACCCTTGAGCTGAGTCATAAAGAGTACATAGCACTCTCCAGATGGACGTGGGATGAGACAGACATTCCAAAAAGTGTGAACAGCGTATTATGCATCTTGAAGATGGTGCAGAGCATGAGGGGACTATGAGTAGTTCTGAGGGCCTGACACGACATGGTGTGGCCATAAGAAGCTGAGCTGGTAAACGGAAGCCAGCTCTCGGAAGGCCCTTGTGACACTTCTGTATTGTCTTCTAGATGACAGAGAGCCTGAAGCACTGGTGTCCACTTTCCTTGAATAGAGGCATGACTATCCTGCCCTGAAGACCAGTTGAATTCCTTGTCTGTCCTACTTTGCTTCTCGATTGCTGTGATAAAATACTGACTCAAAACAACTTGAGGAAGAAGTGTTTGTCCATGGGTTTTAGTTTCTTCATCAATGGAAGCAAAGGCAGGAACCAGAAGCAGGAATAGAGGCAGGCACTATGGAGAAGTGGTTCTGACTGGCTTGCTCCCTATGGCTTACTCAGCCTGCTTTCTTGTGCAGCCCAAGACTACCTTCCCGGGAGTGGCACTGACCACAATGGGCTGGGCCCTTCCACGTCAATCACTGATCAAGGAAATGTCCCAACAGACACACCCACAGCCCAATCCAATGGAGGAAGTTCCTCTGTTCCCCTTTGCTAAGTGACTCTAGTTGTATAAAATTGACAAAAGCCAGCACACCTTTCCGTAACATATTGTAAGGACAAGCTGAAATGCTCACTTTCTAGAACTCCATTTTAATATGTTTCACGTTGTTATAACAGATGTTCAAGGTTTGGCTGACAGTTCTAAGGTGTCCACAGCCTGGCAACTGGCCTGCGCTGTTCTCTGGAAGGCCTCTGGAAAATGGATGGAGTCACAATGGTGGGAACATTTAGATAAGAGATTACTCGGAAAGACAGGGAGCATGCCACTGCAAATAGATCAGACTTTCTTTTTTTTTTTTTTTTTTTAAGTGAAAATCCACTCTTGTTTAGGTCACTCACTCTTGTAAAATCCAACCCACTCTAGGAAAGAATGAACCTTTTCTGAGAACACCATCCTCAGTACCCTAACCCTTCCCCTGGACTACCCTTCTTAATGGTACTGTGATCGCAGCATGGCTACTTTGGGAATAAAACTTTCAGTATATGGAGCTATAGGAATAAGCCCAAACTATCCTCTAAGAATAGCATGTGGCTACAAGATGGAGCCTGTGTGGCTTACAGCCACATGCATTGAGTTATTCATAGTTATAGACATTAGAAGTCAGAAATCAATATGCCAGCTGGTCCATGCTCCTTGGGAAGCCTCTTTGGGTATCTCACTTCCTCAGTCTCTGCCATTCTTTGGTTTAAGTTAAGATCACTCCAATCTCTGTCTGTCACACGGCTTTCTCTCTCTAGATCTCTGTGTCCACATTTCTCTCTTCTTATGTGGGTACCAGACATATTACTGCAGAAGACTTCCTTATCCAGTATGATATCATCTTGATTTATACCTTTAAAGACCTTATTTCCAAATAAGGTCATGTTCAAGTACTAGTAGTTAGGGCTTCAAAAATCTTTCTTTCTTTCCTTCCTTCCTTCTTTTCTTCCTTCCTTCCTTCCTTCCTTCTTTCTTTCTTTCTTTCTTTCTTTCTTTCTTTCTTTCTTTCTTTCTTTCTTTCTTCCTTCCTCTGTTTTGGAAGGGTCACACTATGTAGTTACAGTTGGCATGATTCTTGCTATTTAGTCCCAGGCTGGCCTCAAACTTGTAGCAACCCTCCTGAATATTGGCATCGCAGGCATAGGCCACCACACACAGCTTCCCACATATCTGTTCAGCTGTTCTTGTTTAAGAAGTTATTTTATTTTACTTGTATGTATATATGTCTGATTCCATGAGATTATGGGCACCACATATGTACAGGTGCCCAGTGAGGCCAGAAAAGGATGCTGGTTCCTCTGGAACTGGGGTTCCAGGTGACAGTGAACCACCCAATGTAGCAAGAGCACTCTTAACTACAGAAGCATCGCTCCAGGCCCTCAGCATATCCTTTGAAGATGTTACTTTGGACATTTTATCAGCACATATCCATTATAGTAGATTTACATGTAATAAATTATGATATTCACCCTCATTACCATCCCTTGCTCTTCCCCACTCTTGCTGACCCTCTTCCCTCACCAACTGTCCTTCTTCTTCTATCTTATCTTTTGTGAGGAGCGACCCAATGCGCTCCATTAGGGTTTCTTCCAAGGGCGTGGCTGAGGAGTTATTTATAGAAGTTCAAGCAACTTACCAGTGGCCACACCACGGAAGCAACTATTCTACTTCCTACAACCACTGACTGCCTATAGATCCTCAGGGAGGACTGGAGCCTTTTGAACTCCTCTGCTGCCCATGATGATACAGCAGCAGGCTCAGTCTTATACAGGTCTCCTGTGGGTACTTACAACGTCATTGTGTTCATGAGTGAAAGGGTCACAAGAGATCTTTTTCTGGATGTAAAATTCAACCTACAACGAGCTAGTCAAAAATTCCTCCTTAGACATGTCAAGTTTCTCTAAACTGGGACTACCATCTGCTTTCTGGGACCATTACTTTGAGGTCACTCTGCCTTCATGGTCATGTTAGCATTAGTGCGAATGAAATGTCTCTCAAGTCGGATAAATAACTTGTGTAAGGTTTGTGGAGAGTAAAGAATGGTTGTAACAGCTAGTTAAGACATGTCACAGAGCTGAGTCTGATGGAGTAAAATGGTCCTGGCTTGCTAGCCAGCCACATGAAATGTGCTCAAAGTATTCCCCCCCCCCCCCCGGAAGAAGTGGACTACTGGGGGAAATTAGAATCTTAAGTTTATTATCCTGACAGTCTGAAACATTATTACATTGCCACTTGAAAGTGCCTTTGGCATATCCTTGTTTTATTCTGGTCTCCAGAGCTGTCACTTAAGCATAATGTTGTTTTGGGAAGCATCTTGTGAGGTGGTTTTATGCCCCTACTTAAGCAACATCAGAGAGCCCAAGGGGTTAACTAAGGATATGGCAAAAACTGGAAGAATTCTGGCTTAAGATCCTGGGGAAACTTCTTATGGCCCCTAGGAATTTGCTGAATGATCTTGAATAAGTCAACTTCTTCGCCCAAACTTGTTTCCCTGTAGAAGTTACAAGGTCTTAACAAGATTAATACCTAAGACCATGATTCAGATAGATCCGTTCACGTTCAGCTTTTCCTGTTCTTATCCAGAACTGGGCCTCATTCAGGACATCTGTGCTGCAGCCCTCATTATGGCCTGAATGTTCTCACTTCAGTCATTGCCTGTGATGACCTGCAAACTCTTCTTCCATCACTCACTTTCTTAAGGGGAAGTTGACATCTTAGTTTATATGATCAATTTGGACCATCAGGCAGAGCCTCCTGCATATCCCCAAGATGTCCTACACCCCCCCAACATTCTCAGATTTGGATGTCTTCTGTAAGAAAGGGGATGAGATTTTAAAGCAAAGTAATACCAAATTCCTAATGCACTCAGATCACTGGTATGCACCACAGGACTCGGGGCTGTGCTTTCTTACATTGTATATAGCTAAGACCACACCATGAAACCTGTTTGCCACATAAAATAAAAAGTTTATACATAGAAATTGTGCACAATTAAGAATACCTTTTGACTTTACCTTCGGTCTTCTTTCCCATGTATCTTAGATATTCAGACATACCTTTTTTGCCTGTAGTCCATGAAAACCAAAAAGTACTGGCTAAAATTTCTGTATTTAAAACAATTGCCAAGTACTTACACTGTGCTGTGTCCATGTTTCTGTTTCTAAACACACCAGCCACAGCTTAGGAGCCATTGAAGTCAGTCTGAAACATTTCTCATAATCTCACCTTCTCTTGGTTACTAGCCAATAAAACACAGACAAGTTATGCAAATTAAGGAAGTACTGTCTGGAGCAAAGAACCCAGAAAATCAACAAGGCACTTCATGGGTATGTGTATCCGGTGGGGACCAAGTCAGTTGACTGTACAAATGAAGGTGAGTTGTTTGCCTTAGATGTGTGAGTCTTGCAGTATTCTGAAAAATAGGCATCTTCAAATGTCGATCATAAATGGAAAAATGTTTCAGATAGAAAGCATTCCTTAGAAAGCCAGAGGCATTGAACTACATGTGAATCCAGGGACAGCAAGTGGTTTGGATCATGAGATAAACTTGCGATAGAATAGCAGGCTGGTGTCCACAGGCGTCAATTGTCAGAGTCACACCAAGAACTGCAGACATTTCCCAGCAGCTTTGAGTTTGGGAAGGATGCCTTTGACAGTTCTTGAATCAGAGGATACAGGTGAAGGCCAGAAAATGGACACCAACCCAAGATATGTAGCAGAGGATGGCCTTGTCAGGCATCAATGGGAAGAGAGGTCCTCGGTCCTATGAAGGCCCGATAGATGCCCCAGTGTAGGGGAATTTGAGGGTAGGGAGGCGGGAGTGGGTAGGTGAGTGAAGGAACACCCTCATAGAAGCAGGAGGAGGGGTGTGATAGGGGTTTCTGGAAGTGGTGGAAACCGGAAAATGGGATTGCATTTGAAATGTAAATAACAATTATCCAATAAAAATATTTTCTGTAAAAAAATAAAAAATAAAAAATAAAGGCACTGAGTTCCTTGGGAAGAAAAAACAAACAAACAAACAAACAAAAAACGAACATTTAGATCAATAATGTCTGCATCATATCCTCAAATGAATACATATCCCCCAAATAAGCCTGTGTGTTTATCATTAAATAGCTTTCAACCAGAGTGCCAAGACTACAGGATGGAAAAGGAGTAACACCTCTAATATATGATGCCAGGAAAATTATATTCAAATGCAAAAGAATGAACTTAGACCTTTATCTTATCTCAAATCCAAATGGATTCCAGATTTAAGACTGAAATTATATGACCCCTGTATCAAAATGTATGTGAAACTTTCTTGACATTGATTATAGTAATGGTTTATTGGATCTGACCTGAGAAGTACAAAGCAAAAAAAATTCAACCAGGATAATGTCAGACTAACAGCTTCTGCATAGCCAATGAAACAATCAATAAAATGAAAAGACAATGTATATAATGGGAGAAATAGTTCCAAAAATATAAATGACTAATATCTAAAATGTAAAAAAAAAAAAAAGTCATCAAATTCAATAACAAAACCACAATAATGTGATTAAGAATGAACAATGAACATTATCGGTATTTCTCTATGAAGGACATACCACAGTCAATCGGTGTTTAAATAGGTCAGCTCCAATCATCAGGAAAAGGAAAGCTGGCTCTCTTTTGCTGATCATCTTACACACTAAAGACGTGCAGCTGTTTGTTTGTCGATCACGGCTCAGTAAAGTGAACTTGCAAAGAGCTGAACAAAGAGACCTGTCAATGTTTAGAAGAGCTGCATGAATCAGAACTATGGTGTTTTCTGGGAGACTGATTCGTGCTGTGATAAACCTGAACAGTTCTTTTCTATGGCTTCAGACTTTTCAATACAGGAGAATCTTTAAGAAATTACTACTTGTCAAATTTTGATATAGATGAAAAGAAACATATCAAACATATCAACAGGTATATGAAAAGGCTCACAAAGCAGTCCCCTTTCCCCCCAACTACGTATCTATGCTAGGCTACCTCTGTCAGTCAAGACTACTTAGAGGGGTAGGTTAAACACTGAAGAACATAGCTCCAACTGTCTTATTCCAAATCAGGCAATAGTCTGCAAAACTGCAAAGCACTCTTCATCCTAACTTTTTATGAAGAAAAACCAGGCTCTTTCATAAGAGTATGCTATTTATATTAACACTAATATAAGAGATTCGTTGGTGTTATTTTAGAGAAATTGGTAAGTAAATACATTTAAAATTTGGCTTCACCTTCTAATGTCAAAATATCAGTAGATACTGCCAACATCCTTTTTAAAAAGTATTAAAAGTTTTCAACAATATTAGGACCTTAAAGGCAACCTGACACTAAAATCTTTGAAATAACCAAGGTCAAGGCATTCAAAATTGTAAGTGAATTACCTTCCTGTTCTGAAAAAGTTGAGCTTAGAGTTTTTCTGCTCAGAAAACTTCACTGGAGTATAAAGAGGGACAAGTCTTTCTCCTATCCTGACACCAAGCTTTCTCATTCCTTATGCACAAGGGGACTCTAGGACATGCAGGTGAATGAATACCCAGGCCGTACAGACAAGCATATCTACGTGCTGCAAGCAGCTACCTAGCAGCAGCCAGTATCTGCGGCTACCTAGCAGCCTCTCTCTGAACTTCCTTTTACGCACATTACAGCGACGATCCATTTCAGAAGACAAGCATTTTGAAGAGAACCGCAGGGCCCTGGAGGCAGACTGTCGGCCCTTGGGCCAAGAAATCTAGGGTTCTAAGTACCCTTGGTTTGATAAGGAGGGGACCAGATTCCAGCTTAAGCACTTCTGCCTTCCCTGTAGAATCCACATTCCCAGGCAAGGGATGGAGGTAAAGGACACAGTGGAGGCCTTGAAGGCAGCAAGGTCTCTTACCTCTCTCATTTTATGACCAAATCATGTATTATCAACTTCTATTTGTCACATTCTACCTGCCTGTCTTTCTCTCTATAAATGATTAGAGGAGATCTCATCATATACCAACTATTTGAGTCTGTTTTGATTCTAACCCAAAGGAAGGTAGCAACAATTGTTTCCTGGGAAATCAGACCTAATTTGAGAAGCACAAAGCATTCCATGAGAGCGATGAAGAATGTTCCCTCCACCAGCAAACCAAAATGGAGACATGTCAAAATAACTCCTTCCAGCCCTTCCCTGTACTGATCCTAAGTTTGAAACATCATCAAGTAAGAGATTTGCTTCCAATGTGCCTTCGCTGTCAGTCCTCCCTGTCTGTCATATTTTGGTAAGAGGAAGTAAAGAGATACAGAAGTGCCAGCTAATGGCTAATGAAATGGTACCAACCTCATTCATTTGGTCACCTATTTTATTCTGAAGTTTGTCACAGCTGCCCTGAACTGATGAATAAATTCAGATGTAACTAAAAGCAGTGGAATGCAATGGTTCATTTTTCACATTTCTCTCTCTCTCCTCCCATGGACTCTTCACTCGGCTCAGTCACTTAAAGCGAAGGCAAACTCCCCTCTTTCCTATCCCAGCTTGTTTGGTTTTCATTAGCAGCGCACACGCGTTTCTTTCTGTTATTTCTTGCATGACTTTCTCATCACTGAGTTATCAACTTATTTAGGACAATGGTTTTATGCTTTGGCTCCTCGGTGAGTTGGTGTGTAATGGCTTTCTAATGACTGCAGCAGTGACAGATGGATAGGAACGGCAGTGACAGAGACATCATTGTATATGAAATGGCCTCAAATCACTGTACGTGGGAATGGCCCTACCTTGCCTGTTTGGCAGATACCTATTCATCTTTAAGGACTCAGCTCAAGCCCCTTGTCTTCCTCTCAAGCCATTCTGTATGTCTCATACTCAGTGGTCCTGGATGAGCTACGATACAATGATGTTTCTTCATAAGTCTTTTGGAAAAAATACTTGAGTTTGTATAATTAGAATTTACAGCTAGATCGTGTGTGTGTGTGTGTGTGTGTGTGTGTGTGTGTTATGGTACATATGAAGGAAGTGCATGCAAATGAGCCCATGCACACCCATACAGAGGCCACAGGAAGATGGAAGGTGTCAATTGTCTCCTTAGGGTTACAGGTATGTGCCCCTATGTCTGTTTCTTTTGTGGTTCTCAGTGATCAAACTCACATTCTCATGCTCTCTGGCCCTACACTCTTCCTGCTGAGCTCATGAGCCCAGAACTTTCTTCTTTTTTATATTATTATTGAGCTGTTCTGTCCACTATGAGAATGCAAAGCTTTCTTGGTGCGTGCAATTCCTTGATAATAACACATCCTAAAATGAAGACGTCTAAACGTCCATCATTTAAAATATATGAGCAATGGAGAAGGCAGTGCCCCAGTTAGAAACAAGTCACAGCATCCGGGGAAGAGAGATGAGTCATGGTGTTCATTCCTTCTCTGCCCTGGAGTGACACTGAGGTGGAGCCAGCCCGTCTGCGTCTCCGTACAAGGTGGGAAGAATCACATTTCCTGAGAACCATAATAGCCGTCACTGCAAATCCACTGTGCTCACGCACTGTTCCAGGAACATTAAATGCATTACCTCTAGCCCTAATCACGATCTAGCCTCATAAATAATATTTCCTCTGTAAAGACACAACAATGACAAAGCAGTGGTTAGGCTACAAACTCAACTATAAACTGCAGTAGGCATTAGTGTGCACATGAATATCTATATCTATATCCATATCCATATCTATATCTATATCTACATCTATATCTACATCTACATCTACATCCACATCCACATCCACATCCACATCCACATCCACATCCACATCCACATCCACATCCACATCCACATCCATATCCATATCTATCTATCTATCTATCTATCTCCGAATGTCTGAGCAAGGGCACCCAGGGAATCAGCCGAGCACAAAGTCTTGGCCTTTACATTTTTGATGGTGCCTTCTGAATTGCCCGGCATAAAGGGTTGTATAAAGTCAATAGTGCTCCATGATGGATAAGTTTGATTTTTTTCCCCCAGACCCTGTTAATATTGTGTATTATGTCTATATTATGTACTTCAATGTGCCTAACTAGGCAGGAAAAACGATACCTAGAAGGAGAGTTTAATTTGCATTTCCTACATATGAGGTTTAATTACTCCTTAATGTACATGGAATATTTAGAATAATTCTTCTCTAGACCTCATGTTACAACCTTTTCTTTTGAGTTGTTTGTCAGAATAAACTGACTTTGTCAAGTATTTGAACACTTATTTTTGTTACAGCTGAAAACAGTCCAGGTTTCCATCAATAGGTTACAGGTGCAGAGCTTGTGGTCTATCTATACAATGAGATATCATGATGATAATTCTTGGTGTTGGCAAGAGGAGACAAATTGCACAGTTTTGAAAAGATGCCTAAGATACAGCAAATGAATCAGAAAATGGCAAGATAAAGCATGTTGCTGCACACTTTCATTTAAGCAAACTCATGGAGTGTAATCAGACAATGCTTCTGATACAAACAAGTAGGGAAAAGAGTAAGTTTCATTTCTCAACAATGACCATGTATACGATGATGATGATGATGATGACGACGATGATGATGATAAACTTTATGTGATTGCATTGTTAAGGTAATTTACTTGTAAGGAGACACAGTGATGGGCTAGTCAGACTCCCTTTTCTACATCATGTAACCCCTGGGCAGAAACAATGCATTTCTCAGCATATTAGATTTCCAAGGGCAGGCACTGACGCTTTCTATCAAGGGGAAAACTGTGTCAGAGCCTCGGATGGTGAAGTAGGAAGCTGAGCCGAGGAAATACCTGAGATCCACCTCCACAGAAAGCAAAGCGAGGGAGTCACTTCCGCTTACTAACAATGATTATACCAGCTTTCATCATCTGACAACACCGGGGCTTTCACCACCTTTTCAAAGCTAAGATCAAGGTAACTCCAGCACAGGAAGAGCAGAGCCACAGCAGAGGACAAAATCCCCAGAACAGAGACACTGCTGCAAACAAAGGGAAGCCTTTAGTGGGCAGATGATTCAGCAGTAAACCACCCAGGGGACTGTCCCACCCACCAGAGGCTCCTGGCTCCGTAGGGAACAAGAGAGCCCAGAGAACTACCCCAGCTCCTCAAGTGGCAGGACTTGTGCTATGCCGACCCTGCTCTTGAAGAATCCCTATTGAGTGATGCACTTCTCTAGAAATTTAAGGTCTTGTATTTGTTTAAAAATCGGCACGCATTTTTGTTCTATTGCCTAATTCATCCGTGTTGCTCATATCTAAACAATCGTTTTTATTCCCTATATTTCCAGTAATATCTGCTATGTCATTGGAAATGAACAGTATGTTTGTCCTAAAATATTTTCAGTAGCTCCTGGAAAGGGAGGTATTCTTATCCGTGTTATTTAGTCTCTTCATGGAAACTTCCTTAGCTGGAAAAGAAAATTCATAATCCCTTCACTTTGGAGTCTTGGGACAACTAAATGGGGCAGGGAGGTTTGAGATGTATCCTGGTCCATGTGACATAGTAGATGTTAATTTAAATGCTAAATTCCCTCCTTCAAAACATTTAAAATATGGGCCAAAATACTTCCAATATTTAGTGAATTACTTTTCTGCTATATGCCAAAGGAAGCAAAACGGGGTTTTTCCAGAACTTTGAAGCATCAATGTTCAGGGCTTACGGAAACAAGTCTCTTGAAATCGCTTCTTTGTTTCTGCTCTACCATCTTTACTACCTTGTTTCCGGTCCAAGCTTGCAGAGTGATCCAGCATGGTTACTTTATGGTTACTTTCCTGGCAGCTGCCGTATTTAAAGTTCAGGAAGAAGGAAACCATGGAGGGAAAGTGCTAAAGGCAAGATCTGAAGATCTCTGTCTAAAGATGGTTCTGGAGGCTTCCTCAGTAGTCTATCTCCCCTCAAAGACGATTGTGCAGTCTAAAGTTTTAGTTGAAAAATGACATTAACATAAATATGAGCTGCCGTTATAAGAGCACAGAGAAGTAATCTTGAGTGTACAACATAGTAATTCTGCTCCAGATATCAACTCTACTATATTAATATCCAGTCTTGGTGAGTACACTTCTGGGCTCATGATGTAGGTAGTATCTCGCCCATGGTTAATCTTGATTATCAAGATGATACTTTATAAATAAAGTATCATGGGTTTAAGAAGGTTTCTCTAGTAAGTGTCAGAGCTAAAGTATCAACAGAGAAGGCCAGCAGTAGAGCAGGCTCTTTAGCGAGCTGCCTCCTGTTTCCGAAAATAGAAACTTTTATGCATCATTTGAGTAAATTTTTAAATGGAATAATAAAGTTGACATTGGAGAAAATGGAGTGGTCGATTGTCTGATGGAATTGGGGATCCCAGTAAATCTAGAGGCTGGAGACACCAGTTTGAACTGAATTATCACTGACTTTTTGGTTCATCAAAATATGAGTTTCAAGCTTTTATTTCATTGCTATTTTTCTCTGCAGAGATAAACTTCTTCTGGCTGGAAGGCACAATATATATAATATAATATAATATAATTAATATAATAGTATCCATTCTTTTTTTTTTTTTCACTGAAGAATTTCTGGGCTGCCTACTTTGGGACAAAACTTGATTCTATTTAAAAAACTATAGAACCAAAAGATAGTAAATGTATCCTTACCCTCAAAGATGAAATTTGGGGCCATGCTTTCTAAGAAATTCACCTGCAAGGCAAAGCAAGAAATACGCTTTGTATTACACATCACACTCCATGAACACACGACACATTCAAACTCCCATAAATCAATGGTATTCTTGCCACATACAATGCACTAGTATTTCCATCTATCCTACCATTTATCAACTGCCTTTGAATGTTGAATGCCACAAATAAAATTATTTTAAGACATTAGTAAGTTCGAGTGCATAGCATTCATCTGTAAAAAGGAAAAGGTAATTACATAGCTAAAACCATGGCAATGTGGGATATGTTATAAAGTCACGCAAACAATGAGCTCGTTGGCCTTGAAGAAATAACTCATTCTTTCTGAGAGATGTTGGCTTAGGCTACACTTGTGTGAACTCTGACTTGGTTGTTGAGAGATGTGAAAGAAACTCTCAGGTGTGAAAACTGACGAGCATTCTGAACAATGGAAAGGGGTGTGTGTGTGTGTGTGTGTGTGTGTGTGTGTGTGTGTGTGTGTGTGTATGTGTTGGCAGATAAGGGTGAGAGGGAATCCTCAGAAAGCCAAGCAAGACCTGCTTATCCCAGGGATGGGAGGGAAGAATCCAGTACTCATTGGGTGGAGGACTGCCGTACCATGAAACAGCTTCAGATAAACTAAGGACCCTTCCAAGTCTGGGAAAAGCTGGGTCACAGTGGTGAGTTTCCACATCTGCCAACAGTGGGCACAGGGTGCTGAATGGACGATGCCTGAGGTTAATCTTGATTACCAACAGAGTGGATTGTAACATCCCGGGAGGTTCGTGAAGCACAAGTCTAGGTGTGTCTGTTAGGGGGGTTCCAGAGATGACTAGTGTGTAGAAATCAATGCAAGGGCCGAAGTCTACTTAGAATGTGGGCAGCACCATTCCACAGCCCTGAGGTCTGGATGGAACTTTAAAGCAGAAGAGGAGAGCGGCCAGTGATTGGGTCTTAGCATCTCCTGAGCAGCTGAGTCTCTTTCTGCTACCTTTGTCTGCCGGCATTAGAGTGCACTTTCTTTAATCTTTCAATATGGACTTATTCCATCAACTCTCCAGGGAGGTTGTAAATATTCGTGATAGGTCATTGAGTCTTTTCATTCCATCCTTTTAGACAGAATGCCTATTGTTTTCTGTGACTCTATGCCATGCTGCTAGTCATTGTAGGAGTATACAACCTTTGCTCATGAAAGCCATTCTCATAAACACCAATTAATATGTATTTTAGACACACGTATATAATTATGTTAGTTCTGTTCTTATACAGACTCATCATTGATATTGGATTTAGTCAATATATTCTGTGCCATAGACACAGCAAAGAGACAGACATGACTCTGACTCTCAGAGAGTCATTTTATAGAGAGTAGACACAAATGAGTCAGTACCATATGAGTAGTTCTGTAACCAATGATGTCTGCACAATGCAGGTGGACAGAGGAAATAATGACACGTCCTAGTTGTAGTGTCAGGGACACATTCAAGTGTGAGATATATGTCAAAAAACAAATAGGAGTTCAGCTTAAGGGTCGGTGGTTGAGAGATGGACAGCTAGTTACACTGCTGATGAGTCTCAGATACTACGCTATGCACCACGCTTGGCTAAACACCTTCACTTGTAGCAGGCTCTCTTAAATGTTTGATGACTCAAAGAGCCAAAGCATCATCCTGGTGGTGCTTCACATTTTGATTTTGGTGCATTAATAAAATACCAAGTATAGTTAAAATTGATCTCAGTCTTAACTGTCTCTCTAGACAAATGCTAACAGGCATCCAACACAGCCTCAGCTGGGGCTGTTATCACCCAGTGGCATGATGTGTGTGCAATGTAGAAAAGCCTTTGGCTTCTTATCAGAGGTTAAGGAATGAGAAGTGAGGCACAAAAAGGAAAGAAAGAAATGCAAGCATTCGGGAATTAGATTAATACAGTGCAAGGTATGGAATGAAATGACTCACTAATTGGTGTGTGTGTGTGTGTGTGTGTGTGTGTGTGTGTGTGTGTGTGTGTGTGGTGTTGTATGTGTTTGTGTGCAGATGAGCTCACCTATGGATGCACAGAGGCGCATGTCTGATGTCTTGTTCTGTCACTCTCCACCTTACTCTTTGAAGAAAAGTTTTTCACTGAGCCTGGAGCTGTGTCAGCAATGCTGGTTGGCTAATGAGCCTCTGGCATCCAGATGTCCCACCTCCCCATATCTGAGCTAATTTATGTGCACCACATGTCTGGCTTTCATGCAGGATTTAAACTCAGGCCCTGACGTCATCCACCAAGCCATCTCACCAGCCTCTTAAATGATGTATTCTTATAATACAATATTTGTGTCCATTGACCGTCACATTAGAGAAAATTTGTTAAAAAATGGGAAACTAGCATTTAAAAGTTGATATGTAGTATGAATGATCCAGTGTTGAACAGAATATATTTATACATAAGCATGTGGGAAATAGTAAAAAATTATAGAAAAATATTAATAGTGGATGCACAATATTTTAACTTTATTCTTTTGTAGCTTTAATATTACATATGATTAATATGCTTTCTGAATTAAGGCACTGGGTGTGTGCACATATATATGTACACATGTGTGTATAGGCTCATCGACATATGTATTCACAGGCGGAGGCCAGAGACTGTCTTTGGGATATCTTTCTCTATCCTCTCTTTTTGTTTTCCTGAGAAAGGGTCTCCCCATGGCACCTCAAGCGTACTGTATTGGCTAGGCCGGATGGCCAGTGAGAGTCAGTAGCCACCTGTCTGGCTAATAGCGCTGGAATTATAGGCATGTGATACCATACCCCTCTTTTACATGGGTGTTGAGAACCCATCCTCAGACGCCATTGCTTGTATAACAGTTTATCATCAAAGATATCTCTCCAGGCTTGGACACTTTGTTTGTTGAGAAAACATGCCTTGCAGGCTGGCATTAATCTCACTATCCTCCTGCCTCTACCTCCTAAGTGCTGGGATTACAGACGTGCACTACTATAATTGGCAAGAAACTTGTTTTATTTATTTATTTTTTTAAGTAATTGGCTAGACACGAACACCTACTAAAATATGGAATTAGGACATAATTACAGTTTTAGCATTCTAAAAACCCATTAGGGTTTGTAATTGTGTTTCACTGTTGTAGAAACTGTTGCCCAGGGATCTGGCAAGATAATAACAATTATATAAAAATGGAGCATTGAAACCTTGTTGTACAAAGTGTAGAATGTGTTATTTTAAAAAGAGTATTGCAGTTAAGTGATTATTTTGTCCTTGTTATTCACGAGTAGCATTTGGAAATCTTTTACGTTGATAGCCAATCATTACAGCAACCATGTTCCATAATAGTGATGATGATAATAATAATAACAACAACAACAACAACAATTTGTTCCCACAGCAAACCCATGAGTTGAATAGCCTGAGTGTCAGATGGGAAACTTGATCTTGTGATAACAAAGGCAGATCTGCAGATAATTGATGAAGTCAGATTATAGGTCCACACTTACTGTTTTGACTCAGCTACATCAGAGGAACTTCAGATCATTTATAAGAAGAGAAGAGCAAATGCCTAGGATTAAGCAGAAGATGTGATGGAGGCAAGGAAATTAACAGAGAAGTCAACCCTTCCTTCTTCCTGTGTGCTCCAGTGCCAGTTGAGCTGAGAAGTCTATGCTATAGAGGCATGTGTAAGACACATGGAGGGTCCCATGGTGCTGGCCACATGTGTGGCAGAGGAGGGCCTTGTTGGCCATCAGGGGGAGGAGAGCCCTTGGGCTTGAGGGTGTTAGAGGCCCCAGTATAGGGGAATGCCAGAGAGGAAAGACGGGAGTATGTGGGTGAGTGGGGGAATACCCTCATAGAG
>CM052711.1:22777048-22853606 GCA_028551405.1 Uromys caudimaculatus | reverse complement strand
CCATTTTCCTGCCTTGATATTTCCCTTTACTGAGGCCTCTAACATCCTCAGGCCCAAGGGCCTTTCGTCTCTCCCTGATGGCCATCGAGGTCGTCCTCTGCCACATATGTGGTCCAAACCATAAGTCCGTCAATGTGTATTCTTTGGTTGGTGGTCCGAACTCCAGGAGGACCGGGGGGGGGGGGGGAGGTCAGGCCCATTGACTCTCTTGTGTGTTTTCCATCACCCTGCAGGCACTGCGGGCATAGTTCAGAAGAGCGTTTCAAACCTAATGGGTTGAAATTTAAGTGTATTATTTACCTTGGCAGGAGCTGTGCTAATCCCAGCCACCAGCCATACACCTTCCTCAGATTTCCCAGCTCTAATCCCCAGGAGCCTGTGACATTTAGCTCTAGCCCACGTGGTGACTGGAGTATTTTTGGCCAGGGAAAAGGGATAGAACAGCAACCTCAGCTGACCAGCCAGAGCTACCATCCAGACAGATAAAGAGCACTTGGGCATGACAGCCATTGCCCTCTCCTTCCAAGCCCAAATGCTGAATCAAGTGGAGTTTATAAATTACACATGGATTTGTGGTTTTCCTCCCAAAATCAACTGCTTTTTTTAGGACATTCTCCAAATACATCTTACATGGTCCAGGCTTCATGCTTTTCTCCAAGAACTTCCTCGTCACCAATCCCTAGCTACTGTCTCTCTCTATCAGTAACCACCTGCAAGAATTATGGTAGGATTTGCATTCCATGTAAGAATTCCCTATATATCAACAACCTCAAGGCATAACTATTTCAGCCTTACGATCCTTGATGATCTGCTACTCTTGACTTCTTGAGCTTCTGGACTATAAGACCACCTGCCCAGATACCCACTATTCTGCTAGTGTGTCTCCTGGGTACTTCTGTCTAGAAGGTTTCTTACATTGGTCTCTGAGTCCCCACAAGGTCCTAAGAGCTAGTCTCCTTGAAGTATTGCTTCTCCTCTGGTGCTTTGAAGAAGAGTATGGCAACTTGAGGCAAGGAGTTGGAGTTAGGGCATGGCCTTAAATTTCATCAAATATAGTTTGAACTGTCACGATGTTCTAGACATTGTGACAAGTCCGTGGGTGTGGAAAATTATCATGACATACTCTTACCCTAGTTGTATGGAGTTTATGACTTTTGAAGAAGGAAAAAAATTTAACTGTAATTTTAAGACAAATTGAAATGATATATGGTAGTTAGAGTAATGTGGTTTGGGGAAAGAAGAACACATCAAGAAGAACACATTGTCCATGGCCATCAGTAAGAATGTCAGGGAAGGAAAGGATTCAAGTGGAGCTAGAAGAAGAGATCCTACAGACAGAGAAATGCTTCCAAACCCAGATAATGAGTGGGGTGATGTATTCAATAGCCTATGATAGGTTAAAAGCTTAAGACTCTTCTATGTATCTGGAAATTGAGGGGGTTTGTTTGCAGTACTGGGGGTTGAACTTTGGATTTCAGTGTATGCTAAGCAAATTAATCTACCTCTAAAATATATCTTCAACCCTATTTTTACTTTCTGAGAAAACTCACCTAAGTTGCTCAAGCTAGTCTTGAACTCACTGTGTAGCACCATGACTTGAACTTGTGATAA
Source organism: Uromys caudimaculatus (assembly GCA_028551405.1). NCBI lineage: Eukaryota > Metazoa > Chordata > Mammalia > Rodentia > Muridae > Uromys > Uromys caudimaculatus. The sequence goes on along the minus strand of CM052711.1, from coordinate 22,851,995 downwards.
TCCTTCCTCAGCTTCCAAAATACTTGTGGTTATTTAGACCTGTGCTCCAAAGCCCAGCTGAAGATGAAGGGCTTTCAGGGAAATTAAAAAGAAACACCTGGAAATTAGTTCTATATGAAATCTTGAAGAACCATAGACATCACATGTGACACTGGAATTCATGTTTCAGCAGAGTCCTTCAGCTTCTAGCACAAAGATGCTTGGAATTCTTGCCTGATTGTTTTCAGTAATGCCTTTCTACTCAGTGATCAGACTCTACAAGTGTAGGCAAATAACTTGGAGCAGTCAATAGAAACTAGAAGTGGGAGACAAGAAACATGCCATCATCACAGTAAAAGGGGAAAGTCTCTACTGGGACAGAGCCAATGGGCTGACAGCTGCAACCTCAATGAACAAAGGAGTCCCTGCTACCCCCTGTATTCTGAAGCCTGTTCTAGAAGATGCTTCTGTCTGTCTTCCACTTGGTTGATTGTACTTATCCTTATCCCAACTTCTGATGGCTAACCTCAAACCTAAGGCAGCTTCAATCTTTCAATGGAACACTTTAGAGGGAGAAAAGAAAGAAAAGAAAAAGGCTATTATTACTTCTTTAAATGGATGACATATTTTATACTATCAGACCAGCTGACTTACATAGTATGAACTCAGAGATAATTCTTGGTGGATTTCATCCCAACTTATATTCTAAAATAAATAATAATTTAATAGTTGTGGTTTTTAAAATGTCTTCTTTTAAGGTCACTGAGGGTTGACTGTGAAGGTTGTGAAATGGCAATTTGGCATGAGCAGAGCCCATTCAGTGCAGAGAAGGAGTGGTCCAGCCAATTTTAAGGTGGGAGCAGAAGATTGGAGTGCTCTCCACGAAACTAAAACTTCCTAGGAGACAACTTAGGAAGATGAAAAACCCACTAGAATCAAAGTCCCACATATCTGTTGACAGTGCTAAAGGACACTAGCCTTCATCCTAGAGATGAGGAAAACATGCACCCAAAGAAACTATGATTTTCACAAGATTTCCTGTTTGTTTCTCTAGAATCAGAACCAGGGTTCAGGGGTCCTTTATTTCCTGATCATGCACTAGTCTGTCTGATGTCACTACACACCCTGCCTGAAGTTTCCCAAGGTCCAAAAACCCAGGAAGTTGGGAAGGCACACACTGTACAGCAATGCCCAGTTGTCAGCAGTCTGGAAATAGAGACATAGGCATTGGGTGGAGTATGGAAAGACCTAAGGCTTCTCTAAAGACACACAGTCTATAATTCACTCTTCCCAAGTCCCTCTTCATCCACTCTTCTATGCCCCACCCCACGACACCCAAGACCTATTATTCCATAATACTCATATTTTAACTCTATTTCTCTCTCCTTTCTCTTTCTATCTTTCCATTAACTTCATGTTCAAATCCTACACAAATAAGACTAGTACAAAAAATTCTTCCAATTTAAGAATAATTGCTTGCCTGGAAATTTCTAGAGCTCTTCCCATATTGATAGAAAGCTAAAGTTGTAACCATTGTGGTAAAGTCTATACATCGGCTTTTGAAAATAGTTTGGAGACAACGTAGCATTAAAAAAAGAACATGACGACTAGAGTTATACATTTTTCTTATGGTTTTGTTATGAATTTCCCTACCATAAAATAAGTAGAGCAAGGCAGCTTGGATATAAATAAAACAGAAATATCGCTAATGGTTTTCTGTAGAGGTCCTAACTCTGCATCAGCTCTTGGTCTGGGGCTGGGGGGGGTTGTTTTGTTTTGTTTTGTTTTGTTTTGTTTTGTTTTGTTTTTTGTGGTTCCTTAGACTGACATCTTATGTGAGTGGCCTCATGGTATCATTTTAGACCCCCGTTAAGGCACCCTAATCTGTAGTGATGGCTGTCTCTAGAGCATGGTGGGTGTGTGCGGGCTGGTTTTGTGTGTCAACTTGACACAAGCTGGAGTCATCACAGAGAAAGGAGCTTCAGCTGAGGAAATGCCTCCATGAGATTCAGTTGTAAGGCATTTTTAAAATTAATGATCAAGGGTGGGAGGGCCCCTTGTGGGTGGTGCCATCCTTGGACTAGTAGTCTTGGGTTCTATAAGAAAGCAAGCTGAGCAAAGCAGGGGAAGCAAGCCGGTAAGTAACTTCCCTCCATGGCCTCTGCATCAGCTCTTGCTTCCTGCCCTGTGTGAGTTCCAGTCCTGACTTCCTTTGGTGATGAACAGCAGCATGGAAGTGTAAGCTCAATAAACCCTTTCCTCCCCAATTTGCTCTTGGTCAAAATGTTTTGTGCAGGAATAGAAACCCTGACTAAGACAGTGGGTCACTCAAAAGGCCATGTATTTTCAAAGTTTCCAGCCACACTGCCTGGGTTCTGGATTGCTACTTCCTTCCCATAGCAACAGGTTGACAACTTCAAGTGGTGACACTGTAGTTATATTATGGGACCTATCCAAAAGCAACTGAATTTTAACTTTAAAAGACAACCATGATGCATGACCTTACATATGATATTCCTATTGTAATTTTGTGGCTCTCCCCTCACTGGATGTGACTAGTTGAATCTGGGATGTTAAGAGTAAAAGATGTGCATACAGGTTCTGGGAACAGCACTGAGTCCTTTCCTTCCACACTCTTCTCACTTTCTGTACAGACAAGACTTCCTCCATATGGAGTGCTTGAATGTGTCACAGGTCCACAGATTGAGAGGAAATGAACTTGAGGAGCTGTGATTAAGAAACTACACCCCAGGAGCACCATCCACACCTAGAACTAATAGAGATGACATTTCCACACTTCAAACTGCTGCTATGTGTGGAGACTTTTGAGAGAACTTAGGAGAGGGTTGCTAGTAGAAGGGCATAAATCACAGGGAGCTATGAGAGGATGTCAAGACCCTCACGTATGCCTGTTGGCATAATGAGGATTGTAGACTCACCGGGATTGTGGGAGTATCGAAAGATGGTGAAGCAAAATCAACATGAAAGCTCTTAGTGCAGTGGAGGCCTGGCTTCCCACAGCTGAAGTAGTCACATGTTTAAAGCCGACCTTTGTATTGGCTGGGCAAAGTCCCTATGTTGCTGAAATCTATTCTCGACATTGTGTTTTTCTTTGGGAAGTTGTTTTCTTACTAGATTTAGAAAGTTCAGACAGAAGCCCTCTTTTTTGTTTGTTTATTTGTTTTGTTTTGTTTTTGTTTTTGTTTTTTTGTTTTTAGAGACAGGGTTTCTCTACATAGCCCTGGCTGTCCTGGAACTCACTCTGTAGACCAGGCTGGCCTCGAACTCAGAATTCCACCTGCCTCTGCTTCCGAGTGCTGGGATTAAAGGTGGAAGCCCTCTTTCTTAGTTCAGTTGCCCACACATCCATATCGTCCTCATACATGGGGAGACGCAGATTCGTCACGTGGGACTTTCCCACACCGTCCTCGGTACCTACTTTACAATGTTGTTTCTGTCCTCTCCAGCTTAGCTAAGAATTCCAAATGAAATAAGCACCTGATTGAGCTAGCAGTATGACTAAAATCATCAGATTTTAAATAAAGATTTGTTGATTAAAGCAGAGCCCACTATAAAACAGAATTCTGAAAACCTTTTGAGATTTTCCCATGTGACTATACATTTTAATCTAATTTTGCCAAGGATATTCAAAATCCACATGAGTATATGGAAAAAATGGACATTTTTCAGAAGTAAATATTATAACAACAATTATAGCTCCTGCTGTATGTAAAATTATGTAAGAGACAGAGGTTGGGGAGGCCTGCTGTTAAGACAGGGTTTTTCAGACATTGCAGGGCTATTGGACTTATGAACTCACAACATCTACAGTTTTTTACATAAGTCATGTGTAAGATCAAGCCAGTTAAAAATTCAAGTGTGTGTGTGTGTATGTGTGTGTGTGTGTGTGTGTGTGTGTAGTATGGGAGGCTCAAGAAGCTTCACCCGTAGTAGAGGTATGATTGACAATCAATGGCTCCTGGAGGAAGCAGGGTCAGTTTTCTTCAGGGATGTGTTCCATGCTAGGTTTTCAGTGCACTAGTACAGTGGTTCTCAACTTTCCTAATGGTTTAACCCTTTAATACAGTTCATGTTGTAGTGACCCACAACCATGCTACTTCATAACTATAATTTTGCTACTGTTAGGAATCAATCGAAATATCTAATATGAGGGATATCTGAGAAGGAGTCATGACCCACAGTTTGAGAACCAGTGCTCTAGTGGGTTGTTCTGTGTTTCTGTATTCTGTCTCTCCTGGTAGGGTGCCTGGTGGCACACTGACTTAGAGAGGGAAAGGCAAAATCTGGAACCTGTGGAGTCTTCAGTCCACCCCTTCCCTCTGGGGTGCCAGATCAAGGAAGAAGCAGAGTTTGGGACAAATAGTTCTACAGGGCCCTGGTCCAGCTAATAATGCCTATAGTGTTACAGCTCTTAGAGAAGGAATGAAGAAGATCTGGAGGCCAGTGCGGGGCAGGTAGCCAGGGTCCCTGTGGCTGTGGTAGCAGCAAAGATGTTGGCAGTCAATGCTCTGATGTGACCTCTGTGAGAAATGGGAACATGGCCAAGCAGGTGGGTCCCAGGTCCAGTGATGAGTGCTCTTCTCTTCAGGGGTGAGATCCTTCCCCCAAGTGTTATAGCTCAGTAAAAACAGCCAGTCTCAGATGATCCTTGGTAAAATAACTTGTGTGGTTTATTCAGTGTAGACAGGGACTATATGAACCTAGGGGAGTGAGATGGGATTTGGGGTAGGGCAAATGCTTTCTATTGGCTGAGGAGAAATTCCTGGTGATTGGGTGGGGAAGAATTTCAGGTTCTGTGCTACATGACTGACTGCCTGTGGTCCCCTTAGTTGGGGCTAGTAGTTACATGCCCTAAAGCAGATATGGAGACAAGGAGGGAATAATTCTACTCTTGCCATCACAGATTCTGAGATTTCCTGGCTTTGAGCATGCTCCGCCGCACCAGTCCCATGCCCATTCCTGGGGTGGCACAGCCCACATGTCCTATGTTGCTCTATGTTCTTATACATACCAGAAACAGGTATTGGACTCTGTGGGTTGAAAAGTAGAAAACTGAAGTTGGGAGGGAAAAGGGGAGTGTGGTCTGGGAGCAGCTGGAGGGGGAGGGTAGAGAGTGGATCTGATCAACCACCAACTTGAGAAGGGAAGGATAGGAGGGGCCGGAAGGAGGTAAGGGGAGAAGTGATACAATTCAGTTAAAAATATAAAAATGTCAAAAAAAGAGAAAATATAAAAGAAAAATATGCTGTACACACACACAAAATTCTCAAAGAATAAATAAAAATATTTTAAAAGACTTTTTAATGTTGATCTTCTTTATTTCTGCTTTACATGGTAACAACAATGTATCTATTCTGGTGGTATCTTGAAAAAGTAAGTTTTGAGAACTTCAAACATGACCACTGCGTCTGTATCACCCCATCCTTTCTCTGACCTTCAAGTCCTCCCATTTCCCTCTCTTCCTAACTCATTTTGTGATCTCTGTTTAAATTATTATTAATAGATACTCATGTACAACTCACTGAGGCCATTAAGCATTGCACATATAAACATATGTCCAGGGGTGACCAGCTGAGATAGGATAGCCTAAGTGGAAGCTCACTCATATAGAAAGCTTTTTTCCTCTCTTTTACCAGCTACTGAGCACCTATAGCTCTTCATTTAAGGGTGAGCCACTGTAGAATTCCCACATTGGCTTGTCAACTGGTGTTGTCATTATGATGGTGTTGTCCAGTATTGTGTGGCATGTTGAAGGAACACTAGCAGCAAGCCTCCTGGATCTCTGGCTCTTACAAGCTTTGGCCCCCATTTCCTGGAAGAGAAGTTATAAAGGTTTCATTACAAATCTGTCAGTTGTGATTGAGGACCCTCCAGTCACTTGTTCTCTGTATTTTTGACACCTGTGGATGGCAAAGGTTTTTAATAATCTTCATCTGGTGCAAGAAGAAGCTTCTTTGATGAGAATCAAGAGCTACACTTACCTGTGAGTATGAGAATAAGTATTTAGAATAAATTTAGAAATTGTATTAGTTTAGGAAAATGGCAATAGTGGGCTCTCCTCTAGAGTCTATGAACTCTCAAGCCACAAATAGTTAGCTAGGCTTACAGTACTAGCCATAAATTCTCTCCTATTGTGCAGGCCTTAAGTCCAATTAGACCCCTGATAATTACTCTCAAAATACCCACTTGCACCATTCTGGATAGCTTGCCAGTTCAGTCATTGTTATGCTTCACACCTTTACAGCTGATAGGATTGCTGATTGCTCCTTTCCCTTGGCAACCTGCACAGCAGCCTCAGATACTATGCCACCAAGTCCTTGGGAGGAGGCTTCCAAGTCAATTCTAGATCAATTCTTTCAAGTTCCATTTCTTATGTGTGTGATATCCTCAGCAATAGTGTCTTACCTTAAAATTCTGGAAGAAAACTGAAGGCAATGGTAACAGCCCATATTGTTTGGAGAAACTCTTTTGGTAACAGGCAAGAAATGTGACCTAGATGCTATAAGTGGACAGTGATGTGGAACTTAATGACCACCATCTATTTGTCTATGTCTGTAAACTTCAGAACTGAATGATGAATACTAGAAAATACAATGTATCAAGTACAGGAAGTATCACTAGAAAATACAGTGTGTCAAGAACAGATAGTATCACTAGAAAATACAATGTGTCAAGAACAGATAGTATCATGTCATAATGTGCCCAGTTCCATAGGGATATTTTCACACCCCTTATTCCATTGTATCCTCACCATATTGTCTCAAAGATTGAGAGTAGAATTGGGTAAGGACAATAACCAAAGAGGTTAAAAATTGATCCTGAAATATTGCAGGGACATGTATACCGCATCTACTCCTGGACTGGCTCAGGGATCATTGCAAAAGACATGGTAGAAAGATTGCAAGAGCCAGAGACACTAAATGAATACATGGAGACTGAGTTCTGGACACAAGGGTGCACCTGCACATATGATTCATAGAGATCATAAGAGCACATACAAACCCTGTGCAAGATGAAATCAGTCTAAATCCCATTATGGAGGCAAGATAGGGGCATGAAGCCCCATTCTATCCCCTACCTCAGCCAAGGAGCTATTAGCAATTGAGGGCTGCTGGGAGATAGAGTGATAAGAGTGACAGGTTGACCAAACCCCAGTGGAAGACCACACATCCTGAAATATATGGACAGCACAAATTTGGACTTAATGGAGGGAGAGGCACAAAATTGTGAAGGGGAAGTGAAGAGGAAATTTCTAGTTCATTTGGAAACTCAGATATGTCATATGTTTTGCTTAACCAGACTCAGGTGAAAGGATGTCTTGTTGAAGTAGACACATAAAAGAATATTTTGCTGCAACATATATAAGTAAAAGGATGTTTTACTGAAGCAGACACATGAGATATGTGTGATATTTATAAAGAATATAAATATGACCCCATAGACAGTGAAAGGAGGCTCTGGTATTGGTTCGTCTTGCTTTGCCTCACTAGTCTTCACTGACACACTCTTGTCTTGGTTCTCCTTGCATCATGCTGCTGATCTTCGCTTATAGTGACTTTGAGAGAATAACTCATCAAAGAACTTCTTGTGATATTCCAGTGGCTTCTTGCCACTTCCACAGACCCAGGCTGATTGGTGGAGCCTCTAGATTTCTTCTGGATTGAACTGCTATTGCTGATTCATGAATGGTGATTGCCAACTAGACTAGACTGTTGACAATGAAGATTGGAATATTCCCAAAGAACTATTTCTAAACAGGTCCACAGGCCCTGTGTCCTATTAACCTTTCTTTTTCACTACCTCTGGTGGGTGGTGGGCTAAAAGGGAGGTTTTGAGAGGTTTAAGAATCCTTATTAAAGTAGGTTTTGAAAAATCTAAGCCTATAAGGGAGGGGATCTGATAGGAGTCGGAGGACAGGTGAATATGATCAAAGTTCATTGTACAAATTCTCAAAGAACTAATAAAATACATATATTTTTAAAGACTGGGCTACTACATTTCAAAGAGAGAATTCAATACTGCATTTGACTGAAAGTTTTCATGTTTCTGTGTCCAGATGTTTTCTAGATCAAACTCTCAAGAACAGATCATAGTAATAAAACATAATTAGAGATGATGGGATGGCTCTGGGTAGAGGTGCTTGATGCCAACCTTGATGACCTGAGTTTGATCCCTGGAATCCACATGGCGGAAGGAGAGAACCAACTCTAGCAGGATATCCTTTGATTGCCTCACATTATCTTCACCTCGTCTACTTTCTCAAATATCCTCAAAAACCTCTTAGAATAGAAGCCAACATTCTTCTGTGGCTACAGTCTTAAAGATCTCTATGACAACCTCAAACTTGTCTTGGTACTTCAGCCATACCAGTCATCTTGTTATTCCTATTACATATAATAAAATGAACTTTTGTCGAGAGATTCTCATTCCTACTCTCTCTTGAGGTATATCCACATGATTCTTCCCTCTTTCTGTCTTCACAAGTGTGCACCCTTTAGTGGGGCCTACTCTGAACACCCTCTTTGAGACTAAACTCTACCCTTTGCTGTTTAGTTGTCCTTTACTGTGTTTACAAAATACAATTCGTGGGGGTCCCAACTGGGGCAGGTATTGGGGTGAGGGTCTCACCTGTGTCCCTGGTTACAATAGACCTCCTGGGAGACAGGCTGTCTCTGGAGTGAAGGAGAGGGTCAGGAGAACTTGATCTGACTGGGAGGCATATTTCACCTTTTAAAAATGTTATCAAAATTCAGTTCACTCAACTCTAGGTTGATACAAGCCTCAAAGCAAAGGGATTTCTATAACCCTCATGCATTCTTAGCACATAGAATGTTTGGAATATGAGTGCTTAGTAGACATTTATTGAATGAATGAACTTTTTAAAAACTACTTAATAGTGAATAAAAGTAAGCAGAGATGGTTAGGGAATACTTCACGGAGTCAGGAACCCTTGGACAGACATCTGTTGAATGATGAACATGAATTCTGTTGAAACAGAAGCATTTACTAAGAATCATACAAACAGGAAACTGCATGGCCAGCAGTACCTGAAGTGTTGAGTACCACACACCATGGTGAGAATTGATGAAGAACCTTGTGTATGAAATCAAGGTCTAATAATGTTCATATTGGGGTGGAGTGCTGCCCAAGGATTTTAAGAAGAGTAGCATAATCTTATTAATATATTATATCCTAAGTTAGTGATTTTTCTAAATATATTTTAACATGACTTTCTAAAATATACTAACAAATGAATAATAAATATTGTTTAAAATTAAGGAAAACAACATACGATTTAGCTCTCATGCTATGAACTAGGGTGATGGCAGTAAAATTCCAAAAGGAAAAATTTAACTTGAAAGCTACTGATGAGAGAGAACATTGAGAAATTGGGACAGGCACAGAAAAGTTCTTCGAAGATTCAGAAAGGAGGTACAGGCAATGCTTAGGTCTTAGAGACTGATGCCCTGATGCCCAGATGACTTCATTCATTAGGATGGAAGTGGACAGGAGGAAGAGGTCACAGTTCAAAAAACTGAAAGTTCTTTAGGCAAATCCAGAACAGGTGTTAGGATGAAAATGAGGTAGGGCATAACTTTCTGATGAGTCAGCAATGTTCTGATATCCATCCAAATGATATCGCTCCATTGACGCACCTTCCATTGACATGGAAATTGAATATCTTGTGTATTTCTAAAAGAATGTCATTGGTTGTGGCTAAATAACTGATGATCCCTGAGCTGCTTGTAGAAGAACACAGATGTGAAGATCATGGTTTGAATCTATCCTTAATGAGTGCAGACATGATTCTTATGTTGGCAATCCACAGACTATACTTGGGAAATGCTAATTTAACTAAACCTCAAATTATTAATGATGCCTCAGCTCTGGCCATTCATCAGAGCACTTTCTGAGCCTTCCCACCAGGGTATATAGCTTTATTTATGAACCCTTTCTGGCCCACTCTTCCTCAATCATAATTAGCATCAACTGTTCCATGGAGTATAGATTATCACATTATATTCACAGATTTGAGAGGTAGATATTATCATCTTTTATTCTGAAGTTTAAAGAACCGAGCTCAGAGACTTTCCTAGGATCCCCGAGGTGGATCACTGAGACATCGAGACATCAGAGAAAATCATACATATCTCAGCGCACTTCACTTCCTCCATGGAAGTTTCTGGTTAAATCCTGTCTTTTAAAATACCTTTTTTGAGTGTTAGAATTTTTTGCATGTGTATGTAGTCCTAGTGGGTGCAATCCAGGATTCATGCCTACTGGACAAGTGCTTTCCACTGAGCTACTTCCCAAATGCTTATTTTAATTCTGTCACACTATCATGTGCCATTATCTAGTCAATTGGCATGAACAGAAATTGTGCCTTGATGCTAAATTCTACAGTCACAGGTCTATCCTTCATTTACCTCTGTACCCCAAAATGCTTGACACACATGAGGATGTCTGCAGGGAGCTCAGCGAAAGTTGTCCTCAATTTCCCCAAGGTGCTGGATGTTCTGAGGAGTGGTTGGACTTCCTGTGCGATCCTGGGTGACTCACATAGTGTCATAAACTCCTCTTTTTCAATGTAAAATTTATTTATTTTTCCTGGTACTTGAATTACAGGAGCTTCAGAAAGAACAATTACTGTGGCCAAACTACAATGAATTAAGGCATGGATATTCATTTGTAAGTAGAATGTTAAATATGAAATATGTTCTTTTCAGAAAAAGAGCTTTGTGAATCTCTTTGACAGAAAATTAGTATTCCAACCCCTAGAGCAGTCTTTCTCAACCTGTGGGTCCTAGTGTCTTTAGGAGTTGACAGTGCTTTCAAAGGAGTAGTCTAAGACCCTAAGAAAACACAGATATTTACATCATGATTCATAATAGTAGCAAGATTACAGTTATGAAATAGCAATGAAAATAATTATATGGTTGGGGGTCAGCATAGCATGGGGAAATGTATCAAAGGGTCACAGCATTAGGGAGGTTGAGAACCACTGCTCTGAAAAATGTGTTACTTCCTCAGGACCAAAGCGGTGCCATATGCTAGAATCTTTTCCTAAATAAGAACAGAGAAGAAGCTGTGAGGAAAGTCATAGAGAGCCTGGCAGGGATCTTGCAGGCCAGGAAGCTGGTACTTCTTTTCTTCCCATCCATCCTAGGCAGAAGCTTGGAGGATGACATGTCCCATGAGAGATGAGATTAGTGTCACTACTGACACAACCGAGACTACCCACGATGCTTTCACCGTAGCTTATCAGGAGCCAGCTTCTCAGAAGGTGGTAAGATCAAAGACAAAATGTTGAACAAGAGCCAGAGCTAATCGCATAAAAAATGTGTGTGGAAAGGTTAAGGAGATCATAGACTCTTTATTTTACACATAAAGAAACAAAACAGAAGAAAGACTTCCCACCTTTAATCAATCTGTTAAACAGAGAGGAAAATAAAGACAGACAGACAGATGGCGAAATAAAGGCAAACAAGGTCTACAACACTTGGACCAATTACACATTCTAGGACTATGTCAAATGAGAAAGAAGTTTTCCCAAGACCATAATTAATTGGTAGCCTATATTTTATGGGGTAATAAAAAAGCAAAGTTTTCTCAAAAAATTGAACTAATGAGAACTAGTTTATCAAAGGTCATAATTTGAGAGAGCCAGTCATGGTGGTACATGTCTGCAATGCCTACACTCATGAGATGGTATTCTAGGTCAACTTGAGTGAGCTAGATCCTGTCTCAAAAGAATAAAATTACCAGAATCAGAAGTATAGAAACAAATACCTATGTGCTGTGAATGGTATACACGTTCATTAATAGAAGTGAGCAATTCAGAGCTGGTGAATGTGGAGCAAGATGACAAGGAGAGTTCACCACACCCACATCACTGAGGATTTCTCTTTGCAGTTCCTAAGCAGAGGCTCTGGGACGGCAGCTCCATGGTAGAGTGTTTAGTATGTGTGAGGATCTAGCCTTTCACTATCTACCTACTTACCTACCTATCAACCTACCTATCAACCTAACTAACTAACTAACTAACTAACTAACTAACTAACTAACTATGTATTAATCACCCTTCTGTTGCTGTGATTAAACACCATGACCAAAAGCAACTTAAGGAAAAAGTTTATTTGATTTGGAGTTCTAGGGAGATAAGAGTCCCACATGACATGAAGGCATGGCAGTGAATGGCAGGCCTGGCAGTAGGAACAGGAAACTGAGAGATCACATCTGGGACTACAGAGAGATGACCTGAAGTGGGGTTAGGCAACCAACTCTCAAGGCCGTTCCTCAGCAATGTACTTCTTCCTTGAAGGCTGCCAGCAACTGGAGACCAATTGTTTAAATACTTGAGCCTATGGGAGACATCTCTCATACAGACCACCACACTAACTGATAATAAATATGTAAATAAATTCAAAGCACAGCCCCATTTTATAATATTTGAGGACTGCTGAATATGATTATACCTTAATAAAACATCATTTAAGTTATTATATATTGCCTTTTCAAGGCAATTACAAAAATCATGAGTCTAAAGCATGGTAGGAATAATCCTACTTGTGGAGCAGTGATCTGGGACAGGCAGTCTGGCACCCGGTCGAGTGATCTGGGACAGGTAGTCTGGCACCCGGTCGAGCACAGGCGTAAACTCTGGGCGACCCCGTGAAATCTGCATGGGACCAGGAAACGTTATGCCAATGCTCCCAGGAGGCTTTTGGCTCTGGTCACGGTCACGTACCATCCCTCCTCAGGTAGAGGCTTGGTCACACAGCCCCAAGCCATCCCCATGTTAATGAGACACTTAGAGGCTTAGCCACGCCCCTTCCCAGTTACTATATCTGCCTCGTCTCTCCCAGAGGGGCGGGGGTACAATTCCATCCACGCCACGCTCCACAATGAAAATAAACATCTTAGAATTATGGACTGTCTCTTCATCTGGACCTGCTGTGGGAAGTGAGGAATCCGGCCCTGGATTAAGGAGCTGCTTCTAATCTCTTGCTGAGGGCTTCCCAGCACTCCCAGATGGTACCCATTCATCCAAGCCTAAGCAGCTAGCCCTGTGCCCCAAGCCACTGAAACCCGGTCTTGGCAGGAACCTTAACTGCACTCCGGCTAGCCCATCTGCGGTATCCCAGGCTAGAGAACCCATGGAGACGGCTGCTGCAAGTTCCTCGAGAATGATCCCCTCCCCCACCCACAGGCAGGGCCCACAAAGGCTTCCCATAGCCCCCACCTGCCCGTCAGACTGTGTGGGAACTTGTGCAGCCACTTCCTGCATGTCTCCTGTCCCACCCAGAGCCACATTGCCCGGGACGGACATGTGGAGCTTCTTTTCACCGCACCAGGTTTGTTCCCACACCTACTCACATGGATTAGAGCAACTGGGTCATTTTCAAAGTTTTTAAAATGGAATTCCTATGTATTGGCTCAGCCAATACACATCACAGCCCATATTTTTTGAATAGACTCCTTTTTGTCTGAATGTGACCAAAGCAGCAAAGACATCAACCTTGTATTCCAAATGAAACCTAGTTTTCCTGGGACCAGAACACTATTCTAAGGGAATTAAAGAACATGAAACTCATTTATGTATAGGATCTAGGCTAGCCAAGCTCTAAGATAATTCTCATGGTCTAGAGTTCTAAGCCTGCCTCATGCCCCAGCCTAGCCCATATTCAGATTAGTCCAGCCACCTCAGGTTTTCAGCCTGCCTCAATGTCAGGTAAGTATCCCTGATCTAAATCACCAAATTCAACAGCAAAAAAGATATCACATACCAATATCCAAAGGATGGTTTATGGAAAATAATGCATATCATATATATATGTGTGTGTGTGTGTGTATATATATATATGTATATATATATATACACACATACATACATATATATGACATTCCACATTAATGAGATGAGGACAGAAATAACAAGATAATCTAATTAGGTGCAGAAGAAGCAATTGACAAAATTTAACATCTTTTCATAATAAAAACTCAACAAATTAGTTATAGAAAAAAATCTCTTTTTTAAGCTATATGCATTAGCATGTATAGGACTACATGTGTGTACAGGTGAATGAGGATGAGTGTGTGCATGCATGTGGAAGGCAGAGGACCTATTTTTCCTCAAATGCTATCCACCTCCTTTTTGAGCCACTCTCCCCAGGAATCCATCTGCCTCTGCCTCTGCTTCCCAAGTTCTGAGATAAGAAGCATATCACCATACCTAGCTTTTTAAAGTGGATCTGGGAAGTCAAACTCATGTATTTACATTGGCAATGCAAGATACACACCCAGCCTGAAAATATGTTCCTTAGCACAATAAATATCTGTGATGGTTAGTTTTCATCAACTTGAGGCAAGTAGAGTCATCTGGAATGAGGAAACCTCAATTGAGAAATTGTCTCCATTAGATTGGTCTGTAGGCAAGCCTACTGAGAATTTTTTTTTTTTATTAATGATTGCTGTGGAAAGGTTTAGCCCACTGTAAGTGGTGCGACCCAGGGCAGGTAATTCTGGTAGGTATATGAAAAGTAACTAAGCCTGAGACTGGGAGCAAGTCAGTAACATATTCCTCCATGGTCTCTGCTTCAGTTCCTGCCTCCAGGTTTCTGTCTGACATCCTTCACTGGTGAACTGTAACTTAGAGGTTGTAAGCTAAGTTGGTTTTGGCCAGTATTTATCACAACAACCGAAAGCAAGCGAATATGGAAATTAGTACAAGAAGTGGGGTTTCGATGAAAGACTGTCTGACTACAGTGTTTTTGAGTGGACTGTGGAAGTGTTCAGAATTTTGGGATGGAAGCCATTGAGTTCTTAGAGCTTTGGGCTGAGCTAGGAAGACAAAAGTGCTGAGAGCGATGCAGATGAGGGAGGCTTTGCTTGGGAAGTTTCAGATGGAAGTTTGAGGGTCCCTCAAAGACTCTATCAAGACCACTAAGAATTAGGCTTACAGAATAATAATAATTGAAGAGATAGAAGCTGCAAATATATCTATATATCTACTCCCACACATATTTTCTCTATTACTAATAGCTTACATTATAATAATTCTTGAAATTTATGATATTTGTCATAATTAAAATATAACACTGACACATTGTTAATTAATCACAGCCCACAGTTTGCATTAAACTTCCCTCTTGGTGTCGGGCCCTCTATGGATTTTGACAAATGCATAATGCCATGTGTCTGTCCTTCTAGTTTGGTGAATGGAAGTTTCTCTGCCCTACAATCTGTGTTCTCCCCCCACATACACCTCTTGTCCCTTCATTTCTCCTTTCTCCCCTTCTCTCTCAGTATTGGATCTGTTTACTTTCTTTACCCTTTCTTCCTTTTCCAAAATATCACCTAGTTGGAATCATACAGTGTGTAGTCATTTCTCACTAGCTTCTCTGACTTATCAAGTATCCCCCTATGTTTTCTCACAGCTTGTCAAATCATTTCCTTTCTTAAGCTATGGATATATTCCACTGTGTAGATTTATCAGCATCTATATATCCATTCTCTCATAGACACACAACTTAATTGTTTCTAGTTTTGAGTAAGTAACCGGGCATTTGGTTGATCAATTATGTGCTGGAATATTTTTAAGAAGTTGCCTGTCAGGGCATTAAAACAAAACAGGAGAAAGCTTTTGGTTTCTCCAAAGAAACTTTCCCATCCAAACTCATCCTTCAACATCCTGCCCATCCTCCCTAAAAATCTCAGACACCCTGCCCATCCTCCCTAAAAATCTTAGACAACGTTTGCTGCACACACCCGAAGGCTTTGTTTGTGGGACTCTGCCAGGAGTATGTGCAGATGGAGGGGGTGAGGTGGGACTTAGAACAGGCACATGTTGTATCTAGATATAGTGGGGAGAGAAGTGAGATGGGCATGGGACACAGCAGTTTGTAATTTCACCCAAGAAGATAATTCGAACCTGAAATAATCAAGGAAGTCTTCCCCTGAAAACTTCAGAATGTGAAAAGAATCTTGGAAGAAGATTTAATTTTCCCTCGGGATATGAAGTGGATGTTTGAGCTGGAGTACATACTCATCCGGGTGGGCAGAGGAGTAGGCCTAACCCTTAATGGCTGAGCCACTTATCTAACCCCTACATGCACTCTCTCTGTCATCTGATCCCTCTCTAAATTCTTTCTCCATACTGTAGCCAGAGCAATTCATCTAAAACCATGACTTTGTGTCTTTGATGTGTTTTTTTCGGGAACTGTATTTCAAGAATAATTAGAAATGCATGCATTTGGTTGGTCAGTAAACTCAGCAGTTCTCTGTAAACTGTAGGTTGAGCCGAGGCTCCTGCTGGCCATACAATGCACTCCTCCCCTCCCTTGTCATCTCTTCTGTCTCCTCCACGCACATCTTTATTATACAACGTTGCTGTTAGCACTGAGCATGCATATGTGGAACATATTTAGTATTGGACATGCTTTGCATGGAACATACTGACCTCTGAAATAACATGCCGGCCCTGAACATGCTCAGTATCCAATGTGTCCAGAACTGAAAACACTTTGCACTGAACTTTCTTAGCCCTGAACAAACAGCACCGAGAAGCTCAGCAGTGAAACTTCCTGATACTGATTTGCACTGAACTTCCTTAGCACTGAATATGCTTACCATGGCACACACTTAGCAATGAACAAGGTTTAGCAGTGAATGTGCACGTACTTACCACTGAGCTAAGATGCTTATCACTGTCCTCCATGGTCCTCACAGTCCTTGATCCTCCTGGTCATTGTGGGTTTGCCTAGACTGGCCTTTTCACTCCTGTTTACATGAGTATCACTTGTATATCCTTTAAGTTTGGTATTTCTTCTTCTATAATATCTGAAATGTGCCCCAATTTTCTAGTTCTCTCTATTGAATTTTCATTTCAGTGAGACAGTAGGCTTTGGCTTGATTCCACAACAGATGCTGAAGATGCTGAAGCTATAACCTGGCAGCTCTCCCTCCACTTGACAAATTCAGAAGTGGGATCTGAGAGGCACTCCTCCATAACTACCATAGAGACTAAGAAAGAATTAGGCTGTTCCCTCTACCAAACAGTGGTTCTTTATTGTGTGGCTCCATTACATAGCTAAAAGTGCTGTGCATTTTCAAGATGTCAGAACAACATATTTTGAAAGTTTCACAAAGAAATGTGTACCTTGGCTGTGAAGATTTTGAATATATCTGTTGTTTTCAAGGCAACATTCTGCCTCTTTAAAATTGAACGTTAAGAGCTAGCTGCCTGTCACTCAATCACCAGCCAAAGTTTCCCCACCCACGCCGAGCTAAAATCCACCCATTTATCTATTCCTTCTTTAGTTTTTATGCGTGGGAATTTCTCTTGGGTGTTCGCTTCCTAAAAATGGAAATGCATAATTTTTTTCCAAAAATTTCAAACTTGAATATTTATGAAAATATGTCAGTACAAAAAAATGTATTATTAGAGAAGTTTGAACTAAAAATAACGATGCTATCTCAACCAATAGATAATATCTCTAAAGGTTTCTACAGAAGGCAAGAAGGAAGCATGAATCCTGGCCACATTTATTTTTCAGGCGAAGTGTAGAGATGGTACATGTAATCAGATACCATCAGAAAATGCAATGAAGCTGCCTTTCTGTTAGCACTTTTCCCATTTTGTTTTTATCAGCTTTGTTAATAATAGCTATGCTGTACGACACAAGCCAACCTTAAAGCCTTTCTTGTACTTGCTTCAGTGGTTGCCAATCTTATTGTAAAGAACTAGAGTTAACAAACATTGAAATCCATTACCCTGGAACCTTGCAGAAGTAATTTTCAATGTGTTAGCATATTTCATGAATAGCTCTGGAATAAGCTCATTTTGTTGAAACAGACATTTTAATACAGAACTCTAGTTTATTCTCCATGCTCCACAAGCTATTGGGGCTGCCTGGGTTCATATTAAGTTGCATATTAAGAAGTAATTTTGAGAATGAGTTTCATGAGCTAATAAAAACAAACCTGAGATGAATTCATGTCAGAATTATGCTCACACTTGTTCTTTACATTTTACAGGGGAAGGAAAATGGCTATTTTGGATTAAAATTAATCCCATCCCCCAATAGAACAAATATATAAAAGTTACATTTATCAATCTCTCTTAATCTCGGCTCTTCTTTTATGTTTTCTCTCAATAAATGGCATCTCCTCCCTGAGTGGCCAAGTCCTCTTCATTTTATATGCTTCCTATATCTATGTCTGCATCTCCTTTGATGTTACCAAGCTGATCCACAGGAGTCAACTCTTGTCTAGACTTTTACAAGAACTTTTGAAACAGTCTCCCACCCCTGTGCTCTGTAATTTCCACACTGTACAGCCTGAAGCTCAACAAGTTAGAGAATGTCCCTTCCAAGTGACTCAGTTGGTCTAAATATTTTGAGTTGTTTACCTTCCTGATTAAGGAGCTTCCCTGCAGGGTGGGATGTTCCAACCTTAAAAGTAACTATTACGAAACACATGCTTTCATTCACGTGAGTAGTTCAGAATGTCTGCCTCCTTTATTGTGCTGTGAGAGCCAAAGTCCAAGGACTCTCTTCCTATCAATGAATAGACACTAACATGTTTTACACTGGGGTTTCCCATGATACAAGTAGCTAAGATTCTGTGGCTTTTAAGTAAATGAACCAATACCCACATTCAATTGTGCCTTCTAATTCGAAGACGGTGTATTTTTTTGTGTTTGGGTGAAAGGTTCTGTAGATATATTTTAGGTCCGTTTGGTTCATAACCTCTGTTAGTTTCATTATTTCTATTTAGTTTCTGTCTGAATGACCTGTCCATTGGTAACAGTAGGGTGTTGAAGTCTCTCACTACAAATATGTGGGGTTCAATGTGTTGTTTAAGCTTTAGTAATGTTTCTTTTGCATACGAATGTAGGTGCCCTTGCATTTGAGGCATAAATGTTCAGAATTGAGATGTCATCTTGGTGGATTTTCTCTTTGATGACTATGAAATGTACTTCCCTATCTGTTTTGATTAATTTTGGTTTTCCGTTTATGCTATTAGACATTAGCATGGCCACTCCAGCTTGCTTCTGGGGTCTCTCTGCTTGGAAAATTTTTTTCCAGCTCTTTTCTCTGAGGTAATGTCTATTTCTGTTGCTAAGATGTTCTTCTTGTATGCAGCAGAATAATGGATCCTGTTTATGCATCCACTCTGTTAGCCTGAGGCAGGGGGATTGAAAAGGTCAGCCTGGGCTACAAAGTGAGAGACTCTTTCTCCAAAAAAAAAAAAAAAAAAAAAAAATAATCTGAAAGAAAGCCAAAATAAAACTAAAGTAAGCACACCCTCAGCCAGCAGAGCACAGAGAGCTAGTGGCCACAGCGAATGGTTTTTCTGGTAAGTTCAAAGTAGTTTCAGCCACATAGCCAAAAGTCAGTGCATATTACTGGTGGATATTACTAGAACTACTGTCTATTGCAAGCTATGAAAATCTCTGGTGTCATTGAAGTGCTGACTGGGCAAGCATATACCTGCATTCTAGAATAAAGTCTAATACTGTGAACTGGCTATGTCATCTTTGCCAAACCACAGGTCTCATTGTTCTCATTTGTAAAATGATGCTAATTAAATGAGTTGGTGTATAGAAAGGACTGCACACACTGTCCAGCACATGTTGAACATTAAATGGTTTTTAATTTCCCCCTTTTCTATCTCTTTTCTCTGTCTGCCTTCTGTTTTCTGGGGTGTGTGTGTGTGTGTGTGTGTGTGTGTGTGTGTGTGTGTGTGTGTGTGGTGTTTATTCCTTTATAATAGATGTAAACTAAAAGGTAAAGGAGTATATTTTGTTTATGTTTATATATCCTTCCATTTAAATACATTTACTGTTCAGTTCTCTAAGCATTGTACGTGGGTCTGTGGTTCCTCTGCTCAAGGTAATATTCATCTTCAGTAACCTTCCCTCTCTAACTGAAATGACTACCTGCAGCATCCAGAATGATGTACAGAGCAGCACTGTGGAGCAGCAGTTCTGATTTTGGCTGCACGTGCATTGATTCCTCTTGGAGTGGCTCTGAAATGCAGGCTTCTGTGTGTCTGCAGGCCTGGGCCTCTCCTTTTGTATCCTTTGACTATTTCAAAGGTCTAGGCTGTCTCCAGATGACTCTACACTCATTTCAGCTTCTGCCCCCTTACAAGGCTATCCCCGATTAAGACTCTAATAGGACAACACCTCTGTCCTCTCCATCCCCCACCCATCCTTCTCTGCCCTCCTTTTCTATGCTACCCCACACACATTCAGAAACTCTTGTCTTCCCTAAATGACTATTAACTACGGGCAATGGACTGGTTTCTGAAGGTGTAGATGTAAGTTGTATTCCTTCCAAGTACTCTAGTTTCCAGTAGATCTTTTAAAGTTGGATTACTATATGCTCCAGGCTCATCTTTTGCATTTCTCATCCAATTTACAGCATCCGTTTTTTCCTTTCGTGGGAGAGCAGAACAAGAAGCCAAGCCCATTGCTGCTGGAATTTCAGGCCCCTTTGAGCTTTCCCATCAACCCATGCAGAAATACTCGTCTCTCATCGTCATCTGCACCCATGCTAAGGAGACAGGCTGTAGCGTCTCCAGCTCTGACCCATGGCTACATAGACCATGCTGGCCTCCTGTCATTGCTAACTCAAACCTTAATGGGGAAAAATCTAGTTTCCATCATCTGTCACTCGCTGGCTCACTCCTCAGACACAGCTATGGTAGAATCACAACTGTTATCCTCACAAACTCCATTGGCTTCTAAAGTTACTTACATTAAACACCTTCTCTCATGACATCATTAACTCGTGTATCTATAATAAAGCTGAATTTTCGTGTCACAATGAGCCTTACTGCGACTAAAACCACTTGACTTCCAAAAACAATTTTTTTGGATTTATTAAATCCCACTTTTTACTACTGGGTTCTCTTACTTTTAAACACTGTGTGTGTGTGTGTGTGTGTGTGTGTGTGTGTGTGTGTGTGTGTGTGTGTGTGTGCAGTTTGTCTATATATGCATATGTGATATACATTCATCTGTGTGAGCATTCATACATGTGTAAGTATGGGTACAAATGCCATGGTGTGTATATAGAGATCAGAAGACAGCCTCAGGTGTCCTTCTGTCCTTCCATCTTGTTTGAGACATGGCTCTGTTGTTCCCCTGTGCGGCCTGTGCGCCCATTTTATAGTGCCCTACAGAATAGCTTTATCAACCCGAAACCGTTCCCTGTGCTTCGCCTGTTCATTCTTCTTTTCACTACCCAACATGAACACCTGGTGACCACTGGTCCTTTACCTAGTTCTAGAGTCTTCTTGTTTCCAGAATTTAACATAATTGGAATCATACAGTATGTGGCTTTTACAAAAATACAGTATGGGGGGAGTCTACTTCTGGGCTCTCTACTTTCTATTTTACCGGTTTATGTCTATTTTTCGCCAATACTGTGATATTTGGATTTTTCCAGCAGGAAGGCTTGACCCCAGGGCCTCACACATGCTGACAAGTGCTCTGCTGCTGAGCAATGCCTTTGTCCTCCTTTTAAATTTCAAGATGGGATTCCTCCAGTCTGCCCAGGCTGTCCCTCCACTTGCAATCCTTCTGTATAAGCCTCTAAGAGACAGGTTCTCAACCTGTGGGTCGTGATTTTCTTGGGGTCATATCAGATTTCCTGCATATCAGATGTTTACATCACAATTCATGACAGTAGCAAACTTATAGTTACAAAGTAGCAATGACATGATTTTTTTGGTGTGGGTCGGGATGTCATCACAACATGAGGGACTGTATTGAAGGGTCCTACCTTTAGAAAGTTTGAGAACCACTGAGATTTATCTGAGAGTCTCAGATAACCGAAATTACAGATATGCACTGTTATGTCTGATGAAGAATTGTTTTTCAGTGGTCTTTAGTATACGCCGACCATAATGCAATCAAATCACAAGTTCTCTGAAAAGTAAAGATACCTGTATGACTAGCTCTCAGTGCAGCAGTATTAGTGTCCCAGAAGTGTCCTTTGCTCTCTCTCCTGTCATATCACCTTCCAAGATCACCACGTGCTTCACTTTCACCTCTATATGTCAGTCTTACTTTAAATAAAGTCATCCTTTTTGCATTTAGCTTCTTTCACTCAACATGACGTTCTTGGGAGTCTTTAGATGGACAGAGCGTGGCTTCCTTTGGATCTTTGGAATTGCTGCTTAGCATCACAGCATCGGGTGGTTCCTTGGCACTCATCTTTGGCCTATAACACAGTGCTGCTAAGGCATTCCTCTGCGTGCCTTCATTTGAGT
This sequence comes from Uromys caudimaculatus, assembly GCA_028551405.1. Taxonomy (NCBI): domain Eukaryota; kingdom Metazoa; phylum Chordata; class Mammalia; order Rodentia; family Muridae; genus Uromys; species Uromys caudimaculatus. The sequence continues at coordinate 22,829,711 of CM052711.1, read as the reverse complement.
ACACAGAAGGCACGGACTTGGCAAGTCATGCCAACAAATATGTGTAACCTCCGTAGACACTGCAAGCAGAGTTTATCAGAAGTGATTGAATGGAGTTACCTTCCATGCTCACTGGAGGTTGGGAGTGGTTGGGGCTGTACTGAAGTGCCAGGGTAATTATCAAGTTCAGCCACATTTGAGAGCCCCTCCTAAGAATTTCCCAGAAGGCCCCACTGATTGATCTAGACCCTCTCTACGTTATTCAGTTTCTCATAAAATTTCTGAAATTTTTCTCATCATTTATTGGTCCTTTCAATTATGGAACTATTGAGCTATTTATACCTGTCAAGAAATGCAGGCATAGAGACACACAAATACCTCCATGATAATATGATATTCTAAGTTGGCATTCATATCCATTGGCGTCTGTGCTGTCCCAAGGGCTTCCTCTCACATCTTTACAGACTTAGGTGTACACAGAGAGTGTAAATTCTCTTCTAAGCTCAAAAGACAGTTTACTCTGCAGGTAAAGATGTTCTCAGATATCCTTAGGTTTGTCAGCAGGAACAGACTGGCCCTCAGACAAGTCCTGGTAGGGACATATTTGTTTGTATTATAGTTTAAAAGGACACAGATACAGGAGTGGGTAAACAACCACTGATCTTTTGAAAGCAGCATTAGCTTGTGCTCTTTGTGGCTTAGCAACCGGGTCTTGCACACGTGAAAGAAGCATCACATGCAGCCTGAGTCCCTGAGGCTGAAGAGACACAGCTCACAGACCAGAAAAGGAAGGTCAGATGCTACTTAAATGTCATGCAATAAAATTCTGTTTTGATGGTTGCATTTCTAAGAATCACGTTCTTGTTTTTGCCACAGCTAAGGATGGTTTGGTTTCTGTGAAGTAAAGCAAGCAAAGAGGGAGCTCTCCTACAGGAAGAGGTAAAGAACAAAGCCCACCACCACTAAGCTGCTTTTTCCTGAGCTTTTTGGGAGGCAACATATATTGTTTATTACAGTCAGAAGTGAATATCTGAGCTGAAAAGCAATGCATGGATTGAATTGAGCTTTGTAGAATCCCAGAATACTGCACTGGAGCAAAGCTTCATTATTTTGGTGCAAAAACCACATAAGCATTTGCATGGATGTGAGCTAATTAAAGGAGGAAAGCCTCTTTTGCTCAGATTAGACCAACCCATGACACTTAAGGTTATCCTCATCCTGACCTCACTGATGGCTCCATCCTGCATTTCTCTTAATCATTCTGACTATTGTGTTATCTTGTTAACTGTTCATTTTAAACCTAAGCAAGCTCTAGAGTTTCCTAATTTTGTGGCCTTCTCATGCTACTCACCCCAAATTAGAATGCTTTCCATCTTTCTTCTCATTGCTCATTTTTAATTATGTGAGCTTTCCTTTTCACAGCTAGCTAAAACGTTCCCTCCTTCTGAAAGTCTTTACAGTTCCAGACTTTCTCTTTGCCCTATATGCCATCATACCTCTGTTTGCATTTATTTCATTCTGCCTTAGTTAGCATGTTTATGTGCCCCTTCGTTTACTGCATGGTTATCATTTAGAAGTTAGAGTCCATCTTGTTTATTTAACATGCTTTTCATGGACCTGCACTATGAAATGTCTTGAACATAGTCAATATTTACAATTTGATTTAACCAAGAATAAACTCAATGGTTTTCAGACCCAAGCCAAACATCCTAGAGGATTTCTTGAAAGGAGAGGAGAGAAAGAGGTAGGGGCAGGAGAGAGAAACAGACAGAGAAAGACTGACTTTAGGCTGTACACTTTTTTTTCAGTTACTCTCATAGCCATGTGCTTGTGATCAAGGATTTCAGCTATGCAACATGCCTCTGCCATGGCAAGAGAGAGAGAGAGAGAGAGAGAGAGAGAGAGAGAGAGAGAGAGAGAGAGAGACAGAGACAGAGAGAGAGACAGACCAGACAGATAGACAGACAAAAAACCATGCATGCACACTGATCTCAGCATGGCCTCTCACCAGAATCAGCTAGTGATTGAATGCCAATTTCTGTCTTTAAAAGAATTGGCTTCATCTACAGCTGAACATAGGGAGAGTGAAGAATTGCCATAGCTACCCAAAAGTGTGATGGGAAGTGACCGAAGCAATTCAGCTTTCCCACAGCCCGGGGAACACAGAGAAGAGAATCGATCAAATGTGTTTTAATGGGCTTTAGATTGCTTTTGTCTTGATTAATTCCTGGAGGAAATGGGTTTCCATTTCTAGAAAATAATTATTCTCTTTGCGGCAGCTGCTACAAGCAAGCAGCTCACACGTGCGAGCTCTGTCACATGAAGGGTGGCCAGTGCCTCTTTCACCAGCCCCCACAGTCTCAGGTGATGGACTGACACCCAAACATCCTGTGGCCTAAATCCATTCTATTTTATTCCTGAGGATGCTTGCATGGTAGAAATTTTCCACTGCATCTGGGTAGGTAATAACAAGAGGGGTCTGAGTCATTTCTCTCTTGCTTATTCCCTTGAAGGCACGCCTTAGTGCCTGCTCCTCTTGTAAGGGAGAAGGTTGAGAGCAGAAGGTTTGCGTGAAATGTGCTTACCATCTGTTGAGCATCTTCTTATGTACTGGCTCTTGGATTTGTATATGAGTATTCCCCCTTTGTGCTTAAATTAAATTAAAGCCATTGTTCAAATTACTTTCACTTCATGAATCTTTCTTGTTTGATATATATGTTAATATTATATATGATAATACAATAAACGTTTACACACATGATTTAAATATATATGTATACATATATTTATATATATTATGTATTTGTGCATACCTTAGTGTATATGCATGTACCACATGTGTACAGGAACCAGTAGGCATGAGAAGATGGCATCAGATTCTCAGGATCTGGAGTTGTAGGCAGTTGTAAGCCACCGTATGGATGCTGGGAACTAAAGCCAGGTGCTCTACAAGAGCTGTAAGCTCTCTTAACCACCAAGCCATCTCCCTAGTGCCACACCCCCACCCCCAACACCCCCCCAAACACACAATTCTTAAAGCTCCTCAAGGTGAGCACCTATAGCATTAGGCAGGAGGGGTAAGTCTGGGCTGTATTTGACTTCTCCAAAAGTTTCTTTGTCTGCTTGACCCATAAGAAAAACTGACTGCTGGAGGCCAATGTTTCTCAAACTTAAGCATACCTTGGAATCTGCTGGAGGATTCCAGCCTTAGAGTTTTCTACCATTTAGCAAACCGAGGGTGGAGTATGGGAATTTCTCAGAGGTTCCAGAGGTTGCAGCTGTTCCTGGAGCCGCCATTGACGGTCCCCCGATTCAGCAAGGTTCTGTTGCAACACTTAGGCAGCAAGCACAGCTCTCCCTTCCCGTTCCTTGCTCATTTCATGAGATCTGTGATCTACATCTTCATTCCTCAACTAGGTACTGTTCCCCTTTACATTCTGGGGCACATGTCTGTACTCTAAGTCATCTCACACCAAACTCTACCTGTGCTGACTCTGCCATGGCGTCCTGCGCACCAGTAATACTGGTTCCACGTGTTGGAAAGCTCTTCAAGGTTATTTTTGAATCTTTAAAACTCTAGTCACACTTCTGAACCCTTTGGCATCCCCTTACCTTTTCCTCCTGGACCTCATTCGTGTTCAGATGATATTCAGTTAGCTGATTTCTGTTCCAGCCATCACAGAAGAGTCTCCTTCTCCATTTCTACTCACCACATTATTCTGAATTATTTTATGTCACTCTTTCTACACTTTTTGCTGAGTGTCAGCTCTGTGGACCAAGGAATAATGTCTTATTGATTTGGGGGGAGGAACGACCATCAAGTATTAATATTAATAAACATCTGGTGTTTGATAATGTCTGAGGTTTGATATATAGCTTACACTCTTGAAATAAGATGAGGGGTATCAGCAAAGGAAGCATGATGATTAATGGGCAAGAATACGGAAAGGCAAGTTCATGAGATTAGGGGAAGTATTTGGTTTTTAAAAGCATCTCCATGAATAATGCCAATATTTACAGCTATAAGAGTTAAAGCAATAATTTTTCTAAAACAGTGGTAACTGTTAATAAAAAACATATTTATTTGGAGTACCCTGGAAAATCAGGGCATGTTAATCTATAAATGGTCTTTAAGGTAGTTAAGAGACTTCATGAGCTACATCCGTTCTGCTTCAGAAGTTACCTGCCTTCCAGCACTGACACAATTTCCAATTACGTGATCGTTGGAAAAGAGGCTTGCTAAGTGCTTCAAAAGAGCTCCTTGTCTTGGCTTCCAGAAGCCCATGGAAAGGTGGCACACATAAAATAAAGATGGACAGCTTGTAGAGCCCTGCAAGATGCAAGATGGGAATTTGTCTCTTTCCTAGGGCACTTCAGATTTAGCGAGATTAAAAAGATATCGTCAGTCTTTGGGAAAATGTATAGCCTCCAATTTGCCTTTTAGTATGGAAGGCACCAAAGATGTAAGCACATTTAAGGGGGAAAAAAATCCAGAAAATTCCCCTCTTCTTGAGAGGACAGAGCCAAGCACTGCAATCCTTGATGAAACTGAATTTCCACATTGGACAGACACCTCTCTCAGCTTAGATTACCAAGGGCAAGATGGAAATAGGAGTGGATGGCTGGAGTTAGGGAAGGGTGCTGCTGGGAAAACACCCACATGCAAATACAGATCTGCCCCTTCAATGGGTAACCAGGAATGAAGCGCTCACTGTGAGGAGTCCATTTATTGTGTACACTTAGTTGACAATGGCATCTGTGCAAAAAGACCTTTAGAGCAGACTTTAGACTGGAGACTGGAGAACAAGAAGCATTAGGTAAGGAAAGAGCTGTGAGAAAGATTCTGGTGGCCAGAAGGAAGTGTTCTAATGCAGAACACACCTGTGCCTTCCTCGACATTGTCCCCCGTTTTCTTCCTGATACCCATTTCAAGCATAAGATTCTATAACTTCACCATCCTTTGAGAGGAAAGGAAAACATAATCCATCACAAAGATGTGCTAGTTTCTATTGATGGGTTCAATTTCATGGGATAATGAGAGTATTTAGACTCACTTGGGTATTAGAACGGATAAGGACTTTATCGCTCATTTAGACCTCCATATATTTTAGATGGTTTCATAGAGGTATCTAGTTAATGGCTGCATTTAGCCAGGAAACTTTCTTAGCTCTCTCCTGTGAGAACCTTCCATTAGACATTAATGCCTATTGACTTAGGAGATTTCAAGCCAGAGTGACTTTCTAGAAAAGGCTGAGGACCATGTTCTGTCCCTATGGACCGTTGTTTCCAACTCCTCCCATACCTCTTGTTCTCTCCACTAGTATGGATGGCCCTGGTGGTACTGTAGGATGAAAGGGGGCAGAGTACCATTTCCCACTTCTAGGGGATGCTGAGCTTTCCAAATGGCCTTGTGAGACTGTCTCAAATGAGCAGCTACTACTGTAGCAAGGACACCACTGCCCCCAAATGTACCCCACAAAGGCAGAAAACTGATCTCACTCTCTTCTCTTATCCTTTGGACACTAGGTTGAGGTTATTTAAAAACTGTCACATCCAAGTGGCTTAAGTCACCTGCCATTTGTCTTCCTGTCCCTTCCCTTCACTTTGAGTACTCTCAAAATATCCCAGAATGCTAGGGACTCTTTATCATGCTCCACTTACCCATTAGACTTATCAAAGCTAGGTACGGTGCCAGCATCTCTGCCAGATAAACTGAGCTCTGCTCCCTGGCTGGGAATAGGAGGTGGCATAGCTCAGGATCTTACCACTAGGCATGGCAGCCCAAACCACCTGACCTCCTAAGCTGCCTTCAATCAATCATGAACAGAGTTGTCCAGTGGAAGTTAGAGATGGCTGTAACTGGGAGCTATGGCTGGGGACCACGCCTGAGCTCTCTCTGCTCAATGATCAGTTCAAAGGATACAGATCTGTTGTAAGGCAGTAGAAAGGATGGCAGAAGGAAACAAGGCAGGTGAGACACTCTACCATTCTCTTCCTTCCTCCCCCCTTTATAAATCAGTGATATCCTTCTTAAATCAAAACTCTGTATGTAGAGCAAGAAACTGAGATGCATCAAAAATATCAGTGGTTACCAGGCACACAGTTTGCAGCACCAGCAGGACCTCTGTGGAAGCTCATTGTCATGGGGATGGTACTCACGTGAATTCAGAGAAGAAACAGAGCTGAAGAATCCCTCCTAGGCTCACAGCTACTAAAGAACATTATTTTTTCTTTGCCTGAGGCAAGCCATAGACACCCGGATCCCTCCCTCCTGCTGGAGGCTTATTTGTCTCTGACTCACAGGATGACTAGGATTAAATTTCATTATCCGTTCAGTTTCCATCTCTCAAGGTTTCTGGCTTTAGGTTTACCACAAGCTTCAGGTCTGCTAAAGGGTTTTTGACTGATGTGCAGCAGCATTGAATCACGGTAGATTTTCACACGTTCATAATTACTCTTCTGATGTAGCACATATTCACTGTTATCTCCGGATAAGAGGAGCAGAGAGAACAGCGATGTCATTTTGCTCCTTTCTTCTAAGAGATGGAAGCAATCTGTGACCTAGTTTTTGAGTATCCTAGATTCCCTTGAGGCTAAAGTGAAAAGCAGAGCCTTGAAAGGCTGAGATGGAGATCAAATGAAGAATGATGCCTGTCTCAGTGGCCCCTCCCTCCCATACCTGTGAGCAGAAAGGTAGGGAAGGATGGGGTTTTTCCACTGGGCTAGACCTAGTGATGTACATAAAAATGTGGAGAACTGCAGATATCAAAGTTTATATGACTGTTATTCTATGACTGAACGTATTATAAAACAATCCTTTTGATTTTTAAACTGACTGAGATCCACATTAAAAATCGGTCTAGCTCAGTGTCTATGTTAATCATGGACCCAAAACATAGAGAAACAACAAAACTCTGTTTCCAGAGGTTGCCACATATCTGATATTTTTGGTTTTTTGATTATTGTTTTGTGGCTATGGTGGCAACGGGAAGTTAAATAGCTTCTCCTAGGCCCATGCTTGGCTGGGAATGAAACAAAAAGAGTCATCTATTCTGATCAGTGAAGTCCAAAGATGGTACCTGCAGCATTCAACACGCCTTGCCCTGCCCACACTGAGTGACTGTTTCCCATACATCTAAATGCAACAGGCTGCTTTAGTCTAGTGTCCATATGCTCTTAGCCCCTTCTACTGAGATGTATAGAAATGCTATTACTTGAAAATATCGAGAGAATTCACCTGAAAACAAAGGGTGCTTTCAAGAAGAGGTGTCATGGACTCTTTCTGAATTTATTTGATTCTAAAAGTAGACAAAGCTGGACATGGGGATGAATGCCTGTGATCCCAGCACAGTGGAAGCTGAGGCAGAAGGATCATAAGTTCAAGGCTATAGCAAGACCCTGTCTCAAAAAAAAAAAGAAGCAAAAACAGGACATCAAAGAATATATACTGCTAGACCTCCCACTGTTACTTGCTCCGTATGCCCTCCCCTATATTCAGGGACATTGTCAGCCATTCGTACATATTACAGCAAGATGCGTTCCCTTTGTTCCATCTTTTAGGGCGCCTAGAGAGAAGTGATTCCACAAAGCTGCCATAGCTCCTCAGACATAAAATTAATTAATTAATTAGTTAATATTAATTAAATGCCTTCTGTCTTTTAGTCTGTAGCTATTTCTAATGCAGTGTATCATTTCTTTGTAGGTGAATTTATACCCATAATGAAGATATTTCGTGAACAGTGGATCCTTTAAACAGTAAAGAAATGAAAGAAAAACCATACAGATTCCATTAGTTACAGGGTAAAGGAGAGATATTTGCATTCTTCCTAAACCAACACAGTGTAGCAGCTTTTTAATGATCAGATTGAATGGGAACAAATCTCCCTAGGAGATATTGACACATGTGTTGGTCCATTTTCTGTTGCTCTAACAAAACATCTGAAAATGGGTACTTATAAAACTAAAAGAGGTTTGTTTAGTTCACAGGCTTGGAAACTGAATACCTAAGGTTGGACAGCTCCACCCTTTTGCCCTGACCTTTTTGGCAGCATCACAATTGATAGCTAGAATCACAACAAATACAAAGAAGTGAAAAAGACATGGCCAAGCAGGAAACCAAAGATTAAAGAGGAGCTAGTCTCCATCTTTTCACAACACAACTCAGTTTTACCAAAACCAACTCATTCCATGAAACATAGTATTAATTAATTAATTAATTAATTAATTAATTAATTAATTAATTAAGTGCTAAAGCTTTTAATAGTCCAACCATCTTCCACTAGGTCCTACCATTTAAAAGATTTCACCACATCTTAGTTACCACCATGCTGGGGACCCACTTTCTAGCACATGAACTCTTGGGGAACACACCACACCCAATGTTAGCATTCTGTCTCTGACCCTCTACACCTTTCATTGCCTTATTGAGAGTGGCCTTCAGCCCAACATGCAGGGTTACCACTCACTGTCTACTGTGTCAGGTAAAAAACGTCTTTCTTATATAACATGTGCTCTGTCAAAAGTGTAAATAAATTAGACCAACGTCTCAAAATCAGGATCCTACACAACTGTAGACTATAGGATACAGGATGTGTAATTTTACAGTAACAGATATGAATGGCCTGAACTAAGGAAAGGTGTCATGGCCTCACACATACTCATGACTTGCATATACAAGAGTAGGATAAAAACTGGGATGAAATGGCAGACCATGGACAACTAGTTATTTTTCCCAGTGATCAGTCTCAGCACTCACTCCCTCTCCAAACCAAATTTGTTCAGTGTCCCCTAAAGCTAATTTGAGCTGAGTTGCTATGGGAACTGAGAAAGGGGTTCCTGGAAATGTAATCATAATTGCTGTCATCTCAAAGGGCAGCAGCTTGAGACTTCGGTGCTCTCCCATATGTCTGCATTAGGCTAGTGTTAGCAAGTGGGTGTCAAAAGTCATTTGCAGGCAAATTACTAAGAGGATAACCAGCAGTGTTAGGTGTTGCTTAACTGGGTTGCTTTGTCAAAGGACAAATTTGTCATCATTGCTTTGAGGTAAGATTCCTTTTGCCAGGTCTCATTTAGGTGCCTGGAATAGAATCTAAATGTTGTCTGTCACTAGACACAAATCTTAGGACCCATGAAGGTAAAAACTCTGAGCCACGAATCCACATGTGTTCACAGGATAGTCTATGAAACTTGAGAGATGCTTGACAATTGCTGGAAATTCCACCAGGTTTTAGAAAAGATAGTTGGCATGGGGTTGGTGAGCTGATAATTTCAAGATTCAAAAGCCCAGTGGACAGACTTGAAACATGTCCTTGGGGGATCAGCTGGTCGTTGTTACTCAGAAGTATGAGCCACATATCCACAGTATTGATGCGACCCGAGCACTTGTTATATATACTTTCAGCCCCAGACCTGGGCTTGCTGAATTATAACTGACATTTTATTTAATAGGGTTCTCAGATGGTCTATCCGTGCACTGATTTTGAGAAGCATTAGTCCAGTGAAACTTCTTAATTTTATAGAAAAATGGCTGAAATCCTGACTGAAGTCCAAAGAAGAGAAGTAACTGGCCCAAAGTATAGATGGGGCTTGGTGATAGAACCAGACCAAGATCAACAAATGCCTGAAAGGCAGAGTTTTCCCATCACCCCATGCGATTTCTTAGAAGCAGGAACTTAAAAGGGTATAACATTTCATGAGATATTTTCTTGTTTTATCGGACCCATAGACATTGTACTTTTTCTGACCTCAAATTGCACTGAGGGGGCAGGAATTCTGGAAAGGATTAGGACAGTAGCTAATTAAAGGAGAAACTGTGTCACCTAACTCTTTAACAGGGCTTAAAGTGAGCCATCGTCCTAGGGGTTGACCCTTGGCCATGTGATTAACCGGGCCCTCCTGGAATGTTAGGAATCCATCAAGGCCAGAGATTCTATTCTCTTGACCGTGAATGTTCTCTTAATGAGCCTTTATTGCTGCTTTAACAACATTTGCTGGCCTCATTCAGGTCCAAATGCCCAGTCTTCAGGCCTATTTGGGGTGTTCTCTATCATACTGTGAAAGCATATAGAACATCTGCTCAATGTTCTGTTGAAAACTGAGAAGACCGGATGATCTTTGTCTTGTCTATCTTCATGCTATTCCTTAGATTCCTAATGCAATGATCTATAAGTTAGTGCGGATTGCTCCACAGGGACATGCCTTTTCATTTTCAAAACGCTAAAATGTCTTTTTCTGATCATTGGAAGTTTAAAAACGGAATTAACAGAGGGTTTAGGGAGGGGCCAGATTCTTCCCGCCTTCTCTGAAATTGCAGAACAGAGCTCTGCTTAGGCAGTGGCGGACTGGTCGCCAGTCATTCAGTGTGGAAGAGTGTGTGTTGTGACTGCCCTTGCCACCTCACCCCAAAGTAGAAAATGGCATTCTCCCCACACTTCTGGTTACCTGAGAACCCATAACACCGACTGACTCCCAAAGCCTGGCAAGAGCTCCCAGTCTTCCTTTCTCCTATCTCCCATTTCCCCCTAGTCATCACTAGACGACCTAGCTAAGCCTCACCCTATTCCATAAGTACAAGTCATTAATTCCTAGTTCTTCACTAATGATTTGATTCTGATGCCTACAGTCACAAATCATCCCCAAACTTAGCAGTTTAGCACAAGGGCAGTTTTATTATCTCTCACAGTTTTATTAATGGGCCTGGTCTCTAGTTGGGTAACCTCTGCATACAAACTACAAGGGCTGTAGTCCTTGATTGATTGGGACTATCTGAGATAGCTCATTCACATGCCTTAGCAGGTACAGATTGAGGTAGAACTAACCTGAGAACTTTCTTAAAGCTTAAACCCAATCTGAGCTAGAACAGTGTCACTTGGATATGTCACAGTATATACTGTGTTTGTTAAAATGAGCTAGAGATTGCCTAGAAGCTGTCAATCACAGGATTCTCAAAAAGACCTCTAGGGACAGCCAATTCTTTCATTTTTCTAATTGCTTCCTGTTGCTTGGAGATCTCAAGAAAGTCTATCAACATTTAAAAACTATGGGGTTTTTTTTATGTTTTTTTGTTGTTGTTGTTGTTGTTTTAATCTGAGTTTTCATACAGATGGATACTTTCCTGGTGGAAAAGACTCCCAGATTTCCTTATATTACCCAAAGGATCTGTCACCGACCCAGAGAATTCTACATCACAGGAATGAGTCACAGCAGATTCTATAGACCATCTGTTCAATTGCTATGTGTAGCTGTGGGGCTTCAGAAAGCATATGGGGTTCATAGTGCATCTCATTAGCTGGATTTGGAATTCTAAGACTCGAGCCTCATCTCTATATATTACAAGACTCTTTAGTTTTTAGCAGAGTTGTTTAAATAATAGATGTTCTCCATAAGGCATGTAGGCTGATTTATTCTGAAGGACTTACCTGGGTTTGATGTAATAAAACGCAGGCATATTGTGTCACCCTCCAGTAAAAAGCCACCATCAATCTAGTTTGATACCTATCTAATTTGATTGGAATCTTCAGACCAATGGAATACATGCTAGTATACTATTATTTTACAATAAGAAGTCTGAAGTTTAAATAATTTGTCTCAATAATTTAGAGGCATTTCAAGTAGAAACTAGGGCTCAAATCCAATTTTCCTGATTTTGAGTCTCCAGGGCTTTGTAATAAGGAGGAGCAAACGTACAAGAGAGGCATTGTGCAAAGCTAGAGGAATAGCAATAAGGACATAAGCTTCGGGGCTAGAGGTAGAGGTACAGGGTTGGCTAATCATATATGATGTTCTGGACTTGACCTCCAGCACCCAAGAAGCAAAGCCTAAGATTCTAACTGCACCATGTGTCATGGCTTACCTGTCAGTGTTGGTGAACCACAACCTGTAGCCCTCACTCTTGTAACCCTCAGTTTCTAATGCAGTGGATGGCCAGCTCTAGGGATCCTGTTTTAAGAATCCCTGGTCTCATCTTCAGTCATATATGCTAATAGGAATGTCTCGATTAGTCCACTGCTCTCATTTTTCTTTAATCATCAATAACCAAGACACTGTAGTTGCTCTTTTCTGATCCTCAGTTTCACACTGAAAACAGAGCCCATCCTAAACCCCAAGGGCACACAGACAGCTTCTCCCTTAAATGGAGGTGAGGGTCAACTCAGACTCACCATCACTCTCCTACTCTCCACTGTCTTTGGCAACATTGGATAAAAGAACTAAGTAAGGAAAGGTCAGTAAAGAAAAAGCCAGAGTGCAGTGTAGTCCAGCGGGGAGAGTGCTCACCCAGAGTGCATTGAGCTCCGCTAAATCTCTATCACCTCATAGATCAACCCTGGTGCCTCATGCCTATAGGCATAGCAACAGGGAGGTGAAGGCAGGGGAATCAGACCTTTAAGGTCAGCCTCAGCTACTTAGTAAGTTCGAGGCCAGCATGAGCTACAATGGAAAAAAAGAAGTTAATAACATGGACCGTCTAAAATGGGAAAATGATTAAATGTGTCATCTGCTTGCCTCTCACAGAGAATAGCTGACTGCATCAGGATTTGAGAGTGATGCTCCTGTCAGGTCCTTTGTATCTTAATAATGATGTAACAGATGTATCAAGGGTTACCTTTCTTCCGCACTTCCTCCAAACATACTTACTTACCCAGATGTCACTCCGTCAGCAATTTTGCAGAAATGAATTCTCTTTATTTTTTCAATGACTGTATTGAGTTGTTCTTTTGCTACCCATCCAGAACCAGAGCCTGTATAATCCTTACCTTTGAATTCCTACAATGCTATGAAAGATTTCTTTGAAGCTAGAACACTAAGGCTCTTAAGGAGAAGAAGGAGGTTAATAGGCTCAGTGACATCATAAGACTTCCTTTTCCAGTCTTGAGGTCACCTGCAGTACTCAAGGTGTGCTTGAGTGGCAGTTATTGTCTCTGGACCCTTTAAAGGGACAGACTACTATGACATTTTTAAAAGCATTTATGATTTGCATTGGGAAAGGTTAATGTGTTCTTTTCAATATAACCTCCTGTTTATGCAAGAGCATGTCTGTCCTATTAGTCCCACCAGAGCTCTGGCCCAAGCTTGTATTTGGAAAAATGATGTTATCAGGTAGCCGTTAAAGGATTCTCTTGTTAATACAACAGGAAGGAGTCAAAATTTTATCTGGAATAAAAATTTGGTCTTCACCAAATAGAACATTTAGATTTTCATTAAGTATTCATTAAGAACAGTAGTTTTTCTAGATATTCCTGCAGTGAAGATCTCACCATCTTTTTACATGGGCACTGAGAAGTGGGGAGGCTGGCCAGCATCTGTTTCTTAACAGAAATGAGGATTTCTTCCTCCTCCTCCTCCTCCTCCTCCTCCTCTTCTTCCTCTTCCTCCTGCTCTTCTTCTTCCTCTGCTGCTGCTGCTTTCTCCTCCTCTTCCTCCTCCTCCTCTTCTTCTTCCACTTCTACTTCCTCTTCCTCCTCTTCTTCTTCTTCTTTTAATCTTTTTAATTGAAACAGACTTACTTCACTTCTCTCCCTCTCTTTCCTCCCTCCAACCCCTCCCTGCTATCCTTCCTTGAAGCCCTACTCTCAAATTGATAGCCTCTTTTTCTTTGATTATATCTGTTTCATACGTATAGTACATATATGTGTATATAATACATATGTACACGATATAATACATTACACACATACAACATACACATATATGTGTATGCCAAAGACACCACATCCTTAGAACATTTTACTCAGATGACTCTTGCTCAACCTGACTTGAAAACCTCTTTTCTTTGGTTTAGCTTCCATAGTTCCAGAAAATACTATGCAAGCTGCCAACGGAAGGAATCAGTCAAACAGTCCTACCCAGCTGCAACACCTGTGAATCTTGACAATTACCAGCACAGCAAGATATGCATAAAGGTTCCAGAAGTGGTGCTCACATGTTGGTGCAATCAACAATGTTTAATTGTACTTAAGGTTCACTCAATAGAAGAGAAATCTGGCCTGGTACTAGCCAGATTCCCAGAGCTAGTAAGGTCATGGACCTTAAAAAAGAATCAGCTACCCCTACTTTGCTAGACTGGCACACTCCTTACTACATTCTAAACTATATCCTTTTACCACAGGTAAGTGTAGCCACCACCCCTCATCAGAGAAGCTTCTCCTCACAGGAAACCGAGACCATCACAGAAAACTCCAAGACTACTTCTATCCAAACTATCAGCCTTTCTCATAGGATGGAGAACGGGGACAGGATTATGACCTACGTTTTATAAGTGATCAAAGATATAATTTCAAAGTATCACACTTACAATTTAATTAAGAACCGATACCTCATAACATCTATCAATTGAGTCGTATAATAACTTAAGAATGTGAGTATTTTCATCTATGCACTCAGACCCACTCACTTGACAAAGTAGGAAACAATGGTTCAGGAGCATCCAAACGTTTGACAAAATATTGTCAACCCCAAGCATGGTGGACTTTATTCACAGCACTTAGGAACATTTCGGCATATAGTAAGCACCCAGGCCATGAAGTTGCTTCTTTGTTTGCCTCACCCCTCTCGATTTGTAATTGTCTTAATTCTTCAGAGTTCAGATATGTGATAAAATATGTATTTCCCACTTCTATCCCCCCAACAGCCCTCATACCTCTCCCCCAACCTAGCTCTTTCCAAATTTTGTCTTCTTTTCTGTTTCCTCTAAGTCAGGTTAGTGTTACCCATAGGTTCATGTGTGTAATGGGGTCATTCACTGAATTATGGGGAACATAGCAGTGACCATATACTCAAAGAAAATCAAAATCCAAAAACCAACCAACCAACCAAACAAACAAACAACAATAAAAACAACAAAAGATTTCCACTCTCCCAACAACTACCAACTGCCAATAAGCCTCCAGTAATAGGTAGGGCTGGAGATCATCCGCCCAACTCCATGAAAAGTTTGAGTGGTTTGAACCTGTGCAGCCCTCCAGCAGGCAACCATAGATGCTGTGCTGTGAGTCCTAGGTGCCAGAGCCACGTGACATTTAGAAGAAAGCATTTCCTAGCTCAGCCCTCTCCGGATCCTCTGGTTCTGGCATTCTTTCTACGCAGTTAATGTTCCTGAGCCTTTGTAGCAGGGGTGGGGGTGTGGAGTGACTGATACAGGTGTTTTGTGGAGGACTAAACACTCAGCATTTTATCCTCAGCATTCTGACCAATCATCTCTCCACTGATTGTTGCCCAGTGCAAAATGAAGCTTCTCTAATCACGGTTGAGAGCACCGGGGTCTTTTTTTATACAAACATGAATGTTTACAAGGCAATTCGACAGCATGGAAATTTATCAAAATAATACCAGGCTCTACTCTGTGGGGTGCAAAACCATATAGGGATAGTTTTCACCAGTAAGGGTGAAAACCGAGATTGGGTTTCCGTAAGATACTTTAAATTGCTTAGAGAAAGATGCCATGCCAATAGATGTTATATATTTTAGTTTAAAGTAGAATTTGTGTAGGAAAAACAGATTTATCTTCCAAAGTTCACATTTTCTCTGAGTATTTTAGTCTCAAAGACTTACTTAGTAGGTGGGGGAATTGTCTGCTTCTAGACTCAGTGATGTCAGCTCGATTACCATGGTAACAACAAGGGCAATATCTTGGGTCACAGCAGCTAAAAGAAAGGTGGAATCTATTTAGAAATCACTGAAGTCCATAGCCTTTAAGATTGTATTTTATAGCTACTTAAAATTCCACTTCAAGGTCGGAGGAAACTCTAAAATCAGATTAAATCAAGACATAACTCCAAAAGAATATAGGATAAAACATTTCTAAAGGAATGCAAATAAGAAGTCAGAATTCTTTATCTTTCTGGTGAATTTACTATTCTGGTGAGTCATACCTCCAAGGCTAAAAACAGACAAGGACTGAGTCCCATTCATTCAATGAATAAATGCAGTTTTAAATGAGTCTCAAACCTCTTTTTTTCATTAAAATATATTAAAGGCAAGAACACTAATTTGAATTGAAAAACATTAGCCTATTATGTTTTTCCTTCTGTGGTTTATGCATTTCCTAATTATTAAATATTAAAGTTGGAAGACATCTTCTAACTTGGCATTATAGATTTAGCAAAACCAGAGAGATAGTAAGATATGACCCCAAAGTCACAAAGACCTGGGTGAGATAAGAATTCAAAAATGAGGAGTCATAACTTTCTATCTTTCTGATTGTATCAGAGTACTTTATTGAAGGATTCTTTTATGTTTCAATAAAACTCTTCTGTCTTGCAGTAGAAAGGAAAGTGTTACAGAATCCTTTCCAGTTGTCTCATATCCCAGGAAAGCTAATGGGGAGTGATGATAGGTGTAGCCAATGTCACAGAAGTGTCTGCAGGAGCTTCTGACCTGAGGGAGTCTATCATTCTTGGTATCTCCCATTCAATGATCTGTTTACCTTCTGAGATGAATTTTTTAGGCATTCTCTAACTTCTGTTGCATGGAGACCCATTTTGCCACCCATTTTCCGTTATTAAAACCCTCGCAAATTTTTTTCTATCCTTTCTCAATTTATTTTCAAACAACTTGTCAAACAGAGATACCAATTTAAGAAAGTTCTCCCTGCTAGAGATGCTGCTCAGTGGTAAACTTGCCAGCATGTACAAAACCATGGCTTTATCTGCCAACAATCCCTACTCCCGGTTCCACGGGGTTAGTATGAGAGGTCCTCTCTGATCAGTCATCTGATAAGGCCTCACACTCTTTGCAGGATGCTCTGCTGTAGAGTCCCAGTGATGCATGAGCTCTGAGATTTAGAAGGCTTTGAGGGAACAGAAAAGCTCCTAAAACCTTTCTTCTTGGTGTTTCCTGTCTAATTCTTAAAACCTCAGTTTAGCTGACAGATCCACAGGGGAGCCCTCTGGAAGCTTCAGTTCTTCCCACGATCAGCTGACTGGAAGGAGAATCACGGCAAACAAAGAATGGGTCCTGCCTGCCCCGTCTCTGGCCTGAGTTCCAAGTGTTTTGCTTTTTACACATGTCCGTCTAGAACTGATCCCAGTTTCTCTGTCCTTGCCTACGGTCCTGTGTTTGTTAGTCTGTGGTCCATCTCATAATTAACTGAACTAGTTTTTATCAAGGCTGATTTTCCAATGCCGTTGCCTTTGCTAAATCACCCGGTTTTGATCAAATCTCTGTTTCTCCGGATGTGCCTCTCCCCTCGCTGTTCTTCCTTATCCACTTGGCGAGCTGATACCCACCTCTACGCTCCTGTTCTTCTGTCAGCAGTAGCGTCTCCTGCTCCGACCCACTCCCGTGCTTTATCCCCTCTCTCATCTATGTACTCTCATTTTCACATCCGAAGGGTGGCACAATAGTGCTCCTGGACCCAGCCCCATTCAGATCATGGCGGATGACATTCAGCAGTCCTGGTCTGCCTCTCTATTCTCCATCAAATCCCAGCATCTGACTCACATCTCGGCCAACAGGATGGTCCAGATTCTGCGTCTTCCCAGTTGCTCCATTGAGTCTGTCTGAGAACTGACCCATGTAGTCTTGGTTCTAAGAGTAGGCTCTTAACACCTAACTCAAGTTTTCCTGCTGGCAAAGGGAGCCTCCCCCGTTTTCCCCTCTTCTTGAACTTCAGCAAGTATCTGCGGCTCTGTGGACTGTGGACTAACCTCCAGCGCAACCCCAGCCTACAGATACTTATTTGATACTCACACTAATTAGCTTCCTTCACTTGTGTTTACTTATTTAACATTTGTTTTTTCATGTTCTGAACTTTTCACTTGATTTATTATAATTCTACATATTTATTTGTCAATATTGGATTTTCATTATATCTTTTTTTTCCAACATTAACTAATTTGAATCTCATAATAATTTTAGTCAGAATGTATTACTATTTCAGTTTTTCCTATGAAGAAATTGAGTCTTAAAGAGATTACTTACCCAAGGTCACATAGCCTGAAATACAAAGGTCTTTGCAAACTGTAACTGAAAGCCACTTCAACAGGGGTGGGGGGGTTGGGGGGGAAGCCTTTCCCAATTAATACTTGAATCTTTGACTCCTGTGATTACTTTATGTAGCAGACTTAACTACTTCCTGGCTATTGTTCCTTCATTCTTTGTGTGCCTCAACCTCTACAGTTCCTTGAGGATAAATAAGTATCTTCTTTAAAAGAAAACCATGTTGATCCTTCATAAGACAGAGAGCAGATATTAGAGAAAATGATACCGACTGACTCAGCCTACCTTCATGGCCCTACGCATGAGTTGGAAAGCAGCATGAAACTTCTGAAGAAGTTTGGATGAACCTTCTAGGTACCTTTTCTGATCTGTGATTCAAGCCTCATTATTTAATGAGCACAGTAATGCTCAAATCCGTCACCTCACAGTGACAGAGGTACCCCATCAGAACACCACCCACCACTGCTGACTCATGACAGTTTGTGTGAGAACATGCTTCGTGTATCATACACAGGGACATGGTTGGCCCTCATCACAAAGCTTTGCAGTAGGCAGGCATAAGGAAGAGGAGATTGAGTCTGTAACAAGTAAGCATACGTTCACTTCGTTCAGTGAGAAAGGACAGGATAATTTACCAGACTACTATACTGTCTCATACCACATGGCTGCATCCTACTGGCTCCAAAGAGAAGAGGCAGGCAGGTGTAAGAAATTCTATTTCTCAGGCCAGTGAAATAGCTCAGTAGGGAAAGTGCTTGCTGCCTACCCTGACCAGCCTGAGTTCACTCCCTAGAGCCCACATAGTAGAAGAAGAGAACCAACACCAAATAGTTGTCCTTTGGTCTCCACATGTATGTCCCCCACATGCACACACAAACACAAACACGCACACACACACACAGGTGTGCACATACACACATGCATGCATGCACACATATATACACACATGCACATGCACAAATGCACACATCTGTGCCCACACACATGCACACACACGGAGACACACACGCATGTGCACATGTACACACATACACAAACACATACAAATATGTCCTCCGACTTACACACATACATACACACAAGTTAAATAAATAATAACTAGATGTAATGTTAAAAATGTTAGGTTTCTAGTTCTAAAGATAGAAACTCACTTTTGCATTCTCTAGCTGCAAATACCTTTGAGAAGCTTTGACTGTACCTCAGCATAATACCACTTGATAGAATAGTCACATTATTTTGCAGTTCCCTAAATGATTTGGCTATATCAAATGTGTGTCTCCATTTCCCTTATTTCCCTTGGGTCACAGGAATTGCACAGACACTAGATGAATGCCTAAGGACAATCAGTGATCTATAATAATTCAAACGCACAATCACAAGGTCTAACTTTAGGGAGCATTCTAGGGGCCTGAAGTGTTTCCAGGCCGGCTTTTGGGTCTGTAGCTTCTTGTTAATTAGAAGAGTTGATTTAAAGGTCACCCAGAGAAGTCAACCTCTTCCTCTGGAATGGTAGAACAATGGAAGTAGTAACACTAATTCAAGCTGTTGTTTTCATTTTCCCTAACAAAGCTCTATAGGTCTTTATGGTTGGTGCTTAACAAGGTGTGTCTCATTTGTTGGCACCACCAGAGACAAAAAAAAATTAATTCTTTTTTTGTTTGTTTGTTTTTTTTGAGACAGGGTTTCTCTGTGTAGCCCTGGCTGTCCTGGAACTCACTCTGTAGACCAGGCTGGCCTCAAACTCAGAAATCCACCTGCCTCTGCCTGCCAAGTGCTGGGATTAAAGGCATGTGCCACCACTGTCCGGCAAAAATTAATTCTTAAGTGCAAAAAGAATGAATGTGTTTTGGTTCCCTTCAAAGGAACAGGCAGGCAATTTACAACACAATACCTCCTTCCCTTCACAGTTGCCACTAGAATTCTATTTCTGTTCTTCCTGACCTTTGTTCAAAGGTTTCTGCATGGTCCCAAGGACAAAAATGGCTTCTGTGTACTGCCACAACCACAACTCAGACAGTAGGCCTGGGAGCACCTGTATTCACATACAAAGAACCAATATAAACCAACTCCTTACGTCTAGAAAATGTCCTGGGAAGGAGAAGATAGTGAAGAGGATGGGAAGTTCCATTCAATACTCACAGCAAGCTGACCAAGGTAGGCACACTGGGGAGAGTCAGCCTTTGATAAGGATTCATTTAATGTGTGGGGTTCAGCTCCTATGATGTTCTCAGAACTGTGTGTACTAGGTAGGGTAAAATGACAGGGAAACCCCCACCCCAACACACACACAGAGTCCTCACCTTCACAGATGACATCATGTGACCAAGAAAGAAAGAAAAAACACACAGGTATACATTTTAAAACACCATCATGTTATTTACACATCCTTTGGGAGCAAAGAAGCAAGAGCAATCAGCTTCCCTGGGGTTGGCTGGCAGAGAGGGCAAGCAGTGTTTTAGAGAAGGGGTATCCAGAGCTTTACATAGAAACATGAATATAACCGAATTAGGCATAGGATAACACGGGGGATCAGGCAGTCCAAACAACAGAAATGAGTGAACAGAATTAGTTGTAAGCACACAGAAGTGAGAATAGTGTGATCTTTGCGAAAATTTTGTAGAGAAGCAGCACAGGGTCAGCCTTGTATTTTAGAAAGGGGATTCTGATGGGAACACAGGAAATGAAACAGGAAGAACTGTCCACACCAGGGGTACCCATTTGGAGGCTACTTAAACACATGGAGAAAATAAGACAGTTGGCCAGTACAAAGGCCATAGAGGTGAGAGAATGGAGCTCATCTTGTGTAGATCGTGGATTTTTAATTCTATGATCAAAATGAGCTTTGTGGGTACATACTTTGGGTTGGCCAATGCTTTTGCTTTTGTGGTCGGATGTCAGTTATTCCCAAGCCCAGGGAGGTTGCCAGAGAAATGATCTATGATGGTGTGTTTAGAGAGCAGTGATCTGAAGATACTGAAACACGAAACAAAGCAAAGGGAGGGGATACTGTAGAGCACAGGACATTACCGAAGGAATGGCCAGCTCGGGAGTTGTAGGTAGGACAAAGTTACCTACGTGCAGAGAATGTGAGGACATCAGGAGAGTGGAAAAACCATCAGAAAAATGTGTGATGAATCCGACTTATCCGTCCCCAGGTCACTGCCTTCAGCACAGACATTTAAGAAAAAAAGGATTTAAAACCCACTGTTTTTATTTTCAGTCTCTCTCTCTCTCTCTCTCTCTCTCTCTCTCTCTCTCTCTCTCTCTGTGTGTGCGTGTGTGTGTGTGTGTGTGTGTGTGTGTGTGTGTGTGTGTGTGTAAAAGGTCAGTATTGATTAGATCTCCATCTTTGTTTTACCTGGCCTGCCCACAGTGTTTATAAACTGACAATGTCTCCTTCTTTATACTTCCTTCACATGACTCCCAAGACCTCCTCAGTCTCTTGGTCTTTCTTATGTTTTCTTAGCTCCTCCCACTCAGTATCCTTTGGTTGCTCCTCCTTTTCTACCTTCCCTTGCTGTGTTGGAGTGGCCCCCAGATCAGACTGTGAGCATGTAACTCACTCTTCCGCTATTGTGTTCTCTACAATTTGATTGGGAGAAGTCTGTTGGTGGGCACCAATGCTGCCATCATGGCTACTGTGAATCTTGCTGCTATACACAGCATACTGATGTGAAAACTGTCCCTGTAATGTTCGGATTTGGACTCTTTTCTACAAATTCCCAGGAGCTCAATACAATACTTTCTTGATGAACCTCGTCACTAATTTGACATTTCCTTTATGTGTGGAATATTTCTCACTATATACCTTTTATGCTTTAGTCAAGACCTCTGCTGTGAAGTGTAGGCTCAATCCTACCCAAATCCAATCATCTATCCAACCTCCCACTCTGAATTTATCCTTATCTAAGTAGTTATCTCCACATATTGACAACAAATTTTTTAATCTTCTTTTCCCCAAACTTGTTTAACGCTCAAATACCTTAGTGCTTTCATTTTCTCAGTAAGATTTCATAGATTCATCCTGAGCTTCTCTTACGTATTTCACATCTAACCTAGCACCAAAGTCTGGTAGTTGCATTATCACACTTCAGTCAAAATCTAATCATGCTCGCTAGCCATCAGCCCCACTCTCATCCTCCTCTTGGCCTTTACCACCTGTCACCAAGATGAATACATGTTTTACAATGAATTGTGTTTCCTCTGCCTCCCACTGTCCCTAAAGTTAGAAATTCCTGCACCTAAGAATGTGACTCTACTTAGAAATTGGGGTGTTGCAAATATAATCAAAGTAGAATTGTTTCTGTAAGACTTTAACTCACTATGAGTAATATGCTCATGAGAAAGGTCAATTTGGTCACAGAAATAGATACACACAGAAGAAGGATGAACACAAAGAGCAAATACAGGATGAAGACAGTTAGATGAAAACAGGCTTAGACAGGAGAGATTTTAACACAAGTAAGGACCACCTGGAGTCCCCAGACCTGGTAGATTCAAAGAAGGATCCTCCCTCAGAGGCTTTGGGAGAACATGGTATGACCAGCAGTTTGATTACAATTTATTATTTGCAGAACTGTATATAATAAATCTCTCTAGTGAGAATTTTGGGATCTTAGTCTCTTAAAAAAAACCCATAGAAATGCTATAAGAATATGTTTCCATTTAATGCCAGGTATGGGATATGGAGCAGCTTCAGATTGCCCACAACAGCTGGCTATGATTTGCCTCCTGCTCTAGCAGGGTCGTGATTTTGCCAGCTGCAGATAGTTTCTACAATTATGTGATATTTGGAATTCTGGGGACTTTTCAGAGGGTATATAAATGCTAGGGCCCCAAGAGTCTTGGTTGGTTGGTTGGTGGTGGTGGTGGTCCTCACTGGTCATCCCAGTGTGTTAAGTAGTCATGAACAAAGAAGAAACAACAAAAAGAAATTAGATATCCTGATGGTGAAGATCAAACTTGCCCCAAGAAACTACACACTCCTAATGAGCAAGAAGTAGTCTAACAATAATACCTCCCCCTTCAACTTTATTCAGAGATCTCTTTCCTTTTTTTCTCTCTCTTATCTAGTTTTAGAGAGTTGAAGGATGGAAGAGAAGAGATGAAGAAGGGTGGGAAAAAGAAGCACCCACAAATTCCAAAGTCAGTTACAAATCTCTGCTGTTTTTAATCACTAAGTTGGTGGTCCTTTGTTTCAAACTTAATGAAACTAACAAATATTAACCATCTCCTATCTGATCTCCCTGTTTTTTTTTTTTTTTAAATAGAACAGGGACTAATCCTATTGTGTAAATTGTAGCCTCTCGCCTCTTTTCTCAAAGCATCCAAGTGACTCTCCATCTCAATCAGAAGAACATCAGATCCATTGTACTGGTCTACGTGGCTCTACATGGCTGCCTCTTACTCTCTGTCAACATCTTTTCAATCTTCTCTTCTCTTCTCCGTGTCCTCTGATTCATCCACCTTGCTGTGCCTTCAAAGGATAGACATTATCATGCTGTAGCTGCTGAGGAAACTTTCTCCTTGCTATTGCTTTGCTTAGACCTCCCCATTTTAAAATGCAGTAGCCTGGGCATCCACCTGGCCTGCTCCCAATTTCCACTTCCCCAAGACCCTAATCCCTTTAGGCCTGGCTTACTTCTTCCTTTATTCCCTGGGATTTGTTTTCCTCTAGTCTACATTTGTCTTATTTGTTGCATTTACATCCGTCGCCTATCTCTACTCACTAGAACATAAATTCCAAGAGAAGCAGATTTTTTTTCCTTTCGGTCATTCACTACCTTACCTTAAGCATCCAGACCAGTAGTTCCCAACCTTTCAAATGTTGAGGACCTTTAATACAGTTCATCATGGGGTGACCCCCAGTCACAAAATTATTTCATTCCTACTTCATAACTATACTTTTGCTACTGTTATGAATCACAATGAAAATATCTAATGAGCAGGAATCTCTGATATGCAACTTCCAAAGGGTCACAACTCACAGGTTGAAAACCACTGATCTAGATTAAGTCAGGTCACCTAGCTACTGCCAGTCACAAAGATGCAGCCTAATCCTCTTTCAACTTGATGTAACCTTGAGGTACATTCTGCACATCAATTCACCACAGAATATTTCACTAAGCTGCAAATGGTACCAGGGGTCAAAAACTATGTGCCAGAAGAGTGTAAATACCTCCAAATTACACAACACAAGGTGTTTTCCCAAAACAAGGGTAGTCAGAACCTAGAAGAGTCAACATGTGACTT
Source organism: Uromys caudimaculatus (assembly GCA_028551405.1). NCBI lineage: Eukaryota > Metazoa > Chordata > Mammalia > Rodentia > Muridae > Uromys > Uromys caudimaculatus. Next base: position 22,805,546 of record CM052711.1, on the reverse strand, counting down.
AGGGCCAAAAGACCAACCCCTCAGGAAGTGAGTTCAGGCCATCCTTTGACAAGCAGGATCTCTATAAGGAGGATTTAAGCTGCAAAAATGGCAGAGATTCCCAGTACTGGGTGATTTCAAAGAAGAGCGGCCAATTAAGCAATTCCAGGGGCTCGTTCCAGATCACTTCATATCCTATAAACCGGCAATGTTCCCCTATGTTGGTAACAATCTGTGCTGAAAAATCTAACACAATTACTTTTGTCCTCCCGGGCTTTGGAACACCCACTTGAATCAGATGAAAAGGTTACAATGGGAGCTAAATATGCCCTTTGTCACCATGAGGCCAGTGATGGAGGTGCTCATTGAGGCCGGTTTATTCGAGTTGGGGGGGGGGCAGTGACAAAGGTGGCCAATCGGGACACTCAGAAACACCAATTGTCAAAGACCTGGGAACAGGAACATCTGAAATCAATAGCCTTTGGAAAATAAATTGTGGCTCATCTCGTTCCTATCATAATTTCCCTCTGCTCCTGCTTTACCCAGGAAACAGTAATGACAGCTGGAAAACATGTATGTTCTCATTCTTGCTCTCCTGGTATTTTGTTGGCTGCATTTATTTCATGGCCTTCTCATCTCTGGCTATAAGTAGGACATCTGGATATTAAAAGTCAAGGGAAAACATTTCACTGCAATGTCATCCTTCTCCCTGTGTGACCTTGGGGAAGCTAATTCACAAAAATAAATGGTGGCTAAGGGGGGATGAACTTCAGCAGCACTGGCCACTTCATAGGTGAGACCAAAAGAGAGATACCAAAGAGTCCAGACCTAGGCATTCTCTTTTGGCTAATTTTGGCCCAATCAACTCCATTTGTTTCTATTTGGTTAACATGTTAGGCATGCCAGCTAGTTGTGGGCACTAGTTTAATTAGCATGGGGAATTTAATGACAGTTATCACAATAGGAAAAATATGGATCTTGCCTCAGAATCATTCCCAAACAGAATACGAACAATCTTGAGTGATCAGAGTTCTGGAAAGTTGATGAGTGATTTTTAATTCCATGCTTTTATAATGGGACTCACACCACCAACTCAGTATTGTAAGAAGCTAATGAAACCATTAATAGAAAAATCTCAGCACAATGCAATCCCGACTGGAGCTGGAAAATGGCTCAACCATTAAGTCCTCCCTCTTTTGAAGGACCAGACTTTGGTTCCTGAAAGGACCATGTCAGGGACCTTACAACTGCCTGTAACTTCAGTTCCTAGAGGTCCACCTCTAAATAACTCATGCACGTGTGCACATATCTATATGCAAACAGACACACATACCCATAATCAAAAGTAAATCTTAAAATGTAGCCCATGGTTTGCTTGGTCCCATTTTCCCCCTTAAGGGCTCCCCATTTACCCCTTCCTTATATACCCATATCTCTGTAATGCATCAGTTCGAATGTTCATGAAACTGTCCTGTAGCTGTGTCGTCTTCTGTCTTCCACTACATCTAATGTGTAAGAGCAGTTCTATGGCTATAAAGCCCCTGGGAGGGCTCATTTCTATGTTAGCTTGACGGGCTCTATTGCCCAGAAATTTCAGTAATCACTAATGTAGGCATTGCTATGAAACTGCTGGGTGGGCGTACACATTGCCAGAGTGTATGTTAAAGTGTCCTCCTGTTAATCTGGGTGGGCTTCATTCTATCAGCTGAAAAACCGGAGGGAAAAACTTAAGCTGACTTAAAGCAGAATTATGTCAGTGCACTGAAATGTCTTTTGTGAGAGCGCCCACCCAGCAGGACTGCTTTGCAGATTTAGGGCTTGCCAGTAGGCCAATTCTGTAAGCCATTCCTTGAAATAGCTCCTTTATATAGGGGTAGATGGATAGAAATGCAGACAAGTTATATGTAGATAATAGCAATATAAATGATAGAGATAGATTTTATATAGATAGATATTGATATTGATTAGACCCACAAACTTGGATAGAGATAGATATCCTGTTGAGTCTATGTTCCGAGTAGAATCTCCAGGTGATATGAATTAACCCCGACCAATAAGTATCACATAATACTTATTTCAACTCATTGTCTTAGTCCACTTAGGCTTCTGTAACAAACTATACTACATCCAGTAATTTTATAAACAATAGAAATTTATATCTCATAGTCCTGGAGTCTGGGAAGCCCACGTTCAAAGTGCCAGCATATTCATGGTCCTTGTGAGGAGCCTTCCTATAGAAATTGGCTTTATTATGTAACCTCACAGGGTGGAAAGGGTGACACCTATTAAAGGGTATTTATCCCATTATGAGGGCGCCACTCTCCTGATCTAATTAACCTCTATGGTGCCCACATCCTGTTGTTATCACCAGAGGAGTAAGAATTCAGCTTATGAGTTGAGATGAGAGGGGAGTGAGCACACACATTCAGACCACAACACTTCCTGAAATTCCTAATTTCATTCCTAAGGAAAGATCCAAGCCTTCATTCTCAGCCTGATATAGTCTTACTTTTCAGTATTGCTCAATACATCTTCTGATTTATTTCACCTGCTTACTCTCAATTCTGCACACCCTGAATGCAAAGAGTTTGTAAAGCAATTAAAACTTTCATAGTCATAATGTCATCCCAGCGGAGATGAAGTAGGAGCTAAATAATCTACATACAGTATTTGCACAAAGCCTAAAGCATAATGATCTATCAATAAATGTTAGTTCGCTTGCTCTTTCCCTCATGATTAGTATTCTTTTTTATCCACGCCAATGGAGGAAATCCATAATGATGCCAATGTGAGTCACACAGAAATCTACTGACATATCCACTGGGGACAGAGTTAGAAAGAAAAAGCCTTGGAAAATGAACTATGGCTCTTCTCCCAAAAGTTAGACATATGGATTCTGAAGTCACGTGGTCCCTAGCCCATTCCTCAATGCTGCCCCCTTTCACAATAGTAAAGCTTCTATGCATCCACATAAGAGCAGATCACACGTGCAAACATTACTTGGAAAGTGCTTGTTGGGTGACATGAATGTTCGCTGACAGCAAAAGACTTTAACAAAGCCAAAACAATATAACAACTCATGGAAAATGAGACATCTGCGGGGGCTGGAGAGATGACTCACAGTTAAGATAGCTCACTGTTCTCCCTAAAGACACCAGTTCAGTTTCTGCCACTCACACTGGGTAGCTCACACATCACTTATGACTCTGGTTCCAAGAGATATTATTTACTCATCTGGCCTCTGCGGGCATCTTCACATATGTGGCATACATGCCCAAAAATAGACATGTACCTGTAAATAAAGACTTTTAGAAATAAACAAACAAACAAACAAATAAGACAATCTGACCAAGTTACCTGGTAACACAAATGATAAAGAGCTCATAGGCAGATGAAAGAGCAGGATCCAGGGTAACACAGTGTCCTGTTTTAGATGATGTTGTTGGTGTTGCTGACAAACATCTGAGGGGAAAGTCCAAAGTGATATCGGAAAAAAGTCTTTCCTAAAAAAAAAAAAGTTTTTTTTCTGGACTAGGTTGTTATATAAATAATGGCTTGTGTTTAGCGTACGAAAATAAAAGACAAAATCTGAACATTTTGATTTTAAAAAAAAAAGAGTAATTATGACTTAAAAATCCAATGTAGACAGAGTGTCTTCTGTGCTATTTTAGAAAAATTAGCATACACATACACATGCATACGTTCATGCTGTTCCTTCCAAACTTAAAGCACAACCCATAGAATTTTAACTTAGACCATTTCTTCAGTGTCACAGGCTAAATGTAGAGGGAGCAACTAGATAACCCCAGAGAGTGAGGCAGGCACAGATGTCACATGTTGGCCAGGCAAGCAGTCCATCCAAGTGGATAGTCAGCATCCAAGACGAAGACATACAACTTACAGAGACGATAGCCAGAGACACACAGGACATGGAGGCACAGCGAGGGCAAGGGGTGGATGGAGAAATGAAAGTGAGGTGTTGGGTGGGGCAGGGACAGAAGACACCCGTGTGTTTGGGCGAGGATCTCCTGAGAGTCTGGGATAGGATCTTGGCTTCATTCCTCTTGAGAAATCAAACTCTTTTGAGTCACCCATCCCTCGTTTTCTATTCCTCCCCCACACTAGATCAACTGCTTACCGTCACCATATACCATCTCCCTGTTACGTCACTTCCTCCCAATGGTCACCTATATAGTGAGTGCTCATAATTGCATCCTAAACATTTGAAATGATGTGTCCTATACTCTTTTTAAATTTTTTATTATCTTATGTTATACACATGGACATTTTTGCCTGTAGGTCTGCATATACCATGGGGATGTCTGATGTTTATGAGGGCCAGAAGAGGCCATGGGATCCCCTGGAACTGGACCATCATGTGGATGCTAGTAATTGAAAATCAGCCAATGCCCTTAACCACCTTGCCATCTCTCTGTAATCATGCCCTCCTATAGTCCTGTAAACACTTCATTGATGGTGATAAACACATCCTGCTACTTTCTACTTTTCTTTTATTTTTTTAATTAATGTTTGTGCAAAGTCATCCATCCAATTCCTCAATTCCAAGTCACGTCTAACCATTTTATTGGCTTGACACCCTGACTGCCCTCAGACATGCCCACCTAGACCACTTCATCTGCTGGGGCATTTCTGCTCTAATACTTTAGTGCAGTGATCTGCAATTACTCATCTGTACATTCCCTCCCGTCACTTGTCCAGGAGCTTTTCAAACCAAGTGACTTCTGCACTCAAAACTTAATGGGAAAAATGTTAGCTATAGCCCACAATTTTCCTGGGGTGCTTAGAATGACTCAGAGCTCAATCGATTGAGATTGAGTTGACCTGATGTAGAACAGTTTAGAGTGTACAATACCATTGCTATGGGCATCTCTGTCACCTGCCTCACAATAGAGAGCAAGTGAGATTGTATAACCAGCTGCAGTCACCCACTCAAACCCAAGAAACAACAACACTACCAAGGATGTGATAGTCCTAGGCAGTCTAGCACATTTAACATCCCAAAGAACACAAGACCTCAGAAGGAAGCATGGCACCCAAGGCAGGTACTGCTAACTCAGAGATGCTGAAAGGGACACAGCTGCATCACTTACCTACAAAATGCTAGTTTCCTTTAAGATAAGCTTAGATGATTAACCATCATAATGGCAACAGATTTCCATTCCTGTTAGAATGTTAATTTGTTATCTGACCTAACATATAGAAATTTACTTTCTTTGCCACAAACATGTCTATGTAATCTCGTATCTCCTCTTATTTGGCTTACTGATGCCTACAGGTGCAGGACCCAAGGCCAGCAGCATCTACTGAGAAACAGAATCCAAGTCTTCCATGAGCTGACAGAGCACCGAAGTGTTAGGAAAATACCTGTGTAAATCACAGTGTGTGTCCTAGGATGCTTCCTCCTGAAGAAAGAGAGTGGGGGAAGAGAGAACTGGATGATAATCACCTCGACCCTCAGAATTATAGTTTATCAATGATCAAAGGAATGACACAAGTCACTTTCAGTTTTAGTACCCCATGATATAAAAGAAAAGATTAAAATAAGTTCTCAGGCTTTGGCTAAAACCAAGTGTAATAGGATTATTTAAAACTGTGATACATGTGTGTTCAACATGTCTAATATTTGAATGCAAAGTTATATACTATTCGTATGTTGAACCACATGTGATCATACAACACATGAACTTGAGGACTGAGCCAATGGTCCTCCTTCCCCTCTGCCCTAACTCACTTGTTCAGATTGCTGTATGTTTTCAGAGAACAAAAGTCTCTGTTTTTAGACTTCAGTTTTTATCTTTGGTATGTTTTCAAATACATAAGAAGATATATTAGGTTTAGAATTTCATTTTCCAGTTTGGAGTAATTCTCATATGAAATTAGATATCTTAGAAATGGCACCCAGGTTGAACATGAAACTTGTGTATATTACATATAACCTTCTGTATATAGCCTGAAGATAATTTTATACAAATCTTCAATGCTTCTACATTTTAACTGGGAGCTTCCATATGAGATCAAGTTTTCATTTTCCATTTGCAGTGTCAGATTCAGATGTTGGAGAATTTCTTATTCAGGATTTTTCAGATTACAGAAGCAAGACCTATAATTACTGTACACAATGGTTATTCACTAAATTCTGGTTACCTCCAGATAGGTGTGTGTGTCTGTGTGTGTGTGTGTGTGTGTGTGTGTGTGTCTGTGTCTGTGTGTGTCTGTGTGTATGTCTGTGTGTGTCTGTGTGTCTGTGTGTAAGAGTTGGATCCATGAACTAGCGTTATAGGTGATTGTGAGTTGTCCAACATGGTGCTGGGAACTAAACTTAGATCCTCTGAAAGAGTAGGCAGTGCTCTTAGCCACTGAGCCATCTCTCTGGACTGGCCTCAACATCATTTTTAAAAACATCTTTGGTGAGATCATATTCCTTTATCTTTCACATCCTCATTGATTTTCAATACCCATCAAACCCTAGTTCATAATTTCATGATCACATCTCAGCGTTATCTCAAGACAATTTCAATAGGCCAAGTGAGAAATAAACCATTATTTAATTCAACAAATACCTAATTGTTGTTGACTAATTGCTATTCTGGCCATTTTAGCTGTGTAGAAATCTCATAAGGACGGTCAGGGAAGGGCTCTCCAGGGATGCAACATTTTAGTGGAAGATTAAGTAAAATGAGAGATTAAGGTACATTGGTATAGGACATTAGGTAGACAGACAGACAGGAAAACTGTCTTACCACTTAGAAATCCCACTAGGCATGTATCCAAAGGAATTGAAATTAGTATGTTGAAGAAATGCCTCTCTGCACTGTATGTTTATCACAGCACCTCTCATAAGAGTCCAAACATGGAACCTAAGTACTGAAGAGATGAACAGATAAAGGAAATGTGGTACACATGCATGATGGATGCTGTTTAGCCACAAACAATAAGTGACAATTTTGCCATTCCTTAGCCATGCCATACAACTGAACTTGGAGGCCATTACATTATATGAAATAAGTCAGACAACAAAAGATCAATAATGCATGAGCTCTCTCCTGAGTGGAATCCTTAAAAAAATGATCTCAAAAAGCCAGAAATTAGAACAGAGGGTTATCAGAAGTTGGGATATTTAGAACACAAAGCTGGAGAGATTTAGTCAAAGGATAGTGTATTAGTTTCTAGTCTGTTACTGGGACTGGATACTCTGTTATGAAACAACTTGGAGGAGAAAGGAGCTTATTTTGGCTCATAGCCTCATAACTGCATTCCCTGTGTAATAAAATAAGTCTTGTACTCCCAGAATTCAATGGCACGAACTTTGTATTTCTATTCCAATGTGCATACACTGATTATAGTCAGGAAAGAATGAACTAAAGCAAGACCAAAGCACAGCACAGAAAACACAAATTCTGTTGCTCTGTACCTGATATCCAAGACTTTAGTTTTGAAGGCATTAGATGACTCTGCCAGTCCACTTTTGCTGCTTGCAATACATCTCTCTCTCTCTCTTCCTTGTATATAATCTCCCTTGGTTTATCTCTCATGCCTCTGGTATCTTTGACATCTTGGAATCTCCACTGAAACCCAAGTTTCATCTTTGTAAATTCACACAATGGTCTCTTAGAGCTTCCTCCTAGGGCCTCTCTGACCTCACCATAGATTGTCTGACCTCAACAGCTCCCTAAACTGCAGAAGAATACATGACTACCTCAGTCTTCCATCTTTCATGTCTCCAAAACCAGCAAATTATTCAGGACACTGCCAAGACCTGCTACCATCTTGGGATTGGACCTGACTCCCTAGGAACACAGTTGTAGCAGCTTTTGTATGCAAAAACTGGTGAAGAACTTGCTTCTAGGAGGACAAACTCCTTGGACTCTCCTTTCCCCTGCTTGGAGCCTTGGCTCGGTAGGGTTTTAACCTAAATGAACCTTTCCTGCGGTTGCAGGGCAGGACAGAGAGCTTCTTTTTAATGCTGTTAATCTCTTGACCAGTTGCAGATTGTTTTTCACTACATGAGTTAGATGTAACCTTAAGCTCTCTACTGATCTTTCTCGCCAAGCTGTGCATGCTTACCTAGTTCTGCTCCATTTGTTACCCACTATCATTCTAGACCTGCGTAATTTTAATCAGTAACAATCATGTCACAGACTCAATGCTACATTGTCTTTTAATTTCCCCTTCCAAACTAACCAGTCCATTATTTTTTAATAGAGCCACATGCAAATTCTCAGGACAATAACAGAATACAGACAGACTCCTTGCAAATTTTCACATGAACGGCCCTCAGTCTAGTTGCAAATAGAATCCTTGTTCCCTCTGAAATCTCATGAGTGGGCCCTCCCTGTCTATATTACTCTTGGTACTTCTCTTTTGTAGGCTTCCACAAGAACAGTCCATTAAGCTCTGCCCAAAGCACGCAATGTCTTTTCGAGCCCAATGTTCCAAACACTTCCCCATTTCTCCAGGAAACATGGTGAGGTTTAATCTCTCTTCTCCGGTACCAATTTCTGTTTTGCTTACTTTTCTGTTGCTGTGAGATGATGGCCTGACCTAAAAAAGGGGGGGAGGGAGGAATCAAAAAAGAAAGCTTACTTTGGCTTATACTTCCAGAGGGCTAGAGTCCATCATTGTCTGGAAGGCATTGCAGTGGAAGCATGAAGCCAACCTGGCAATCAAGAAACAAGGTCACAGTACATCATCTAGACATAGGAAACAGAAAGGGAGAACAGCAAGTGGGAACAGCAAGAGTATAAAACCTCAAATCCTCTCTGAGTGATGGCTTCCACCAAAAAGGTCCCATCTCCTAAAGATTTTATAACCTCAGGCAACACTAACTGGGGACCAAGTGTTCAAATACATAAACCCCTGGGGGATATTTCTTACCCAAATCATAGTAGCTATGTAACTACATTAGCTAGGGGGAGTAAATGTCAAGAAGTGTACTATACGGCACATTGGCTATAGTTGGCTAATGTTGTACCACACCACTGAAAATGTAAATAAGAGAATGAATTTGTAACTGTTCTGTATCAAAAATATAGTTATGCAATATAATACATTTGTTAATTAACTAGATTTAACGATGCATGGTGCATTTCCTTCAAAACATCATGTTCAATATACTAAAAAAAATATACTTTCCAATTAAAGAGAGAATATAAAATTGTATGTGTGCTGTAATGGTGTCTATATTAAAAGCATTTATACATCTAAGTATACATTTAAAATATCAGTGGGTAAGATAATTAACCTTTGGGAATTTAAATCATGCCATTATAATACAGCGCTCCTGTCAGTAGCATAAGTGGTATCATTAACATTTAAAAGTTAACGTGTAATTAGGAATTGTTGATACCATAATCGACTTTCCATACTAATTAGAGCAAAGACTCAAATGCCAGCATCCATCTCCTTGATAAAATATTTTTAGTCTTCAAATATATTAAACTCCGTTTAACCTCGGCATCAAAACAATTCATACTGCTTTGTTTTTCGCTGATCCTTGACTTTTAGGAACACACATAAGAATCCAATGGGCTTCCAATGTTGCCTGCTCTGTAACCTCTATAAATATTGGAGCTCAAGTATCATGAATGAAGTAAGTTTAAACCCACATCTAATTAGATGCACCAAGAAGGACAGCCAGCCATCTGGCCTGGATTATAGGCCTGCGAATCCTGAAGAGTGAGTGCCTCAGCTCAGGACTTCCACAGAATGCCCATCCCACCTCTCTTCATCCATGTGGACCCTTTTCCTCTAGTGTGTCCCTCATGGGGAAGCTGCACACGAGAAGGAGATGCACTACTTTCCAGAGAACTCTGTTAACACTCTCTTTGGATCTTTTGGCTGTGCATTGAATATTCATGAAAATTTCCTGAATATTAATGTTTATGACAATTCCCTGAACAGGAGCCTAGTGTGTGACGATGAAGTAATCATAGAAATTATTTGTTTTGAGCTGCTACCTATTAAATCAAATTTGCATGCTATGGGGAAAGCTGCTGGATGTGAATCTCTGGCAGGAAGCCTAGCATAACCTCCTGAGTCTGATTCATCTCCCTGATGGCCCTGGGCTGACTGGCCTAATTCATCTCCTTATGGCCCTGTGCTAGCTGTAGCTGTTAATGATATCTTTAAAAATTGGGTCACCACATCACCGTGCAGCTATTCTGACCACAGTATAGTGAGAGTCAAGCAGATGCTTATTTCTTCTGTTCTTCCCCAAGTAGTGCTAATCGAATCAAGAAATCTGTGTCTACAGCAGTACAGGTCATAATCTTTTATTATAAAGGGTTTGTTTCTCTATTTCTAGAAGGCTCCAAAATGAATTTCTCAGAAAAAGACTATTCTGAAGTGATGACTTTTATAGCTGTGCAGTTGGCAAAGGTTGAAGGCCTTATGAAAGAAACAAATGGATCTTATATGTAAGAAATACAAAGAAATCCAATGACTAAATTCCCATCTAAGAGAGAGGAAAGGGGAGTAGGGAGATTGCTCAGTCAGTGAAGACCTTGCCTGGAAAGCATGAGGCTGTGAGTTCGATTCCTAGATACAACATTAAGAAAAGGCAGGCAATAGAATCAAACTTGGAATTAATCCCTGCACTGAGAGAGTAGAGTCCAGCAGAACCCTGATTGTCTGTTGGCAAGCTGGATTAGCCTAATGGGGGGCTCCATGTTGATGAGAGACCCTGTCTCAAAATATCATATGGGTGTCTCTTGAGAAATGACACCGAGTTTGATAACTGGCTTCCAAATGCATACACAAGCAGACCCTCCGCTATGTACCTCCCCATGCACGCGCCTTCGCACACACGAGTGTGCACATACCTACTCAAAGAGGAAAGATAAATAAATACTGGTATAGTTCGCATTCCTCACAGGAAGCCCAGCACAGTGATTACTCTAAAGGACTTCACTATTTTACATTGTTCAGTTATTACAACTGTACTTTTGATTAAAATCCATTATATAGTTTGTATCTACTGCTTTCTTTTTCTATTAGATGTTCATACATTTATATTTTTCTCTAATTTATACTGCTTGTAAACCACCGAACAGCCATAACTGCATATAGGATAGCTGGTGGATATTTTTCTGAGAAGTAAGAAATAAATTTGCTCAATTACTTTTAAAAGCTTTCAGTATGTGTTTTAATGACTTCTCTGGATATTTTTTAAACACTCTGAAGGGTTGAGAGCATTCAGTGGTACATCTCTAAAAAATTTAAACTCGAATCATCTTTCAGAACTAGTAAATAGCTTTGTGCTGGGGTTCAGAACTAGTAGATGATACTCCAATACTGCCGTCCATGAGGAATTCTGTTAGCTACTTTGTGTAGCTGAAACTGAGTGCCTGGGTGAATCACGTAAGGGTAGAAGCATTTATTCTGGCCCACAGTTTTCATATGGTTCAGTCAATGTTCCTTTTGGCTCCATGTTCTTGAGGCTGGGCATTATGGCCGGGGAACATTGGTGAGAAAGGCTGCTTACCTTGTGGCTAGCAGAGGCAGGGTGAGACAGGCCCCAGGAGAAGACATGCCCACACATCTCTCCCATTGGCCTAATTTCCTCAATTAGATTCTACCACTAGCAGTTTCTAAAACCTGCTAGAATGATACCATACCTGGGGATTAGACACATCAAACTATTGAGGAAATACTTCATATCTATAATCATTACAAGAAACAACAGGTGTTTGTAACATTTGGAACTATATGTTTTAAATTTTTACACTAACAGTAAACCTTGTGATCTCTAAAAACTAAACAAGACAATTCTTTACTGAACATTTTCAATACCAGAAGCACCGTTCTAGGTACTATAACATGAGTTTGTGAGTTTAAAGTTTCTGGGTTGCAAACTTACATTCTCAAACGACTGACTCACGGCACTATGCTTTTATCATCACATTAAAGATATGAACCTTAGTTCTTTAAATGCTGATACCTGCCCTTAACCAATACCAATATTAATACTGGGATGTTCTAAGAGCCCGGAGAGTATGTTTGGACTCTAAACGCAATCTCTGCACTATACAGTGTCCTTGTGCATGACATTTGTGTGGGTTGTGACCTTCTGACTCTGATTACATAGAAAAGCATAGGATCAGGAAAGTCTGTTTCCATGGCCACACAGAGACGTGCTGGAAAGTTGTTATGTCTGATGCTCACACAGATTCTGGTGTCTTTGGATGAGAGGGGAGGTATTCCTCTGAATACAAGAAATTATCAGGGTCTTTACATCAAGCCTTAAAATCTCTTTAATTTTAAAATATAAATGTCTGGATGGGAATGGAAGTTTCCAAAACGAAAGTTCACTTCAAAGAGGCGCCTTGCCCTTGAGCTACTTTCGCCCCACTCCGCAGGGTTTCTGTTCACATCCCCTACAAATAGGAGAGTGGAAAAGTTTGGCATGCTCTTTGATCTATTTTAAAGCCTCTGCTATTACACAGTGACATTTGGCTCTAAGCAACAGTCAATTTTTTTTTAGTGAAAAAGGAGGATTTTTGAAAGGGAAACCTCTGCAGGTCAATTGTACACAATTAGCACCTTTTCTAAAGCTTTTTACCAAACCACTGTTGTACCAAAGAAACTCTCCATCCATTGTACCCAGAACAGCCTGTTTAAATCTCAAGATTAGTTGGAGACATCTCATGCCAAGAACTTCTTGGCCCAACCTGAGAAACTAACATCTGATCAGAGCTCACGTGTGCAAGACAGTCAAATACTTGGAACAAGACAACTATTACCATCGCTACTGGTCCTTCTAGCCAGTTGATTTTATGGGCATATGCTGGGGGTGGGGCTCTTGGGAAGACTGTGCTATAGCTACTGAGGCATAGAGAGAGTGGCTAGAAGCAGCATTGTATAAGAAAAAGGGCAGAAACTGAGAAGTCACATGGGCCTGGTTAAATTCTACCCTACGCCCTAAGTTCCTCTTTCAGATTGTTACTTACACTCTGAAAAACTTGGTTTCCTTGTCTGTAAAAGGGGAAATGAGGACCATAATGCATCATGGAATAGCTGGGATCCTTAAAACATCTAATCTGTATGAACAGCTGAGGTCATACCTGGTGTCCACAAAATGCAGCCATCAATATCACATTAGGAAAGATTAGGGAAGATTTCCCTTTCAGTCACTCAACTCATAGTAATTATTCTTCATATCTAGACAGTAGAGGAAAGCCAGCTTTCAACACACTAACATGTCTGTCATGTCACAACTCTGCCCAAGACCAGGTAGGAGAGATACAAGGCTGGACCATCAATATCTACCACCTGGGCCCTCAGTTTAAAGACTCACCAATCACCTCCTCTGATTCTTTCATACTTTTTTCTTACTTTTCGGTGTCAACGCCAGCATTTCTCAACCCTAGTTTGCTTTCCATTACTGCAGGCATGGAACTAAATTCTCGGTCCTGGAGCTAACACTCTCCATCAGCTGTTTCCCAGAAATTGGGCACTTTTCTTTGTCACCTCTGTGAAAGCCATACACTTCAGAAACAGGTGGCTGGGATCCACACATCACTCCTAGATGTGAAAACTCTCTGTGTTTAATTTCCCCCTTTAACTTCGCTTCTTAGTTAATAAAGAGAACATGAAATATTCAGGTCCATGAGAACAGGAAATGATATATGTAAAGTAGGCAGAAGGCATAAAAATGGGTGTCATGGTAAAGGCTGGTTATAGTCACCTTCATAATCACTGGGGGGCCAATGGGAAAGGCTTCTCCTCCACATGTTCCCATTATCACCAGCCATCGCTGTGTCTGCTGTAATGCCATCTGTTTGACAGTAGGGGAAATCTACATGGACATTGACATTTTTGTTCTAGCTCCTACTCTTACCTTCTTCTTGGAACTCTTGATAAATTTCTCAATTTCTCTTAACCTCAAGTTCTACAGCTGTTGAAAAACAATTCCAACCCACATACAGATGGCATGAAAGTTAGAGAGGTCATGTAAGTAGAGCACAGGATTTTAGAAATATAAAGTGATGCCCACAAGACCTCAGTTGCACCTACGATACTATTGTTTGCGAGTGTACATTGTATCCTTGCGACTTGGCCTTTACAGGAGAGCAAATTTGTGCTTTACCATTTTGAGTACAATTTTTTAGTTTATCGCCCATGAATATTCTGTATTTTTTTGGTTAATTTTAAGCACTTAAAGAGGATGCATTCTACTAGATTAGAACTAACATGAAGAGATCTAGAAAGAATAGACTTCAAAACAGCCTAGCAGGAGAAAGACCATTCTCTGCTAGAGAAGTCTCTTCGAGCATAGTGCCTTTCTCCTGCCAATACCCTGCTAAGAATACAGAGCCTCTCATGCAAAGCTGTTCTTATGAAATGCCCAAGCTTTCTGGCTCCCATAATCAAGGCCTGGATAATTTTAAAAGCTTCAGATTTAGCTTAACTGTGCTCACCAGAGACCTGAGCCTGCATGCTTATGTCAGGAGGACTGGTAACTAGATGTGCTAAAGAGACTCCAGAAAAGAGATAATCTAGAACAAAACCCAAAGGCATAAACCAAAGCCTGGGTTAGAGATGAAGTATCCTTTGAGGGATCACGAGTAGAGCTGGTCTATTATACAGTTATATATATATATATATATATATACATACATACACAGTTTTTTCTCTTTTACTATCATTTCTTAAGTTTCTCTTTGTCTAAAAGTAAATTAGCCAATAAACAACTGAAAATAAAGTTTTTTGTTAAAAAGGGATTTATATATATTTTTTTAAAAACCTATGAGATATTTAGTGTCTAACACCAGGCTCAGCAGTAGAAGATGTAAATTCAGATTCTAGTTTCTTTCTCTCTCTAGGTAAGCGGATCTCTGCTTTCTATGAATCCCGGAGTTCTCGTCTGTCAAAGGGAAATGTGAAGCTGAATGACTTGAAGTTCCTAAGTCCTGTGCCACTTATCCAACAATATCCTACCAGAGAGCCCAAGGCTAACTGCCAACCCACAGAGCAGAGAGCCCAAGGCTAACTACCAACCCACAGAGCAGAGAGCCCAAGGCTAACTGCTAACCCACAGAGCAGCAAGCCCAAGGCTAACTGCTAACCCACAGAGCAGCGAGCCCAAGGCTAACTACCAACCCACAGAGCAGGTGAATCCTGGTGGCTTAAAGTATAACCCTGCCATACCCCTAGTTGGCTTTGCTATTTATTTATCTTCACTATTTGATTGTCTTGTTCTTCACAAATTCAGAAATGATGTCTTCTGCAGTAGCCAGTGCTGATGTCAAGGGTCTCTGCTATGGTGCCATCATCACCAATGGCATGTCACCATGTAATGACCAGCGACTAGATTTGTAAAACCACCTCCATCCCTGCTAAGGTCACAGGCAGCATCCTGCTTTGTTGCTGCACTTATACTGCTGCTGGTCTCCTGGGATGCCAACGCACCAAACATTTTAAGGAAAAGGCTAATTCAGACCTCCCTTTACCATGCCAATCAAACTGAAGAGTTGGGCATAAATTTTTTTTAATGGGCTGAACTGTCGGAATCTCTCCTCTTCAATCCTAGCTCTATGTCCTATAGGACACAGGCAGGGGTACTTTCTGTCTTTAGAGTCCATTATCACTAACCTCACTTCATGGACGCTCTTGAGCTCTTCAAAAGACCAGAAATCTCAGTCCCACTCACTCGGTATAACACCTCTAAATCTTAAGCTACTTATAGTTCAGACTCAAGCTGAGTCTCCTTCATACCTAGGGAACCATAGCCTGGCCTGTAATAAATATTCTCTTCTAGAACTCTGAATATTATAATTTATTAGGTATTCTTAAAGAGGAAAATCAATGAACTAATTAGCATTTCACCACGGTTGCTTCTATTATAATTTAAGATATCTTTCCTGGGCTTCTCCACAGGTCATTGTGGGCTGTGCAGACAAACACTGCTCCAGGGCTTCCGTTTTTCAGATGCTGCTACCCATTAACCTTTACCTTAGTACTGAGCAAGTACTCACTGGTAGCAGTGAGGATTTTGTCTGATCACTCTCCTCTAATTGTCTTTCAGTCCAAGTTCTTAATGCCTCCATCTCAGGAGCACTCAGAACATCTCTGTGTCTATAGATTAAAGTAATATTTACAAGACTCTTCTGGTGCTTTCTATATTACCACATTCAACCCCAGTCATTTCCCATGTCCTCCCAACGAGGGGCCACATTTACACATGCTTAATGTATGTATCGGCATACATAAGCATATATTTACAAATTATCAAGTGTGTGATTCCATTGTGTAGTATCTTCTGCCTGTTTTATTCAGTTGAAAATATACCTTCTAGAATAGTATGGAATGGATGGGAAAGATGGGAAATTTTGCTTGAGTACAGTACATTCACAGAGGAGTACTAACAAGGAAGTCGTGACTGAGTAGCAGTGGACAGGAGTTGGAGAGACTTTATTGCAAAGATAAGGAAGGGTTTGGCTTGGAACAAAAGGGGAGTTGTGCAGGAAAGAACACAGGATAATTATATTCAGGAAAGTAATAATATTCTGATGTGACAATATAGTCCTGACATAAAGAGAGCCTAAATCAGAGTCAAGGCAGAAGCTTGGGGGGAGGGGAAAATACCATAAGGAATTAAGTCAGGTAGAAAGAAAACATGGGTAAAGACATGACCTACTTTGCTCATCATGGCACTATTTTTTTAAACCAAATGCCCTCTGAGGTAAATATTTCCATGTATTCCACTACATCATTTTCATTGTCTTCCAGTGAGAAGGATCTTGACATCTTTAGCTACACACATAGCTACTCAGAAAACAGACCATCTAGGTCCCATTGTCCTGAGGTAGTCACATGACTAAGCTCGAACTTATTCAAGGATGAATGCAGCAGTTTCCAGGTGCTGTCTTTCAGGGCCAGGGCCATGCCTGAAGCTTTCTCTCCTGACTCCTTCACTGGTCTGAGGATGTAGAAGCCATCATGGGCTGTGCAGACAAACACTGCCTCCAGGGCTTCTGGTTTTCCAGTCGCTGCTACCCCAGCTCAGATATTTGAGTGAGAGAACTACACTCTTTCATTTGATGCTTCTGACTTTATACCTCTGCTTTATGCAGCTGAACCTATATCCAAATGGGTACATCTTCCTAACTCATCAGCAGCAAACATTTTGAAAATGATAAAACTTAAATTGATTTAAAAGTTTACTCCTGCTCAGCTTAGGTTGGAGCCACATCTTAGCAGGATACAAGTGATCTAATAGGGGAAAGAGGAAAGTGAGAGGCTACTTAGGGAGGAAGAGGAAGGTAAATACAGTATGCTTGCATCTTGGTGGCAAATGTTTTTAGTAGAAAATGCATTTGCTACTCCCAACACTCAAATATCATAACCCAGTAATCTCACAGAATATTGGTTGTTCACCCTAGTGATCATATAGAGTCCAGTATGGGGAGAATATCAATGATAGCCCAGGAAAAGATCAAGATTCAACATAACGTTTCTACTGAATTTTTATTGTTATACATCATTGTAATACACACAAAAAAAGATAAGTCAAACTTTCATTAGAAAAGATCATTGGTAGACATTTTAACACAAAGAGATTGTATACACCCTAACCCTAACCCTAACCCTAACCCTAACCCTAACCCTAACCCTAACCCTAACCCTAACCCTAACCCTAACCCTAACCCTTAAGGGAATACCATTGCATTTTCAGACATCATAAGTTATAGAAGCTATAGGTAGGGCTGGTAAAATCAAATCTCACCAAGTCTTCATGGTCAATGGATGTCAAATAAGCTTCAAATAAGGAAGAGTATGAGGTTTTCCCCCTAGAAAGAAGAGTCTAGAGATCTTGAAGGAAAGAGGGAGTCTACGTTGCACAGAGTGAGTCTCATTGATCCTTCAGACATATATAAAGGCAATAAACCCTAAGATAAATACATCTCCCTGACCCTTTCAGAGACAGGCTTTGTGTAGAGACTAGCAAAACAATTGACAACTACATCAAAAAAAAGTAGAGAATAGGAAAAAACATGAGAGCTGAAGTTCCTGAGCACTTACCGAAATCTGGGGTAATGGGTTATGAATTTGGTAGTCTGTGAGTAAAGGCAGTATCATCTGTGTTCCTCTGGACAGACCATCTCAGCAGGGAACTGGGTCACCGCCTAGTTTATGTGCTCTTATTATCATTAATGGAAGCAAGAAAAGTAGGTTGGACTAGGTTCTGAAGTAATGTGACTTTGTAAGGTCCTAATGGAAACATCTTAGGCCCAGATGAGAGGAGAGAAGCAGGGCTTACTGAGCTAATAGAGCAGGTCTCTCAACCTTTGTGGCATGCACATTTGAGAAAGAAGAGTCACAGTGGTACAGCTGTCCTGCACTTAGAGGCTGTTAAGTACCACTCCTGGCCTCTACTCACTGGATGTCAATGGCCTCCCACTGCCCTCTAGTCATAACAAAACTACATCCAGATCTTGTCAGAGATCCTGGGGTTAGGTAGGTCAAAACCATCCTTCAGCTGAGAAGCACTATAATATAGACTTCAGAGGTCACAATTAGGTGGTAAGTGTTAAAACTGCAAGTCAGACTGATTCATTGGAGGAAAGAGTAACAAAGTAGACCCGTGGGAATTGCCAATATTTGGCCCAGGGAAAGAATTTGCTTAGAAACAGAACTGTTTCATCGATGTACTTTATTATCTGGGCTTTTTCTAATTGAAGCAGAAAAAACAAGTAAAAGAAGTGTTCAGAGGACAAAGCACTTGTCATGTAAGCATGGGGACCTGAGCTTGGATTTCCAATACCACATAAAAAAACCATCTAGGCAGACATGGTATTCGTCTGTAATCTCAGAGTTTGGGAAATAGAGGGCAGATCTTCCTGGGCAAGCCGGCTACCGGGGCTAGCTGGATAGGTAGGATCTGGGTTCAATGAGAAACTCTGCCTTCATAACTAAAGCGAAAAATTATCAACCTCTAACCATCATGTATGATGTATATACATGCATGTATGAGTATTAATAATACATCTGAACATGCATGCACAAACACTAGCACTACACTACACACATACACGCACATGCACACACGAGCACACACAAACACACGCACACGCACACAGAAACACACACGCACACACACAAACACATGCACACACACGCACACGCACACAAGCACACACACGCACACACACACAAACACACTCACGCATGCGCACATACAAACACACGCACATGCACACACACACACACCTTATAATATTTTAAATAAGCTTCAGTTTTATGTCACACTGTATTACTGGCAATTCTTAGCCATATGACTAAGCAAGGCAGGACTGAGACCTGTGGTCATCTATTCTATATTCTGTCTCCTTTCCATGGCGATTCAGGGTGTCTTATTCTTGCATCGGCATATGGTTGCTGCACAGGTTTGGGAGTGGCAGTTCTCCAGGAATACACCAAAAGCGGAACTTTTAGAGATCACTGAAGTAGAGGTCCTGGCCTCTCACTCCCTCATCCCTAGCCAGGTATAATCCTCATTGCTGAGAGCCTGGGTTGTGCTGAGAACCTGGGTTGTGCTGAGAGCCTGGGTTGTATTAAGTTCTACTCTGCTACTGAAATATGATTCACATTCCAATTATAATTCTGTCTGTATACACAGCTGAGTCCTTCCATGTATTCTCCTTCTCCAAACTTTCTCTTAACTGAAAATTGGATTGAAAAATAGAACCAAAAAGGAAGAACAGGAAGTCTCTGTTGTACTGGAAGACTATGTTCTCATAGGTTATCGTAGCTGTTTTGTGTGTGTGTGTGTGTGTGTGTGTGTGTGTGTATTTAATTTAGATTTTTCCCCTTTCCAGTAAAAATATAAAAGCTTATAAGAAGTAAATGGGTTTCCAAGTTAGAGCACAGGAGGTCATTTAACACATAGCTTGCATGAATGTCAATAAAAGCAGCCCTTCTTTGGGCTTCTAGACTGTGAATAGGATGGTTTTTCTAAGAAGAAAGATAGACCTAGAAGCTGTTTGTGAACTTCCTATCCTAACATGGCTGGAGAAGCTGAAGAGCCACAGCAAAGAATACACCCTGTATAGAACTACTGTCAGAGAGACTTACCACCGTCTTGTCTAAGGTCCACAGCATAGTTTCTTAAAGACAGTCTCCATAATAAAATTGTCAGGGCCTTGGGCATGTGGATCAGTGGGAGAGTGCCTTTCATTGGCTGTAAAGCCCTGATTCTGACTCCCAGAAACATTACCGAGAAATACCAAAGAAATGTAATCGCCATAGCTCTAGAGCACTATGTGGTGGTTTGGTGTTTAATTATCTAATATTACATTTTGTATCAAAAGGTATCCATTTACTATGAAGGATTTGTGAAAAACTGTACTTGTATTTATCTTTTGGAGTTCATTTCTCTTATAGGTCGAAAAGATATCCTAAAGTATACTAAATCCAAGAAATCTCCTCTTTCATAAATTCTTCTCTTTTGCACACATGGCTACAATATCTACTTTGTTCAAGCCAAATACTGGGAAATTTGTAATTAATTATAATTTTCCTTCATCAATTACCCTTCACATCAAAACAATAATAAAGTTTTATTTCTTCTGCATTTTTTCAATTTCAATATTACCAACATACATTATTATTGTTTATTATTATTATTATTACTATTATTACTATTATTACTATTACTATTATTATTATTATTATTATTATTATTATTATTATTATTACCAGGATCATTATTTCTCTTCTGGGTCATTAGAACAGTTTCTGCCCTGGTTCATGTTCATTATAATCCCCAACCTCCCTGCAGGATTCTTCTTGACAATTCCTGCTGCTCTAGCTCAGCCTAGGTGCTGATCAGTGGAATCTTGGCATATAGTCCAAACCATTGAAAGTGACCAGCTTTCAGATTCTAGGGGCAGGCAATGGGCTAAATATTTGAAAATATGTAAATTGTGTTCTGAAGCTGGTAGCTCAGCTGATAGAATGTTTGCTTAGTATGCATAACACCTTAGCTTCTGTCCCTAGCATGGCGTGAACTGAGTGTAGTGGCACAAGCTTTTAATTCCATAAACTCTGGTAAAAGAAGGATCAGAAGTTCCAGAGAGTTTGAAGCCAGTCAGGCCTGGAGACTTGTTTATATAAGTAAATAAAATAAATTTAAAATAAAACACACTGTTCCATTCAACTGTAGAATCAATTGAACACACATGTTATAACCAGAGAGCATTTGACTGAGAAGTCCCCAAGAAGGCTCTGTGGAGCACACTGCCATCTCACTATCAAAGTCCTTCTATGTTCTTTTACCTAGATCCTGGCTCTTATTTATCATTCTTCCTCTTCTGTTCTGATTCAGACAGAGCTCCCCAGAGTCTAGGCTCTCAATTTCATTTCTAATTTATCTCGTTGTCCCATTCATCCAACCTACCATGAAGAAAAGAAGAAAAACTATATAATTAATTTAATTTCCAACAACCTAATTCCACCAAGTCTTATTAAATCAGCAAGCACTGAACTCTTCAGATCTGTGCATATTTCTAAAGATGGCAATTTTTTTATAGTGAAGAAAATCTCAAAAACTGTAATTTCCCCAACAGAGGGTGGTGTCTGGGAAGAAAGGTGGTATCTGGGAAGAAAGCTTCCCTCTTCTTAGTAAATCGGACCTGGAATTACCCGTGTTGCTTGTTTTTAAGTTATCTTCTTTACCAAGGTGCTATGCTGTGTATCACCTACTTACAAAGTTTTCAGAAATTGGTTGTAGTTTGAACTGTAGATTGCTCCTGTAGGAATAACCACTTGTCTATGTCAGCTGTTCACAGGCCAAATGTGAGCAAATATTTCGTATAAACAGCTGGATTTCATGGAAAATGGAAGCCAAACACTTAACTATGGTCCGTACCCATGACACAGAAGCTTTGCAGTCAGTGGGCTGAGCTTTACAAATGACTTCTGCCATGGTGAGAGTTCTTGTCAGACACTGGCCATGGTTTGCTGGTGAGAACTAGCTTTGAAAGCATCTGGATTATCTGTAATATTCTAGAGTTACATACTTCATTGACATGAAGTAAAATGCACAGGATACAGTGAGGCCTGTAGCCTGTACCCATGAGCAGTGGCCAAGGCTTCCTCTCGAAGAGCCACCTATGGCACCACTCCTCTTTGTTGAAAAATTCTCAGTTTCCTAATGTAAACTAGAATATTGACACAGGATAAAAACAGCCAAAAGAACAGAGGCTGGATTGTGAAGGAGTTTAGAACACGTTTTATGAGCTTCATTGTCTGCTCATGGATATTCATTACTGAATTACATGTGGACATTCAATGCAGAATTTTATCTACTATTTTTTTTTCATTATAATCCTGGATTATACTGACACAGTTCACTTCTACTCCATTCTGACCACTAACATCATTCATCTGTTAGATGCTTTATTTCTTGCCCATCCACACACCCCATGATAGTCACAGCATCAGCAGTCTCAGAGAGTTGAACCTACTCTAGCAGGCTAGCAGACCATGTTATTAGTCCACAGAGTCTGCTTGTGAAGGGACAGTAGTTGAGAAGCCAAGTGCACAAAGGTGAGAGAGGGGACAGGTTAAAGCAGAGGATAGATCTGGGAAGGAGACCAATGTGGGTCCATTTAAGGAGAGGCTTTCTATGAGGCCAGGCACAGAATGCTGCTAAGCTGGGAGTAAAGTACACAAGAGAATACTTAATACTTGTAGAATATTAGACTGGTCCACACACAAGGCATGGGTTCAACCAACCATCCCTGATGGAGGGAGTTTCAGTGGGATCTATGCATGCAGTGGCTGTCCCTTTCAGAATAGTGATATCAAAGTGATATGTGTTTTCACACACACACACACACACACACACACACACACACACACACACACACTCACATGCAGATCACTGGCAGAGCATGTACAAGAGTACTTGTCAATGACACACAGAAGTACGAATCCTCCCTGCTACTGAAATAACACAGAACTTCATCAAAGTTTTAAACTATCAAGTCAGTCCCTACTCCCTCCCCTGCCATCCTGCGTTCTCCATCCATCAACCACAGCTAGATCTCCATATTCTTAGACATCAGGTAAGGAGATCGTGTATTTTCTTAGCTTTTGTAATTATCTCTATATTTCAGCTCTATTAAATAATCATTCTCCCCGTGGCAACCAAGGATCAACTACCAGCAGGGATGAGATGAGGACTGTGAACTCATAACAGAACCTTCAAATATCTTGAGAATAATGAAGTTTCAAATTAGAGGCTTTGGGGACTGTCTGGGGACTTGCCTTTGAGCTTTTTTGAAAGATGTGAGACAGAATTAACCAACCTTCTCTCTTGTGAGGGAGAAAGGAAACCTGGCCCTGCTCTCAGGTGTCTGTGGCCTCTGAAGGCTTTCTATCCATCCAAATGCCCCCGCGAACTAAGGACACCACCTGGCAGTCCCAGTTGCCAAAGGAAAAATGAGAATGAGGAGAGAGATCAGAGGAAGAGTGGGACAGTAGTTGGACAGTGGGGAAAAGACAGGATGCAAAGGAAAAGTTGCAAACAATTCTACTTATTTCTGTCAGCTCCCAACCACACATTTCTTTTGCACAGGAGGGTAACTCAAGGGAAACTAGAACACTTGAGTTTTACTTAAATTGTGAGGACAGCATGTAAAAGATATCTGGAAAATACTGTTCATCACAAATGGCTATGACTGTGAGTACCACATTCAAACCCAAATAGTTGGCATCAAATGCTTCAACAATTTTTTAAATGCAAAACCCACAAAAGAGGATACATCTCAATAATAGAGCACTACTGTACTTGCCTAGGTACAATCCTTTAGTGAAAGAAAAATCAGATGCTAAAATTAATGCCATGTTTTATCAATGCTATACCAGCCTTAATAAAAAACAAAACTAATACCAATATTTCTCAAACTATTCTACAAAATAGAAACAGAAGGAATACTACCTAATTCATTTTATGAAGTCACAGTTACACTGATACCTAAACCATACAAAGACCCAACAAAGAAAGAGAACTTCAGACCAATTTCACTTATGAATATTGACGCAAAAAACTCAACAAACTTAATCCAAGAACACATCAAAATGATCATTCAACACAATCAAGTAGACTTCATCCCAGGGATGATTCAATATGCAGAAATCCATCATCATAAACAAACTCAAAGGAAAAAAACCACATCATATTCTCATTAGATGCTGAAAAGCTTTTGACAAAATACAACACCACTTCATGTTAAAAGTCTTGGAAAGATCAGGAATTCAAGGTCCATACCTAAACATAATAAAAGCAATATACAACAAACCAATAGCCAACATCAAACTAAGTGGAGAGAAATTCAAAGCAATCCCGTTAAAATCAGGGACTAGACAAGGCTGCCCACTCTCCCCCATCTATTCAAGTTCTAGCCAGAGCAATTAGACAACAAAAGGAGATCAAAGGGATAGAAATGGGGAAGGAGGAAGTCAAGATATCACTCTTTGCAGATGATACAATCGTATACTTAAGTGACCCGAAAAACTCCACCAGAGAACTCCTACAGCTGCTAAACAACTTCAGCAAAGTGGCTGGGTATAAAATTAACTCAAACAAATCAGTAGCCTTTCTCTACACAAAGGATAAATATGCTGAAAAAGAAATTGGGGAAACAATACCCTTCACAGTAGTCACAAATAATATAGAATATTTTGGTATGACTCTAACCAAGCAAATGAAAGATCTATATGAACTTTAAGTCTCTAAAGAAAGAAATCGAAGAAGACCTCAGAAGATGTATCAGTAGAATTAACATAGTAAAAATAGCCATCTTACGAAAAGCAATCTACAGATTCAGTGCAATCCCCATCAAAATTCCAACTCAATTCTTCAAAAAGATAAAAAGAGCAATTCATCTGGAATAACAAAAAAAAAAAAAAAAAAAAAAAAAAAAAAAAACAAAAAAAAACAGGATAGTGAAAACAATTCTAAACAAAAAGCAAACTTCTGAGAGAATTACCATCCCTAACCTCAAGCTGTACTACAGAGCAATGGTGATAAAAACCACATGGTATGGTACAGAGACAAACAGGTAGATCAATAGAATAGAATTGAAGACCTAGAAACAAACCCACACAACTATGGTCACTTGATCTTTGACAAAGAAGCCAAAACCATACAGTTGGAAAAAAGAAAGTACTTTCAACAAATGGTTCTGGTCTAACTGGCAGTCTACATATAGAGGAATGCAAATTGATCCATTTTTATCTCCTTATTCAAAGCTCAAGTCAAAGTGGATCAAGAACCTCGACATAAAACCAAATATGCTGAATCTAATAGAAAAGAAAGTGGGAAAGATCCTTGAACATATTGGCACAGGGAAAATTTCCTGAACAGGACACCAATGGCTCAGGCTCTAAGATCAACAATTGACAAATGGGACCTCAGGAAACTGACAAGCTTCTGTAAGGTAAAGGACACTGGCAATAGGACAAAGCAACGACCTACAGATTTGGAAAAGATCTAAACCAACCCTACATCCAATAGAGGGTTAATATCCAAAATATACAAAGAACTCAAGAAGTTAGACTCCAGAAAACCAAATAACTCAATTAAAATTGGGGTACAGAGCTAAACAAATAATTCTCAACTGAGGAATCTCAAATATCCTAGAAGCACCTAAAGAAATGATTAACATCCTTAGTCATCAGGGAAATGCAAATCAAAATGACCCTGAGATTCCACCTCACACCAATCAGAATGGCCAAGATCAAAAACTCGGTTGTTAGCAGATGCTGGCAAGGATGTGGAGAAAGAGGAACACTCCTCCATTGCTGGTGGGATTGCAAGCTGGTACAACCACTCTGGAAAACAATCTGGCAGTTCCTCAGAAAATTGGAAATAGTTCTACTGAAGACTCAGTTTACCACTACTAGGCATATTCCCAAACGTGTTCCAACATGTAATAAAGACACATGCTCCACTATGTTCATAGCAGTCATATTTATAATAGCCAGAAGCTGGAAACAACCCAGATGTCCCTCAGCAGAGGAATGGATACAGAAAATGTGGTACATTTACACAATGGAGTACTACTCAGCTATTAAACACAATGACTTCAGGAAATTTGTAGGCAAATGGATGGAACTAGAAAATATCATTCTCAGTGAGGTAACCCAGACCCAAAAGGACACACATGGTTTGTATTCACTGATAAGTAGATATTAGCCCAAAAGCTCGGAATATCTATGATACAACTCATAGATCATATGTAGCTTAACAAAAAAGAAGACCAAAGTGTGGATGCTTCAGTCTCATTTAAAAGGGGGAACAAAATAATTACAGGAGGTAGAGGGAGGGAAGTACCTGAGTGGGAGAGGAGGGGGAGGGAAAAAAAGGGGGCAGGATTAGGTAAGGGAAGAGACAGGAGAGAAGTCCAGTAAGTCAGGAAAGTGAATAGAAACATGTAGCAGTGGCCGTGAGGAACTGGGTGGAGCCACTAGAAAGTCCCAGACACCACGGACACAAGCGGTTCCCAAGAACCAATGGGGATGACATTAGCCAAAATGCCCAACAAAGGGGAGATAGAACCTGTAGAGGCCACCTCCGGTAGATAGACATGGCCCCCAGTTGAGAGATGAGGCCACCCACCCATCTCAAAATCTTTAACCCAGAATTGTTCCTGTCAAAAGGAAATACAGGGACAAAAAAAAAAAATGGAACAGAGACTGAAGGAAAGGCCATTCAGAGAGTACTGCCCCACCTTGCAATCCATCCCATCTGCAGACACAAACACTGACACTATTGCTGATGCCAGGAAGTACTTGCAGACAGGAGCCTTGTATGGCTGTCCTCTGAGAGACTCTGCCAGCACCTGACTAAGACAGATGCAGATACTCAGAGCCAACCATTGGGCTGAGCTGGGGGTCCCCAATGGAAGAGTTAGGGGAAGGACTGAAGGAGCTGAAGGGGACTGCAACCCCATAGGAAGAACAACAATATCAACTAACCAGGCTCCACAGGGCTCCCAGGGACTAAACCACCAACCAAAGAATATACATGGGTGGGTCCATGGCTCCCGCTACACATGTAGCAGAGGATTGCCTTATCTGGGATCAATGGGAGGGGGGCTCTTGGTCCTGTGGAGGCTTGTTGTCCCAGCGAAGGGGAATGCTAGAGGGGTGAGGTGGGAGTAGGGGGGTGCAGGAGCACCCTCTTAGACATAAAGGGGAGGGGGGATGGGTTAGGAGGTTTGCAGAGGGGAGGCAGGGAAGGGGGACAACATTTGAAATGTAAATAAATAGAATAATCAATAAAAAAGAATTGGATATCAAGTGCTACTGCATACATGACAGGCAGTGCCCAGTTTTCTTCTTTGTGAGCCTGGAATGCCCGAAGGAATGATTGGACTATCACCGTCTGGCACTTGTATGCTTCTATGAAGTCATGTTTCCCCACAGCATAGGTACACCTTAAATGCCGCAAACATTTCATCATAAGGGGGCTCCAGAACTTGCTGGCATTTCTCTTCTGGAGAGGCCATCTGGAGCCGTGGGTTCGCAACATGAGGGTGCTTGAAGGATACCAGCTCTGCACAGGACACTCCATCTCTGGTGTCAATGGCTTCATACACCTTCTGTAGGTACTGGTTAATGGTGATGTGCACCATAGCAGCAGCCGCGGGTGTTAAGTAGCACTTGACCTTCGAATATTTGCCAATAATGCAGATCAGCAGTTGGTAAAGAAAGGGAAGAGCAAAGTTGGAGACATGCTGGAAAAAGCCGCCAAGCTGTTGATGAGCTGCTTCCGCGTCTGTGCCAGTGATACCCATGCTGGCATAGAAGATTCTAAGAAGTGGGGAATGCTGTTCCTGGTGAACCAGCTATTTAAAATCTACTTTAAGATCAACAAGCTCCATTTGTGTAAATCTCTTATCAGACCCATCGACAGCTCGAATCTAAAAGAGGACTATAGCACAGCGCAGAGGATCACATACAAACACTACGTGGAGTGCAAGGCCATGTTTGACAGTGACTTCAAGCAAGCTGAGGAGTACCTGTCGTTTGCCTTTGAGCACTGCCATTACTCCAGCCAGAAGAACAAGAGGATGATTCTCATCTGCTTGCTGCCAGTGAAGATGCTGCTGGGTCACATGCTGACCATCGAGCTCCTGAGGAAATACCACTTGATGCAGTTTTCGGAAGTGACCAAAGTCGTCAGTGAGGGCAATCTGCTGCTGCTCAAGGAGGCACTGGCGAAGCACGAGACTTTCTTCATCCGCTATGGCATCTTCCTCATCCTGGAGAAGCTGAAGATCATCACTTACAGGAACCTCTTCAAGAAAGTATACTTGGAATCAGCGCCAGGACAAAGATCCCACTCAGATCGTAAGAGCCAGGAGTGGGCCGGGGACACGCCCCACAGCTCACCAGGTACTGCCCTGAACCCGCAAGACACAGGGACGAGGTAGGCGGGCCTAGAAACCCCCCCAGATCCCAAAAGCGGGCGGCTGTGGCAGGAAAC